>JAGPOW010003648.1:28257661-28279396 GCA_030014935.1 Caiman crocodilus | reverse complement strand
AACATCTTAAGGGATAGCCAGCATGGGTTTGTTGCGGGTAGGTCTTGCTTGACCAATCTCATTTCCTTCTACAACCAGGTGACCTATCACCTGGACAAGAGAGAAGAGATTGATGTCATATGTCTTGACTTCAAAAAAGTCTTCGATCTGGTTTCCCATAATTGCCTCTTGGAGAAACTGGCCAGTGGTCGCCTTGGGTCCTCCACAATCTACTGGCTGGAAAATTGGCTCCGTGGTCAGATCCAGAGGGTAGTAATTGATGGAAGTCACTCATCATGGTGTCCTGTGATCAGTGGGGTCCCCCAAGGCTCTGTCCTTGGATTCATACTGTTCAACATCTTCATTAATGATGTGGACACTGGAGTCAGAAGCGGACTGGACAAGTTTGCCAATGACACCAAACTTTGGGGCGAAGCATCCACACCAGAAGACAGGTGGGTGATCCAGGCTGACCTGGACAGGCTCAGCAAGTGGGCGGACAAGAATCTGATGGTGTTCAATGCTGATAAATGCAAGGTTCTCCACCTTGGTAAGAAAAACCTGCAGCATCCTTATAGGCTCGGCAGTGTTATGTTGGCTAGCAATAAGGAAGAAAGAGACTTGGGGGTCGTCATTGACCACAAGATGAACATGAGCCTGCAGTGCGATGCTGCGACTAGTGAAGTGACCAAAATGCTGGCTTGAATCCATAGATGCTTCTCAAGCAAATCTCACAATGTCATTCTCCCCTTGTACTCTGCCTTGGTGAGGCCACAGCTGGAGTACTGTGTCCAGTTTTGGGCTCCACAATTCAAAAAGGGTGTGGAGAAGCTTGAGAGGGTCTAGAGAAGAGCCACGCGCATGGTCAGAGGTTAAGGAAGCGGTGACCACCAGTATCTGGGGGAACGTTTGTTCACCAGAGTGCCCCAAGGGATGACGACTAGGTTGAATGGTCATAAACTACTACAAGACCATTTCAGGTGGACATAAGGAAGAATTTCTTTACTGTCCAAGCCCCCAAGGTGGAACAGGCTGCCGCCGGAGATGGTTCAAGCGCCTACATTAAACATCTTCAAGAGCAAACAGGATGCTTATCTTGCTGGGCTCCTATGACCCCAGCTGACTTCCTGCCCTTTGGGCAGGGGGCAGGACTCGATGATCTTCTGAGGTCCCTTCCAGCCCTAATGTCTATGAAATCTATGAAAGAACAGAGTATTATTCATTCAAATGTATTATTTACTGTAAAAACCTCACATAAAAGGCATAGCCCAAGGTTTGCCAGAGCCAAATACCCCACTTTCAACAGCCAATGGTACTCAAGAGATTTAAATAGTCAGCCTCACATCTGTCTGCCTTTGAGGCCCCAGCCTGAAAGCCCAGGTACCCACGTAGGTGAACAGGGAGCAGTTTTCAGCAGGAGTCTGGAGCAGGGCTTGAATTCATGACTTGGACACTGTAGCAAGAAGCCCCAACCACTCTCTGGTCACAGGCCAATAGAAGTATTTATACAAGTGCCAATTATTATTTTTCAGATGGTACCTTAATCAACACCAAGACACTATTAGGCCAGGCATTGTTCACATATACAATCAGTCTCTTTCTCGAAATCTTAACATCTAACTAGACAAAGGGTAGAAGAAACAGCTATAACAAGAAGAAGAAGATGGGAACTGAGGCACCATTGATTTTTCCAAGGCCATAGCAGAACTTTAACTGAAGCTGGATCCCCCAAGTTCTTCTGTAGGTCCCTAAACATGGTGCCGTCCCCCCTGTACAGAGGCACGGTGAAATGCTGAACAACTGCACTCCAGTCAGTCAGCCACAGCCTCACACAGTTTCTCCAGTGCAGATTCTTTCCTTCTCTTCAAGTTCTAGGAAGAGCTGTTTTTCCTTTTTCCTCAGGAAGTCACTTCCATTTCATGAGAGCTTGAAAAAAATACCTGTCTAAATTCCCTTACATCTTAACAATCAGAACTTCTTTGAACCGCTGCAAAATGAGAGGGTGGAGCTGCTGCTCCAGAGTTTGCATCAACTGTTGCTAAAACGGTTATATCCAAATGCCTCTTTAGCCATCCACTTGAACTAAATCACTGTGACTTTAACCGTGCAATTTACAGGGTTAAAGTTGCAACAGTTTTGCTACACTTACACTTATCAGGAGCATGCAGATATAAGATATAATAATATATACTGTTATTAATAATAACTATATTAATATCTACGTAATATAGTATATCAATACTATATACTATATCTATATACTATATCAATACTTAATATAACATAATACTCTGAATTATTATTAGCTAGTAGACCTTTTCTGACAATTTTCAAGTCCATCCGTTCTTGCTTAAAATAAGTTGCTCTAGCCTGCCAGTTACTGTATTCGTTGCTTTCACTTTTAGTAAAATACATAATACTGTAACCGAAAAGTGGGGCAATGAAAACACAGAAGTAATTACCATTAGTGTAAAATGAATTACCTTTATTTTGATACACTAACTGAAATGTAGCCTAACTATGAACTTTTAAGAGGAAAATGCTTCTGATGTTCCTTTGGGTTAATGAAATCATTTGCATGTTTGTTTGTTTGTTTGAAGAGAGGCTTGCAGGCCTCCTCAGCTGCAAATATGCATAAGCTCAGATATATTGATTACAGCTTTTGTTCTCTTCTATCATGGGGGCGGGTGTAGTAAATGAAAACCATGATGTAATTTAAAGTTTCTAGATAAATAGAGCTAATGCAATTAATCCCTCTAATGCTGCTGATTTCATAGTCCAATAGGACGTAACAGCAGTGTAAAGAGGAAAGCTGTTTTGAGAAGTGGCGGGGATGCTGACTATGGCTCAGGCTGTGTAATCCCAACTGATGTATTGCTGTTGTACAGCTGCTTTTAGTCTGCATGTTCAACATTAGCTTACATGTGGTCTCCCCTGTTCTGGCTACATCTGATTCATGAATGAATTGCCCTCACTTCCTTTCCCAGTCTGCATGTCAGTGCCACAACCTGTTAAACTCCTGATATAACTGCGAGACCTTTGATCTAAAAATCCCCTTTAATTCCTTTGCCACTTGCTACAGCTTCCAACCAGGGTTTCACATTGTTTTCCTTGGTCATGAATGTTCCCTCATCCTCTCCCTCCAAGAAATTCGGAGCAATTTGAGTGAAGACAACACATGGAGAATGAGCCTACCTTCCCACTGTGGACAGAGGGTGGGAAGAATCCTGGGAAAGGAGTCCCTACCTCTGACCTTATAGGATTGCTAATTTACCTCACTTCCATGAAGAGATGATGGGTTCCACAGAGATGGCCACATTTCACAGCTGTCAAAGCAGCCTTCCTTAAAAGCAGGAGTCGCATCGCTCTCAAGCATTTGTTAAGGATGCCCTTCATTTCCAGCATTAACTTGCCCTCCTGATCACAGTCTAGACTCTAGGCTGTCATAAAATCCTAAGAGGCACTGAACATCCCTCTTCCCAGAGGGGAGCTCTCCTTCTCTTCAGATCTGTCCCATGGAAAAGACTTGCACAAGATCTACTGAGATATAATCTGTTCTCATCCTCTCTTGCCAGTCCCTTCTCTACCACCAGTACAGGCTTTTCCCCTACAGTATATTTTCCATCACTTTATCCACTTAGTTTAAATAATTCACAAAAGGGCTTTCATTATGTCTCTTGAGAGGCTACTCCATAGTCAAACAGGCTGCATGGTTAGGGCATTTTTGTCAATATTCATTGTATTATTCATTGTATCATTATTCATTGTCATACCATTATTTATCTTCATTCCTCCTTGTACCACCATATCCTTCTCCCTCCCTAGCAGTCACAGTATTCAGAAGCTAAGAGAGACTGACATGGCATTGGTGCATGCCGCATAGAAAGAGTCTGTCACCTTCCTGTTCCTAGTAGGGATACAGATGCATAACAATGCAGTCGGGTGCCCAGGACAGCTGCAATGCACATAGACAGTGCACCACCAGTGTGACCATGCAGCTGTGGTGGTACCCCTTTGTTTTGGTTCTGCCCCTCACAAGTTGGCACCTATGGCAGCTGCCACTGTCACCTCACCCTGGTTACATCACTGTAAGGATATGTCTGCATATACAACTCCATATAGTACTGCATTTTGTTTCTGCTGTGTTTCATTACCAAAGCATATCTAATTAGCTATCCAACATCATGAGTGGGTCAGAGTTTTCCTCCTCTCATCAAAGATCTGCTTTCCTTTGTCAATCATTTGCTGTCAATCATTTGTCAGCAAGTGCCACACCTTTGATTTCATTTTGCTATGCTCTGCCTGCCTTTCTGCCTGCTCTTGGTTGGCTTTGTACTATTTCTTTGTCTTCAGTGGGGTTTGAGTTACCTCCAAATGTAATATCATCTGTGAATCTATTATGTAGTTTATCTCAGCCAGGCCTGGAGGCACCCCACTGGACCCATCCCTCAACCACTCCATATTCTCTTCATTGTAATTAGATTTCACAAGCTTTCGGGTCTGTCAGATATAATTGGATTCCTGTGAACCTGTTCTGTGAGGAGCCTGATGTATTGGGAAGAGCCTTGAACGAAGTGCCAAGAAGTCTTACATTTTGATACCTGTTCTGGCAAGTCACTTAACCTCCCTTCCTCTGTTTCCCCATAGTTAAGGAAAAACAACAGCCACTGCAACATGGAGATAATTATGCCTACCTGACTCACAGAGGTGTTAAGGATTAACTAACTTTTTGACAAAATGTAACAGTATGTGCTGTTATTTTATTCCCTTGATTTCCATCAAGGTTTAGGGCTTTAATCCAGCAAAAGATTCCAACTTAATCAGTGTTTACTTAGACCCACTGGCCTCCCTGGGGTTACTCAAGTGTTTGACTTCAAGCACATGCATAGGTACTTTGCCAAAGCTTCACCTAGGCCCTTGAACCGTTGGTTCATAATTGTTCATTTTCCCTTTGGTTTAGAATTAGTTGTACCTGAAGAGCAAATTCTCCACTTGCTCTTTTTAAAATCTGTGCCGCAGTCCCATTTCAACCTCTCTCCCTAGTTCTGCATACCCTTGGCTTTTGTACGTGTAATTGCCTATGATTTGTAATAAGTTCATTAGCCACTTCCTTTAATGCCCTGATGTGCATTTCATCCGGACTAGCTGTTTTATGTACCTTCAAGTCTTTCTAAGCATGCCTGTTACTGCTTTTTCTCCACACAGTTTTGTGGATGATTAGAGATGAATGGTAATTATGGGGTGACCATTCACACATGTTGCAGATCACACAATGATTTGAAGAGTCTCTTACAAAAGGAATCACATGTGCACCCATTACACTTCCTTGGCAACTATTCCCAACTGTGTGTGTGCTTGATATGTTCCATAGCTCCAGTGCATTTGTGTATCTAATGTGAGCTTTGTCATGCCTTTGAGTCCTGGCCCTTATTGGCATGGCCTGTATTGGCCTCCTCCCATTGGGAATTCTGGATGCATCCTGCTTTGGAATAATTACTTGCAGGCAAAGGCAGTGTATCTTCTGCAACACATTTTTATAAGATGCTGCATATACCATCCAGTTTAATTCATGCTCATTGGCCCACAGGGCATAGGAAGGAGAGGTCAGTGCGGTAGACCAGGGCTGTCCAATGGGCACCTTGAGGGCTACGTGCAGTTCACAAGGGGTTAAATTGCAGCCTGCATGATTTATTGGCACAGCTGTCAGAGCTTCTGCATTGGCTCTAGAACGTGGGGTGTGAACTCTGCCATTGCTCGCTCTCTCCCCACTGCCTTACCCCCCCCCCCCGCAACAAATTTGGCGTCACCATTGGCAACTAAAATCAGTGGCAGGGAACTGGAATAGGGGGAGCAGCAGCACTGGTCATGTCCTGGATTGTAGAGCCACAGCAACACAGCAGTTCTAGCTAGTGGTGCACTGATAGAGATTTTTTGCACCAGTAATGATAGCAGATTTTTAGGGAGTCATATCAGCCAATACCAATCTGATTTCAGATATGCAGCTCACAGCTCAGCATCTTGAAGAGCAGTGTCCTGCTGGTAAGTCTGTTGTGGTGGAAGGGGGAGGGGCAGGAAAGGGGAATGGGGTGCAGATTGAGGCCCCCATGGTGAGGGAGGGAATGGGGCTATGAAAGAGGCAGGGAAAAGGGCAGGAGCCGAGGCAGGAGCAGGGGCAGGCACTGCAAAGCTGGGGAAGAGTGCGGGATGGAGCTGCAAATGGCTTGTCCAAGGGATGCAGGAGGGAGGGGGCAGCTCCCACTGCTATGCATACCCCAGGAAGGCATGGGGAGCATGTGCCCCTGGATCTGTGCATGTGGTGGGGAGGGCTGTCACTGCGGGCTGGGGTCAGGGTGGTGCCGGGCTGTTCCTGGCATGGGCCTGGGCTGGGCTGCACTCAGGGCAGGCAGTAGTGGCACTGAGAAGGGGGCTATGAGGGCTGCAGCCACCCCAAAATTTTGCATAGCCCCCCAACCTGCCCTCCCAGCTCCACTGCCACCTATCCCAAGCACAGCCCTGACCCAACCCCCTGCCAGGAAGAGCCTGGTGCCACCCCAGGCTCAGCCCTCAGCAGCAGCCTGCCCATGCCCCACACACAGATCTGGGGGCACATGCCCTCCCATGACCTCCAGGGATGCGTGCAATGGCAGGAGATTCCCTACCCCCACATCCCCAGACAAGCTGCAACTCTGTCCCATGCCCCACCTCACCCTGCCCCATCCTGGCTGTGCAGTGTCTATCCCTGCCCCAGCCCCACTCCCTCCTACACCGTAGGAGCCTTGATCTGCCCTCCCGTACACCACTTCCCTGCCCCTGCCCCTTCCCTCACAACAGACTTACCAGCCAGACCTAACTGCTCTCCGTACTGCCAGGCTACCCTTCTGGCCGCCTGCATGCTGTGTTGTGGCTGCACACGTGCATGGGGCATATATTGGCCACATTATTGGTCACATCAGCCACAAAAAGGCAACTACTGATACAGACAATTTTCCTTATATCGGTGCCAATCTGATATGGGATCAATGTATTGGTGCACCTCTAGTTCTAACAATCCCATTGATAAGCTGCTGCCCCACCACTGGCAGGATGTTGTCTGGTCCAGAAGAAGTCCCATGGTCCAGATCTGGGCAGTAGGGCCAAATGCACTGAATCATGCAGGGCATGACTCCAGAGCTGGGCAACCTGTGATATGCATGCCATAAGTGGCACAGGCAGCCTCTGTGTATGGTATGGGGCAGATTAGGGAGGGGGCAGGTAGCACAGTGCCAAACAGTGACTTGAGCAGAAAGCAGAGCAACAGATCAGGCAGGCAAAGGGGATGCAAATGGTCCATGAGGAGGGTAGGGGCACATCTGCCACAATGGTTGGCCCCTATTGCATTATTTTATTGCCTCAGTCTTCCTCATGAGCAGAACATCACTGTTCTTTCTCCCTCTTTTATTGCTTAATATAAATATAAAGTTGTTAGGAGGCCTGGCAAAGAGCCCTAAGCTAACCTGACTTCATACACTGAAGATATCAGGCTTATTTCATAGACATTTGAACCAGCTGATGCAGTGGAATGGATAAGCGAGTTCCTGCTAATAATGAAACTTTGGTTCAGGTGGGATGATACTGACATAAGCAACCAGAAAAAGTTGGTGAGGGTGATATGTGTATTGCTGACTGAGAGTGGGTTCACCTGGCATTTGTGATACAGATTTGCAGCATCTTGCTGTGAGCTTGGTTGTTGCTGGCTGCTCAGGAGCAGTCATGGTCTACAGCAGATTTCTGCTGCCTGACTACTGCAAGATGCTTTGTTTTGGGATAAAACAGAAACCAGAGCTGCTGCAGAATAATGCAAAATATCTTACCAAAAGTACTTAAGACTAAGATACACTTGCAACCTATGATTTTCCAAGTAGAATTCAGGGTGTTAGTGTTGATCTTTATGTCCCCAAGGGACTGGTCCTCTTTCTCTCTTTGAAACAGCTGTCCCCATCCCCATTCCCCCTAACCTGTCTCTCACTCACTGACTCCTCAATTTACATCTTCACTGACTGGCTTTCTTGCCTGCATATTAGCCTTTGGCTTCATTACTATTCATTCCATCCAGGAAGAGCACACACCAACTGCAGATGCTTCCTCAGCCTGACAAAGGGTATTTATACCTGAACATTTTCTAAGAAGAACTTTTTCCAACGATCTGAGTTGGTCTAATAAAAGATATCAGATTCACCCAAAGAACCTTGTCTGTCTATGTCCTTAAACCAACACGGCTACAACCTACACCCCTGAGAGCAGTAGAGTCATTTAGGAGGAAGCGCATTCATTGCAAATGGCAAGGAATTGCCAGCAGAGCTCCTCCTAGGCTTTAGGTTTATTTTCTTCCCAACCTTCATTCAGCAGAGCCTGATTAGTTCCTCTTTCAGGCAAAGTTCATTTCTCCTCTGCCACATCAGGGGAGGCAATGGCTATGAGTTTATTACTGGCTTGTTGTATGCAGAAGGTGTATTGCTCTTTTACTGGTGGGGGTTTATTAAGGCAAGGGAAACTGCATTTTGTGGAATTTGCATGTTCTGATAATACATAATCTTGTTTATACCAAGGCTCTCAGAGCAAGTTCTGGGTGGTCTGAAGATTTCATATTTCAAAGGCAAATGTCAAATGATAATGATTTCATGTGAGTCTTGCTACCTAAATGAGTAAACCTGCTCATGTGTGTAGGGTTTACAGGCTCTAGCCTGTAACATGATTTACTCAGCCACCTTGGCTGCATTTAATTTCATGTCTGCCAGTTGAGAAGCATGAACAGCATTATTTATTACCCTGGTGATTCTAAGGCACATATGCATAGTTATAAACTCCCATTATATGGTGCTACTGGCTAGCATTGGAAATGATCCCTCTGCTGAAAATTGTGTCTGCTTTAATTATGGTGTCACCTAGTTCAAAATTTAACTCAATAATGTATTTACTTAATGCAGTTTGCCTTACTTTCTCACTCATGTTATTTGCTGTTTTATTCAATACAGTATCAACTAAGTGTAAATGCTGTTATGTCAGCATCGTGTCTGGGAGGGGGATGTCAGTGTGTCGCTGAACAACAGCTTGCATTGTGACAGGGAATTTGTTAATGTTTTGCTTGAAACACCTTTATTCAGAGAACTATAACACAAGCATTCAACTTAATTATTCCCAAGATGAAGTTCAGCATATATCTGAGACAAGGAATGATTTATTTCTGAAGGAGAACCAACACATTCTTGTGAAACGTGTGCTTTCAACATTGTTCAAGATCCTGAATAACTCAACAGTCTATCTGTTAAGGCACAAAGGACTCGGTTATGTGCCTGTAAAGCAGAGCTACACTGCCTGAGTAGGGGCCTTTGAAGGCAAGGGTAAGCCTACAATGGGCGAGGGACAGTTAAGATTCGACAGGGTGCCCTGAAGCCCTTCAGCTGTGAGCCAGTGACTGTACAGGGACAGAGCCACTCCCTTGCCCTATTCTGACACGTTCCTGCTGAGGCCAGGCAGTTTTATAAATCCTGAGCCCCTCTGCCCTACGGCTCAGTTCTCCAGGAGCTGAAATCAATGAAAGCAACTTTTTTTGCAGCAACTGGACAAGGTCCTGGAGTACTAGCTGCCATGGCCTTCTACGTACAAAGTCTGGGGAAGGCTGTCTCTGCTCCCTCACCCTGCACAAAGACACCTGTGTAGGACATAGGCCTTGGATTTCCTGCTCTGCCACAGATGATTGTGACCATGCTAAGTCTCTCAGATGCTCTGCCCTCCAGTTTTCCATCTATTAATAGGGCCCCAAAGCGTCCGAAGCTTCTCCAGATCCAAAGCTCTGTCAGAAGCCTCGCACAGCCCTATCAGATACCATAGTACCTACCAGTGGCTGCAACAAGTACCATAGCGATGCTGGTTGCTCAGGATAAGAAAGAATCCTAATAATGTGAAAACTAATTTTCTCTTGAACTGGCATGTTATGGGCCCAGTTCAACATACTGAGCTTCCTTGCAAGAGCTGGTGATTTCACAATCATCTGGATCAGGTAAGTGGCACAGGAGAACTACAGGTATTCTCTTTTTCAGGTTCCTGCTTTGTCATCGGCTGACCTGGCTCCTTCTCCAGATTTCAGCATGATTTTGGTTCTTGTTTGGACTGCTAGAGGCTTAATGAACCATATCATTTTGCAGTTATGGGCATAACCTTTGGAAGCTAGAAATAGAACATTCCTGAAATATGCCTGGGAGGGATCTTGTAGGGTTTTCCGATGACAGCGTTTTGAGACACAAACAGCCAGAAAATCCTTGCTATAGAGTTAGATATGTTAGAAGGATCTGATGATGATACCTTCCTGAGCAGCAGAGAGGAAGCTGCATGCCTCCAAACCATTCATTCCTGACAGATGAGATGTTACTTTTCCAATCTGGAAGAGTAATTGTGCCTTTTCAAATGCAAAGCAAGCGAGGCCCCTGAAGAAAGGTACATGGTTTTCAGAAATTCATCACTTCCTTATGAGTAAGATGCAGCCATGGAATGTTGTTTTGACATGTCAGGATTCAGGTAAGCAATGCAGATGCATCCTCCAGGTTTCATTCATTTATCTTGCCACATAAGTTATAAAGGTGGCCTAATTTAATGGAACTGTGCACAGGGAGAGGGTAGTGGAGGGTAAATCCCTGGCCCCACCTTCTGCATAGTTCTTCTGAGTTGTAGCTTGAGGCACAGAGAGCAAGGCTGAATACCACAGGCTCCTCACTAAGACGAAATGGTGGAGGAGTGAATGGAGTCATGGCTCCTCCCTGTGTCCCTTTTCTTCCTTTTGTGTACTGGCTAGTAGAGCTATGTTCTTCTTGTATTTTCCTTGTCCTTGTCAGGGTACTGTTACTGCTCAATCTCACTAGGTGAAGAAGGTTGCTCATTGGTTTCAAATAGGTCACCACAAGGTAGAAAAATATCAATCATGGATGAGCAGAAATTGGGCATTTGGGGTAGTGGTGTCAGATCTGACTGCATGCACCTACTTAAGTATTCAGTCACCAACAAAAACATCCTCAAACTCCATTGAAGCATCTGCTAGAAATCTTAACAGCGTGCATGTCGTGGGTGTACAAACTTCACCGTATAAGTTTATACCAGCTTTGACTAGTGAATGCTAAGATTTGGCATCAGCATTATCCACAGTGATCCTGCTGCCTCTGGGCAACTAGGGTAGCTTCATCACTCTCAAAGAGAGATGCAGGATGCTGCAGTGGTGCTACCCTCGTTCTTTGTGTAACCATGAAAGCAATAAATTCAAAGTGTAAGTTTATATCAGCTTCTAACACTGGAAGTACTAAAGCACAGTACAGTATGGGCTGTTACTGTGCTGTGTGCGCATGATTAGATTTTGCTGCTATGTCACCGTAGCAGCATGCTATACCAGGGGAGTGTGCTGCTACGGCAATGTAGCTGGTGATCATGTGTAGACCTGTGTGATCACTGTGTTGCCATAGGGCAGTGTGTAGACACACCCTAAAAGTATAAATAAAACTCGATTTAAACTCAGGTAAGGTAGGTTGCTCAGTATAAGAGCCTGTTTTCTGTGAAGGAACCCATCCTTTTAAGGTTAAAAAAAGATTAGCCTGGACAGACACTTGAGAGAAAAGACCTGGATCTGTATGGAGAGGACATCCCTATGGCTTTGATAGGAAAGAATTGGGAGCTTCAGGACAGGCAAATATGAAAAGGAGCTGGTTCTCTCTGAGAACCCCTTGCAGACTCCTTCTATGGGAGGGCATTGGCTTGTCAGAGGAGCTCAATTCCTCTGACTTCAGAAATGGGTGAGCAAAATCTAACTGTGCACACACAGCACAGTAACAGCCCATACTGCACTGTGCTTTAGTACTTGCAACATTGCCATACAGCAACGTGTGGATGTGCCCTCAGTATGCTGCAACCAATACTGGGTGAGCTCAGTTTGAACAGATCCTGGGAACTCTGAAGCTTGGATGCTAGGCACTGAGATTCACTGATATCCAGCTGCCAAATTTCTGGACCTGTGAGATGACGCACAAGCCAGATGACACAGCTCTGTGGGCCAGATCTGGATCATGTGCCAGAGGTTGAGCATTGGTGGTTTAGGCCATCCCAGAATGGACAATGTACCTAGTTGCCTTATGAATAACTTTACACAAAACCAGCAAAGCATCTATTTGAACACTGACAAGTTCTTTGTCTAACCATGAAAGGAATTAACTTCTCTCCAAAATGTAGATAGAGTATGTTGTTATATATGTTGTTATACACAAATAAAAACCTCATTAGAAAAACAATAATGTTGCAAAGCCAAGGACTCAAAAGTTAGATAATGCCAGAATTAAGATTGTCTGTGCTCCCTCCTTGTCTGTGTTTCATTGTTGTGAAAATAGATCATCTGATCACAATCTACAAGAAAAAAATGGCAGATGCAGAATGCAGAGAACCATAAGAAGGGGACAATGCAACAATAAGATAACAGTAGGAAGATGGACACTAGAGATGTTTTCTGCTCTGTTGTTCAAGACAGCAGGGTTTATGGCAGTAACATCCTCATGCTCTCTGTAAGTAAACGACTGTCCATCAAGTTATGAGGAGATGCAGTATAGCCTAACTCTAAAAAAAAGGGGAAAGGCAACAGGGAAAGTCTCTCAGATTTCTGCTAGGATGTCATCCTAAAAACACTTGGTTGGGAAATGAAGCCGTCCTGCCCTTCCAGAAAGGACTGGCCAGGTCAGCGAGGAGGGAGCAGAGTGTGGCTGGCTGCACAGGCTCATGGCACAGGGAAATGCCAGGGAGGGAGGGGAAGGGAACATTTAACAAAGAGAAGAGAACGAATAGATAGCATGGGAGGAAGAGAATAGGAATGCAGAAAAGCCCCCTGTGATGGATAAGTTCTTTGAGTGAAAAACAACCATGTGTCTGTATATAGTTCAGGGTGTAGAAAGGGGAACAAGCTTGAGGACATCCCTAAGTTAGTGGGGCTGTGAAGATTTATCCCTGCTGAGTTTGGGACATGGCATAGCAAGCTCCATGGGTCCTGAGAAATCCCTTTAAATGGTGATCCTTAGTTATTTCCTAACTGCATCAAAAGTCAAGAAAAATATGATTCACATTATAGTTGATTAGAGCATAATAAAAAAAACAGTTCTAGTTTTCTGGAAGGAATTTTAGGGTCTGGGGGAATTTGGCTACATGGATAGCTTGAGGCCTTGACTTTACTTCCAAAAAGATGTATCTTTTTTCCAGGTCATTTACCTGTGTGATCTGCTTTGAGGTAAGCCACCAGTGAAGACAAGGCACTTTTAAGGTTACTGCAAGGTAAATCAGACAAGATCAGCACTGTTCCCTGCTAGAATTGAGCTCAGCCATCTTCCTCATGGGAAAAGGGAAGTGCCTTACTTTCACTGTGATTTTACCTCATTAGAGTTCAAATGCATTAGATAGCCTGAAATTAAACGCATATATCAATGGGATTGGTCTGAAGGGATGAGTGCAGAGATAGAAATGGATTCATGGCTCCCCTGGGCTCTGGTCTGGGAGAAAGATTAGACTGGAGGCTGAATTGGAGATCTAGGGAGTCAGTGGCATTACATCGCCTGGCCAGACCAGAGAGGCCAAGAAACAGAAATTAAATCACTGTGTCTTCCAAACTAAAGAGAGCTTTCTCCCAACCCTTCTAAAGCTGTCAGTCAGAGCCCCAGGAGAGTGCAAGGGATGTACAAAGCCATAGAGATGTTTGGCAGAACCATTGCTCTGAAATCCTAGCAGGAAAAGTAAAATTAGCTTCAGCTTAAAACCACCACAACGACATTCGTACTGGAATCAGTAGCAAAGAGCCACGTGGAATTCCCTCATGCTCAATGTGCTCTCTGAATTCATGAGAATACAACCAGGACTAATGGTGAGGGCAGTGGGAGAAAAGCCCTTTCACATTGCCCATAAAAGCATAGGCGACATGTAGAGGGGGTCACAGGGGGCATGTGCCCCCCTGAGATTGGCCTTTGCTAGATGAGCAGTGGGGGTGCTGAGTGAAGCACTGGCCAGTGTCCCCCCACTAAGATTGGTGCTGGTGGCACTGAAAGAAGCGCCAGTGGCCAGAGATGACCCGAACTAGGTGGAAGGCTGGGGCAAATCAGCCTGTGTGGGGCCCCACCCCCAGACACAAAGAAGCTGGCCGCGAATTCAGTGAGGGGAGGGGATGCTGAGCAGCCAGACATGAAGCTGGCAGCAGCATGGAGTCACCATGCCACTGTGCCCGGCTCCACAGGGCCCCCAAAGCATGAGGCCTGGGACGCTCACCCTGATTCGCCCTGCCCAGGGACAGCCCTGCTGGTGGCACTTCTAGTTTTGCTGCCAGTGCTGTGATCAACTACTGGGGGACCTCCCCCCCCCGGTTGACTATCGGCTGGTGATGCCCCCCGACTCTGGAGGTACCAGTCACCCACGCATAAAGGCAGCAAGTGGATGATTTTCATGGGGTTATTTGCTTGTTGAATGTGGACAGCAAGGTTCACTCTTTGGCAGTTGTATGAAAAAGTTGTCCATAAGGAAAAAAAACTAAATAGAATCATAGAAAATGAGGATTAGAAGGGCCCCATTTGTAAACAGTGATGGCCAGTCCTGACCCAGTGCCCCTCACTCCCAATCTGCTGCCCCTCACCCCCATGCCCCAGCCCTCTAGTGTGTGGGGTAAGTTGGGGGGAGCCCCAAGCAGCCTCTTGCAGGCTGGAACTCTACCAGTCTGTAAGGGAACAGCCACAGTTTCCCACATTTTTCTCCTTTGAAGGAAAATCCATTTTTGAAGTTTGTTCACAACCCTTTCATATATTCTTGCGACTCACTTTTGGGTCACAACCCACAGGTTGATCTAGCCCAACACTCTGCTCAAAGCAGGACCAGTCCCAACTGAATCATCTCAGCCAAGCCTTTGTCTAGCCGAGTCTTGAAAACCTCCAAGGATGGAGATTCAACAACTTTTCTGGGTAGCCTGTTCCAGTGCTTTACTACCCTCCTAGTAAGGAAGATTTTCCTAATATCTAACCTAGACTACTCTTGCTGCAACTTGAGACCATTGCTCCTCATTCTGTCATCTGCCACCACTGAGAACAGTCTAGTTCCACTCTCTTTCAAACCCCACTTCAGGTAGTTGAAGGCTGCTATTAAACCCCTCTCAGTTTTCTCTTCTCTAGACTAAATAAGCCCAGTTCCCCCCAGCCTCTCCTCAGAAGTCATGTGCCCCATCCCCCTCACCATTTTTATCACCTTCTGCTTGACTGTCTCCAATTTGTCCACATACTTTCTGAAGTGGAGGGCTGTGACAGGGGTGCCTCTTCTGGAGTCTGTCTATCGATGACTCCACCCTCCTGTTATGGGCCACCTGCCCACCTTCTTTCCTGCCATGCCTTGATCTTAATTAATTAATGGATGTTAATTAGTGGGAAGCTGTCCATTTATTGCCCTGAGGCCAGAGGGCTCTATCTGCAGCTCCTTTTCCTCCCCTACACTGCAGCCCAAGCCTCACGGATAATACTGACGTGGTTTGATCTGGGTCTTGTTGTAATTTGGCCTTCTCCTTGTCCTCCCTAGGCTTTCCACAGTCCTGCCTCATCTGTCTTGCTCTGTGCCTTCCTGATGCTCTGGCTCTCTGTGGCCCAGTCTTGCACTGCGCCTCACCGGCACTCACTGCCCCCTCTTTCTGGGCTTCTCACCACCCTCTGTCTCTGGGGCTTCAACATGATTCAATCCCTACCAGGGAATACTCCATCCCATAACAGCATCAGGAGCTGGTCATGCAGTCAGGCTTCTCCCCTTTGCTTGTTCCAGCACAGCTCCCTTCCCCCTTGGCTGCCAGCAGAGGACTGCTCTCCTGGCCTCAGGCCTGGGATTTATGTGGGAGCCAGGTCCTGCCCCTTCCGGTTAGCTAACCAGGCACAGGTGCGGCCAATTCCCTCCTCAACCAGTTGTCCCAGCAACCAGCACCTGGGTTCCTGCCTCTGCTCTGAGAGTAGCAGGCACCTCAGTGTCCTGCTACACACCTACCCCTCTTGAGGCCCTCACTCACCTGGGTGGGTTCTTACGTTTGTGGGTACTGCTTTGGTCCTGGGCTTCTCGCAGCCTTTCTTTGGTCACCCGGTAACTCAGGAGGTTTTCAGGCACCTCCTATTCACCTTTTCCCCAAGGTCGCGCCATGTGGGATTTGCTGGGAGTTACCCTGCCACAGGTAATCCCCCCACATTAGCCAGCCTTGGTAGGGTGCCACTTAGGCTTGTCTTTTCTCTACACTTTTAAATGATCATGAGGATGGCCCTGGGCATGGAGTATTCTTCTGACTGAGACGGCAGGTGCATTACCGTAGTTATTGGCAGTCCATCTCTCTGCCACCTCTCTGTCCTTCTCTGTTCACCCTTTGTAAGATCTTAAACTTCCTTCTCCTGCTGCCTGACCAGCTGACCCTGCCTGGAAGGTCCCAGACTGAGAGGGGTCACCCTGCTCCTTAGTAACAGGGTTAAGGTTCCTTGTTACATATCCCCCTCTCTTCTCTCTTGTCTGGGATCCCTCTGTTTCTCCTAGCCCCTCTTCTTCCTTGTATTGCCCCTTCTGGTCAGCTGACCAGGCACAGGTGTGGCCAATTCCATCCTTAGCCGATTGTCCCAGCAACCAGCACCTGGGTTCCTGCCTCTGCTCTGAGAGTAGCAGACACCTTAGTGTCCTGCTACAAGGGCCCAAAACCTCACCAGTGCTGAATAGAGGGAAATAATCACTTCCCTCAATCTGTTGTCAACACTCCTATTATTGCAGCCCAGTATGCTGTCAGCCTTCTTTACCAAGGGCACACTGTTGGCTCATATTCAGCTAATTGTCCACTGTACCCCCAGGTCCTTTTCTGCAGAGCTTCTGTTTAACCAGTTGGTACCTAGCTTGTACCAGTGCATGGGATTGTTCCATCCTAAGTGCAGGACTTTGCACTTGTCCTTATTGAGTCCATTGAGGCCACTCTTTTGGTCCAATCTTCCAATTTGTCAAGGTTTCTCTGAATCCTAGCTCTACCCTCTAGCATATCTATTATTCCCACCAGCTTGGTGTCATCTGTATTGATCTACTGCACAGTTAACACCTCATGTAGATGCACCCACTGAATACAGTGATCCAACCAGTTATGTGCCTACCTCACAGCATTCTTATCTAGTCTGTATTTCCTTAAATTGTTAATGAGAATGTCATGGAAACCAGTGTCAAAATCCTTGCTGAAGACAAAGTATATTACATTCGATTCTCCCCCACCCCCTGCTCCCATGCACAGAGCTTGTCACTTTATCATAGAAGGAAATCAGATTGGTCAGGCCTGACTCACTGTTGGTGAATCTATGCTGACTGCTCCTGATTTAACATGTACTATCCAATTCTTGCAGTCACTGAAAACAGGGTCCTTTAAAAGGGAAATGTCAGACAACCTTGACTCTAGTTACTGCTTCCACCTCCAATTCTACTCTATGATTAAGTGAACTTTCATGAAACAACCATAGGATGTCTGAGACAATCCATCAAAAAAGTCTCCTAGGGTGTCCAGTATGCAGCAAGTTTGCCGGTCCTGTTCCATCCGCTAGTGGGACTACATGGTGATTTTATGTAAGTCATGTAGACTAGTGCAATGTGTGGTACCTTGGGTCTCATTCCTCCTCCAGAGCTGAGTTCTGCCCTATTCTGGTGGTGTCAATGGCACATTTAGACTATGATGTGGGTTAGATTAGCCTAAAAAGTACAGTGAACAGGAAGGCCCTGACTGTACCTCCTTTTCTCTTGTGTCAGGCTGTATGAGAAAGGTGACATAGAGGTTGCTATTTACCTGCTTGGAAGGCCCTGTGCACCTGTGTTAGGGTATTTGATAGCAGTTCTATGCACTATAACTGGCATAAAGGATTGACTGTGCAGGGATCACTTCCTCCCTGTGTCCTCTCCCACCAGGTACACCCACTGCAGGACCAGGCAGAATCTGAAGTAAAAAAAAAAACGGGGAGATAGAGTAATGCTATATTCAAACAAGTAAAGCTCAGGGAGCAAAATCCAGGCTAAAAGTCCTGGACACACCACAGACTTCTGATACTTTAAGTAGTTTATATGACTTCTACTTCCAGTTAGTATCACTGTCTACTGCAGTGCTGTGGGTGGGCTATTTAGCTCTGCTGAGAAGCACAGCTAATCAAACACAGCACAATGCTGAATGACTGTGGCCATATCATTTCTTGATTGGCCTATATCAGAACTAATTGGGGGGCGATTTTTCAAGTTTGGGATCAAACTTCTACTTCAGAGAGTCCTCAGGGACACTGGGATACAGCCCTGAAATTCAGGACTGTCTTGGAAGACAAGGGATGATCTGTCACATTATGCTTACAGGTAGAAAACACATATTGTAGGCCAACTTCTCTCTGAGTTACATCTGGGAAACTCTGCTACAGGTAATATGGTTACATGAATGTAAAGAAGAGAATTGGGCCAGCTGTTCATGGATTTAATTCTACATGGGATTTTTTCATTTACATTTTCTGCATTCCAAGCCAAATTTGCCAAATCAAATTCTAAATCCATGAGTCAGACCAGAACCGTAAGTGGCCCTACTACCGGCAGACATTCTCCACCCTCACCAGGGGCTTCAGATGTTTCCAAATCCTTTGGCGGGCATCCTACTTGTGGGCCCAAGCCTGGAGGCTTGGGGTTCAGATGCCCCAGAGTTTTGCTTGCCCTCAGCCATATGGCCGCAGGAGCAAGCTAGGGAGGAGTCTCCCCTTTCTATAAAGTGGGTATAAAGCCAAGACCTTCCCACTCTAGCAGCTAAGTGGGAAGTTTACTATATAATACCTTGGCAAGTACTATCCCAATGCCAGGAGAGTGGTCTTCCCCGGGTGTAACTAAGAAGACCGCCTCAGTGGTCGCAGTATTTCTCTTGCCAGGTAAACATAGGACTATACTTGATCTGGGCTGACAAGAGTGTATTAACAACTCTGCAGCCTGGATTTCAAAAAGCCGTGTCAATAGCAATGTCTACCGGGTAGCATGTGGGAGAGCTCAGCTAGCAGCAGAGAGCAAGTGAGTCCAGAGGAACCCCCAGCTGCTACCGCGCTGAGAATAAACAGACTGTTTTCCCATTACAGCACTGTTTGTGTTGTGGACGTATGAGAGGACACATTTCCAGTCCATGGCCCTGCATGTTTACTTGCTGTGAAGGGGTTGGACTCGGGGCAAAGGCAGCATGACCTGGTGATCTGAAGTGTTAACTGCTGTCATTAACTTCTACCTTTTCAGCCCTCAGATGGAGGCGTGAACCCCAGGGGACATTAAAAAGGCCCCAGAGATCTGCTGTGGAATGCTGCTGATCTCCTGCATGATTTTGTGATAGGCTGACTCTTCTGGTAGACCCTTTGCTAAGTACTTAACTCACAGCTGAATACAAGTGCCAACATTTATTGCCCTCCTTGTCTTGTTAGACAACTGTTTTCCTCATAAAAGTAGACTACAGATTTCTCTGCCTTGTTATCCCACTCTCTCTCACTCTCTTTTCATTTCTTCTAATAACATTTTGTCCTTTTTGCCCTCTCCTTTCCCTCGTTGTTTTTTGTTAAACACAGAAGAGGCATTTGCAAACAAATATATTAATCCACCACCATGCCCCTTCCCCTCACCCTTGTGCACACATGCACATATTCAGTATCTTCAGGCTGTATTGAATTCATAGGCACAAACCAAGACCACACACACTCAGAAACCTGGGTCTATTTCCTTGTTCTTCTTCTGTTTCTGTGGAGGTGGCCACAGAGACTAAGGGAAAGGCTGGGATGATCTCAAGGAAGACGGCATTCTTTTCAGCTTTCCATGGGTGACAAATGACTTAAATAAAACTGCAGGGAGAATTAGGCTCCTTTAGCTAAGCATCCCTCCTGAGGTACATTCACTCCTAGGTTCCTAGGCCAGCTAAAGTTTGCTATATTAATCTGTGACATTTATTACACATCACTGAGAAAGGAAAGTCTTTACAAAGTAAGCACTCAAGAAGAATGAATTCATCCCAAATGGCCAAACAACAGTTTTTCTAAAAAGACAAAATTCCCTTTATCATCATTATATCATCGCCATGTCATCATTGCCATTATAGTTGTACAACCAAGGCAAAGCCCTTGATTTTGGAAAAAAAATACAGGTTGGAAATCACAAGAGAGAGGTTTCCTGTGTGTCCTGCTTTCAGCTGGGTGGAAACGTTGCAAAAAAAGTCTTTCATCCACTATCCTAACACAATGAATGGGACTCCAGCCGGAAACCATAAGTGCAGAGCTGAACAAAAATAAGTGAAAATCAGGTCATGTTTGGAAAGGCACCAATATGTGGGAGAAAAGCAAAAATACAACTCACTGGACATCAAAACCCCAGCTCATATGGCTGATTATTTTTCTCAGAAGAGACCCAGCTAGCTAAGCCTACACAAAAGAAAACACTTGTTTCCTTTTATAGGAGCTTGATAATGAAAACCAAGAAGTATAAGTAATCTTTCCCATGAACCCCTCCCATACTAATGTATGGCTAGATTTTAGCTTTCACAGCCAGACACATCCCAGAGGTGGGCAGAGAGGCCATGCTGTGGTTGATTCATCCAGAGATGTTTCCCAGGACTCTTAATAAACACATCCTGCAACAACGGTGTTGTGCCTCCTGTTGCCAGACCTTTTTGAGAGGGAGTGGCTGTAGTCTTAAATGGGATTACATCTAGACAGTGAATATGGGAAAGGTGTAGATGCTTCTCTTTCGTCTGGCCCTGTGGGTAAAGGCTTCCCTAAATCACCATAGAGGCTTTTTGTGGGTGGAACAGATGGGAGCAAGGAGAGGTCCGAGGAACCATCAACATGTGGAAGTGGAGGTGCTCTATTCCAGTGGTGCTCAACCTTTTTATACCCAGGCCCATTTGTAAGCAACAATGGCCAGTCCCGGCCAGTGTCCCTCACTCTCAACCTGCTGCCCTCACCCTCAGGCACCAGCCTCCCAGTGTATGATGATGGGGGGGCCCAAGCAACCCCTTGCAGGCTGGAACTCTACAAAGCTGCAAGGGAAAAGTCATGGTTTCCTATATTTTTCCTTCTTTAAAGGAGACTCCATTTTAAAGTTTATTGATCTATTTTTAATGTTTGTTAATAACCTTTTCATATATTCTTATGGCCCACTTTTGGATGGCAACAAATGGGCTGAGAAATTGTTCTCTGTTCCATCCCTATGCACCAGCAGGGCATGGTGGTCATGCCACAGACTCCTAGGATCCTAGCATGGAAGGGGCCTCAGAGATTATCCAACCCCACCAGAGTTTACATCAGCCCTGAGGATAAACTAACAACTGTAGGGACATTTCTTTTTCCTTTCATGACTTGTTTGGGAGTATCCCCACCCCACCAAACCGTTCATTGCTGCAGAGTTCCTCAAAAGCCAGACAAGTTCTTTGGGCCAAGTACCAAGGGTATGATTTGGACTGTATTGCAAAAATAAATGACTCTTACCCTTCTCATTTATAAAAGGAAATTACTTTAAAATATATCTAATGGAAGTTTCATATTTATTTTTGGTCTCTGTCAGAGATCTGCTTCTACTCTATAACTGTTGAATCTCAAGGACTTGATTCTTATAGTTTCATAGTAACTAGGGTCAGAAGGGGCCTAGAGCAGGCCATCTAGTCTGACCCCCTGCCAATGGCAGGAAACAAGTGCTGGGGTCACA
>JAGPOW010003648.1:28232995-28248285 GCA_030014935.1 Caiman crocodilus | reverse complement strand
GCCACTAGATCCCCCCTCAGCCTTCTCTTGTGGAGGCTGAACAGGTTCAGGTCCCGTAGCCTCTCCTCATAGGGCCTGCCCTGCTGCCCCCTGATCATGCAGGTGGCTCTCCTCTGGACCCTCTCCATGTTGTTCACATCCCTTCTGAAGTGCGGCTCCCAGAACTGGATGCAGCACTCCAACTGTGGCCTGACCAGTGCAGCATAAAGGGGGAGAATCACTTCCTTGGACCTGCTTGAGATGCATCTGTGGATGCATGACAAGGTATCGTTGGCCTTCCTGACCGCGTCCCCACACTGTCAGCCTGTGTTCATGCTGGCATCAATAATGACTCCAAGATCCTTTTCTGCCTCTGCACTGACGAGAAGGGGGTTCCCCAGCCTGTATCTACTTCTGTGTACTTGCACAATGCCCAGCACTATGGTGCCTTGATCTTAATTAGGGCCTGTTGGTATGGTCTTACAGTAATACAAAATGTAATAACAATATCCCCTCTACCAGCCTGCTCCAGGGTCTGGTGGAGGGGAACGTGTTGCCATAACTCTACCTGCCCATTTTTCCTCCTGCCTGGAGTACCATGATTGTAGTTTGTGTACTCCCCTGATCACAGACAGTGTAATTGCTACAGTAGTTGTACAGAAAGGAGAAGTGAAATGAGGCATAAAATTTTATTTCTGCACATGGATTTTGAATCCAGACATCCTCCTATAGCATCCTCTTATAGCAACCAAATACCTTTAGCAGAATTAGAATTAGCAGAAGACCCAGAATGAGTATTGCCTTTCCTGCTGTTCTGTAGCTTTAAAATGTTCTAAACTGCAGCCACAAGTGAACCCCTTCTGGGTGCACAATGAGGCTAACAAATCACAACTCAAACCCTAGCCATTATGGGGCATTGAATGTGAACCTCAGTCTAAGCCAGACTGAGAGCCCAATATCGTTTCTGCAACCTCTGTAAAGTCTAACAGAACGGATCAAATCAGCCTCCATTCCTGTCACTTGCCTGACACTTGTGCAGCCAGATTACCTTATGCACAAAGCTGCTTTTTATGAAGGGCATGGGACCTGAAAACAGAGTGCTTTTATTTTTGTTTTGCTTTGTTTTGCAATTGTTGCACATGCTTTTAAAGTTAGACGCACTCTGAAATATACCTGGCTCACACTGACATCCCATGTCCGCAACCAGTGCACTGACTTCTTGTGTGATCTCAGACTCAGACTGTGCATGAGGCACCGCTCTTGATCAGCCCACAAATTCTTCTGTGAGTCTATTGTTAGGATGTTAGAACCTCTCAGTGGAGCTAGAGAAGAGATAACAGTTCACAATGAAGGATTATACAAGGCAATAAATTTTTCTGTGGGAGATGCCAGATTGAAGCAGAGGCATTGGAAAACAGGAAGAATACTCCAAGGTCACAAACATTATTCCTGCTACATAGCAAGAAAAGCAGAAGATTCAACAGACCATAAAATTAAGGGGAAAATCATGTTTTTCTTGTCTCAGGAGGGTTTAAAAATTCAGTGTGGCCACTGCCGCTACTGATGCCATTAAAGACTTTTCATTTATGTCAATTCAGGGGCAAGGTTTAGATGAACAACATTTCAAGGGCATTTAACTCTGGAAGTGTTTCACAAACATTAATTAATAGAGCCAGGCAAATAACTTGCAGTGAATTATCCAATGAATGTAGTTGCTTTTTCTGCCCCCAGAGAGCTATCTGTGCCCTTGGTTTGCTCTGCTGAGCATAGACATGAGAGGGAGAATAGGCAAGCTGAGCCCATTCTCATCTTGAGGAGGGCAGTCTTTGCTGTCCAGATATTTTCTCCTTGGGAATGAGTTAGAAGGGGCCAGAAACTTGGTCCTTCCATCCTCCACCCACCCTGCTTCTACCACCTAATGTCACAGTAACAGGCTGGGCATGAGGGTTAAAATAAGCTGTACTCTTTCAAGGGTTTCAGTGATTTATTTTTCCTCATCTCTGTTATAAGAAGGGAGCAGAGGAAAAATTGTGTCTAGAGGAGTGCCTCTGGGCATGTTACATCTTCTCCAAGCACAGGCTTTGGGAAGGCACACAATGGATGGGATGAGCCACCCTACCTGAGTGTTGGGAAAGCACCAATAACCTGAGCCAAACACTACTGGTGGGTGCTCAGTAATACTCTAAGGCAGCTGCATCACATCCATTTGGGGTTTTTGTGCATGCAGGGCAGGTATAGCATGCTTTGCTGCGTTGCCTGCTGACACAGGTGATGTAGGCATACCATGGCCTCTCAGAGGCATTCCTGGGGCAGTGGTTAATATATGTTATGCCTGTGCCATCATTCCTCACTTGTACTTTTCTAACTTAGGCATGTTTTACCATACTATCTCACAAACCACTCCTAGGAAAGATGAGCTTTGTATGACTAGAGTAAAATTACCCCCACCATCCTAAGGAACACCAATGGGACTGGCACAAATGCTTTTTTATAGCTCTAGGACACAGCTCAGTTGTCAATCTGAGATCATACCTCTTCAGATGCCCAGCCAACATAACTACGCCGGCAGAAGTCTGCAGTGTGAATATAGCTTCTTCATGGCAGAATCAACTTTTTGGGGGCTTGTACAGTGTCTGTCACAATGAGGTTCTGATCAGGGTCTGAGGTGAAGGAGGAGGAGGAGGAGAACAAAGTCTATGAATTGATAGGAGCATAAGAACACAAGACATGCCATATGGTGTCTACACTGGGTCAGACCAGGTCCTCTAACCAATTACTCTTTATTTCATAGTGGGAGAGAGTGGATTATAAGAAGGGAGAGTATTTACATAGGGCCAATCCAGACTGATCTGTCCCCTGTCCCCCTTCCCTCATAGCTTCTAGCATCTGGAGGCCTAGGAAGCTCTAATTTGGAGATTGCAGCTCTATCATGTCTAATACCTACTGATGGACTTATCTGTCTGAATGTGCCCAAACCTTTTCTTGAACCTGATTAAATTATCAGAATCAACAACATCCTGTACCAATACATTCCACAAATTATCTACACACTGCATAAAGAAGTGCCTTTTGTTTGTTGTAAACCTGCTTTCTAATAATTAAGTAGTATGTCACCTAGTAATGTGAAATTGTAAATGGCAAACCCCTGTTTGCTTTCTCTGTGCCATACATTATTTTATAGACCTCTAACATATTCTACCTCAGACATCTTCTCTTTAAGCTGAAAAGTGTTGACCTATTTAATCTCTCCTCCTATGGAAGGCTCTCCATTGGACATTCACTGAAAAGGTTCAGTATCTACTGTTTGAATCCAGGCAGTTAGGTATGTTGAGTCAGATAAGTCACATGGCATTGTTTATGTTTCTTGACTAGGTAGGCCTTCTCAAAAAATTTCAGAGCTCACGTACTTATCCAGATGCTGGGTCCTTCCCTATTTTCAACATGCTTATGAACACTGCAAGAGGAGTTTTTATAAAGCTATATTATCACTTTGATTTCAGACATTCACTAAAACAAAATGAAACTCATGTCTATCTTCAAAAACATTCCTTTGGAGCTGGTAGCGAACATTTGCATCATCTCTTTCATAACTTTTCAAAAACATAATTGCTTATGCTGTTTTTTTTCTATTTTAAGTTATTATGGTATTTAATGAAGCTCTGCAGTATAACACCTTGTGTATGTTATAATCCCTTTCATCCATACATCTCAATATACTTGCCAAAGAAGAATTTGTAAGTAGCATCAAAATCGCAGTGATAAAGATAGGAAATGCAGCATACCTGCTCAAGGTAACTTAGTGGGGCAGTGACAGAAACTGTAAGAGAACCCAGGTGTCCTGAATCTTGGTCTAGCAGCCTTATGTCACTAAGTCATCTTGCTCTGGTCTGAATCTTGGAAGACCTTAGTTCTATGGCTGTCTTTATCCATAAAATAAGTCACTTGCCTGCAATCCAAAGTTCACTTTTTATTTTCTGATCAAGTGCAATAATGGTAGAAGCAAATAAAATTTCTCATCCTTGCCTTGCCAATGTTCCTAAACCTTAATCTGAAACAGTACCTGCAAAGATGAAAAGATTTCCAAATCCCAATAATAGTACTCCTTTCTCCATTTCATTATTATTTATTCTTACATACCCTATGTGAAGCAGGAGCTGGGAAAACTTAATATACCTGCAGGATAGATTTCTCTGATTTTTTATATTAACTAGGATACAGAGTCTTTTATTGTGTGTCTTCATACCAGAGGAGACAATAGGGCAAAGAAGGTTGAGAAATTCAGAAGAAGGGATAGCTGCTATTGAGTGTCAAAGTCATTTTCATTAATCACAGACAAGCCTTGGGCTAACACTGTGTTTCATTCTGCGGGATGTCAAGCATCTTCAATTCCCACTGAACTCAACAGATCCTCTAGGAGTAAATGCTGCATAAATGCCAATAAGAAATAAAATCAGGAGAGAAGATCAGGCTCTTTAATAGGAAATATTGGTTGGTCAGTATCCAGGTTTAATAATCTGAGAAGAAAATGCTAATTTATAACCCTATCCCTCAGAACTGCCTTCCTATTGACAGAGCAGTATCAATGTTGATTAAATTAACAGGATTTGCATTAGAGCTTGCAATAATGTTTTAATCAGATTTATTGATGTCAAAGGTATTATTTGTGCTCACTAACCAGTCTTTACCTTGGTAGAAAATGTGATACCTGCTTGTAAACTTCTAATTTAACATGTAAGGATGTCTAAGGTATTTAGTATGGTTACCAAAAGGTCAGAGAAAATGTAAAGCAGAATTGTGGGAGAACAATAAACCCAGCTTTATTACAGACTGCAGAATAAAGCCTTTGTGCACCAGGACAGTAAATAAGTCAAATGTAGAATAGGTAAAGGTGGCATCAAAAGAAATCAAATTCTGCCTCATTGTCTCATTTTACAGGCATTTGCAGCTCAGCCCATCAGTCTGGAAGTGTCAGGGCTGGGAAAGGCTGCTGTCCATGGTGACTGCTTATTATTCATAAAGGTCCATCCATAGAACAATCAGGATCAGCTATAGAGGAATATTTCCATTGAAAATGACCCAGGCTAATTGTTTTCTCTTTTATTCTTCTTTTAATAAAATCTAGTAAGAGCAAGAAGCAGGTGTGCAGTTATTACTCTTAACTCCCTTTCAGACCAACCATAGAAAAAGCAAAAGCGCATGTGCTTCTCAAGGTCAAGCCATAATTTTTTGACAAAAGGGAACACCAAATTCAGACACACACACACACTCATGCACTGATGCATGCACACACACACACACACATACATGCGCACACGCAAAATCAGGGCTTCCCACAAGTGATGTACCCAATCAGATTGCAATAGAAAAAGGACAGAGTCAACCTTCTCAGAGATGTGGGCCCAAACCAATTCTGAAGAAAGAAATGTACCTAAACTGGGAGTACTTGAAATGCAAATCCAGACCTAGATAAAACTTTAACAAATGGTCTCATTTTCAAAGGGGCCTAAATAACAACTGTCTGCAAATTTTAGTGCTTTTCTGTTCCTTAATTCACTATCGCTTTTTGGTTGCAAACAACGTTTGCTTCTGTGAGTAATTTAGGCCCTAATTAAGCAATCAAATCCAACTGGACTTTTGCACTTGTTTGGAAATACACTGAAGCCTATAAGGCATTTCTTAGACACAGCAGTCTACCAGTGCAAATATGATTGCAGAATTGGGCTTTAAGGACCAGACTGCTCTTTCCTGGTAACTGAAGTGGACTATCTGCATAACTTCTTTGGGTTCTGCATAATTCTACTCCCATGATCCTATTAAATACTTCAGATTCCTCAGCTCCTTAAGCTACTGTTTAATAAATCCTTGAACTATCTAAACAACTAATGGTGTGATTTCTGATAAGAGGCAATAAAAAAAGTGTGTGTATGTGTGTGTATACATGCACATATACATGTTTGTATGTATGTATATGAGTGCATGTCTATTTATATTAAATGAAACATGTACACGTATAATATCCCAGTGCATTTCTGTTGAAAGCACTCAAAAGTTTACTTCACTGAAATTTTAGCACTGGGTAAATTTCATCTATCTCTACGTGTGGCCTGCTATAACCTTCTAAGCAATGGTCTTCATGGAAAGGCCATAACTTCTGCCAGCTTCTTCAATCACTTAAAGGTGACCACTGTCCTTTGTGCTTCTTACACATTCCTCAGAAGTATGTTATATTTTATAAAATGTTTAGGCCATATTTATAATTAAATAAGTTTCCCCCTTGAGCTGTCCATCAGCTATAAATAGAGCTAATTCATGATGGTTCTGGTATATTCAGGGATGTGGATGGATCCAGGCTTTACTGAAAGGGGGTGCAGCACCCATCTCCTCAGACCATGGGAGGATTGAGGAGAGGTCTGTTGGAGTCCTTGGGCTGGTGGGGAGCATTGGGGACCTGGGCAGGGAGCAGGTTCACAAAGGGAGGGACCTATCTGTCATTGTCCCAGGGACCAAGAGAGCTCTAGAGCAACTCTATCCCTGTTCCAGCCAGGAGCTGTGGGGAATGGCTGTGTGGGGTGCTGGATGTGGGCCAGGGACAGTGGCAGTGGTGTGCAGGTTCTTTCTTCCAGTGCCTGCTCCCTACCCACTCCCCCGAAGGCGTTCTCCACTGGCTGGGAGCAGGCACTAGAAGGAGGAACCAGCCTGCCATCTCTGCTGTTCCCAGCTGAGCCTGGGCCCTGCCCGGCTGCTCCCTGTAGCCCATGAATAGAGCAGGGCAGAGCAGCTCTGTGGCTGTACCCCTGCACCCATGTGGCTGTGCCAGTCAGGTACAGCAGTGGTGGTTTGGGACAGTTTCTCTGCCAGTATGGATCACAGTGGAGGAGCAGGGATGGCAGGCAGCAGATGCAGGAAGAAGAAACTTGGCCTCTGCTGATTTTGTCCTCTGCCATGCCTGGCATCTTGTGTAGCTGCAACACAGTGCTGGAGTGAGGCAGGGTCAGCTCTGAAGCCTGGGTCAGATGGGGACAATGGTAGCAGTGGAAGGGGAGTGTGACTGCACTGCCACACCCCACCTGGACCTGCCCATGTTCAGGGATACTAGTGGTTATGTTTTTCATGAATCACTTTTGGCTCCAGTGCTAGTTCTGGTTAGTCAACCTGTCAGAAAGGATGGAATTGTTGGTGCTTCATACGCAGTGTGAACGTACTTGGAGTTGTAATGCTAAGGCAGCAGACCAAACAAAGAGCAGAAGTACAGCTTTAAACAGGACCTCTCTAAAATGAAGAAAAAAGCATTGGAATGGTATATGGTGCTGCACATTTGTATACTAATAAAAGAAGAAGCAATGGTTTCAAGTTGCAGCAAGGGAAATTTAGGCTAGGTATTAGTAAAAACTTTTTCACTAGTTGCATAGTAAAGTACTGGAACAGGTTACCCAGGTGGCATCTCCATCCTTGGAGGTTTTTAAGACCCAGACAGACAAAGCATTTCCTGGGATGATATAATTAGGGATGGTCCAGCTTTGAGCAGGGGCTGGACTAGATGACTTCCTGCAGTCCCTTCCAACCCTAATTTTCTATGATTCTATGACTTAATAGGGTATGGGTTTGTAACCATGGTGACACATTGCATCACTTACTAGCATTAGTCCATCTAGAGCAGTGGTCAGCAACCTTTAACAGCCTGACTTGGTCTGATGTGGGCTTAGTGGTTTCAGTGGTGCTTCAGAGGTGGGAGGCTTTCCCTGTACCCATGGCAGGACGAAGCACCTGGGAGCAGTGCTCCAATCACCACTGACACTTCTCCCAGCCCCTCAGTTCTGGTTGAAACACAACTTCCACCCAGAGGGGAGCTGTGTCAGGGCCTGGCAGCTGAAAAAAGTGTCTGATGCTACTGCTTTTCCCTGTTCGCTCCCACACTTGCCTCCTGGCTGCAGTGCACATACAGATGGAAGCTGCCTGGCTCTGGCACAGCTCCCCACTGGCTAGAAGCTGTGCCCATGCCAGAGCAAGGGCTAAAGGGAATGGGGGGGATAAGTGGCAGTGGAATGGACCCAGCTGTATGCTGCCCAGCCCAGGTGTGGCAGCCAACCCCTGATCTATAGAGTAGCAGAATCATCAGCAATAAGCATCATATGTTTCTAGAGAGTAAATAGTGCCAGACAAAACTTATAGTCATTTTTTAAAATTAAAGTCAAGGGTAATACATGATTTTTTTATGAAAGTATTTCATAAAGGGTTACATACAAGCTGACTTGAAAAAACAGTTTAGTTTGCTTGGATATGGCCTGGGCACTGCCACGATGACTGTAAATTGGCCAATGATATTAAGCAAAGTGCAAATGAATAACACATTCCAGTGTAGGATGTTTCTCAGGTATCCATTAGAGACCTCCCATTGACTTCAGTGGCTTTTGTATCTGGCCCTTATTCCATATCTCCGTTAGTGATCCGTGAAATGGAATAAATGATGTGTCACATGGCATTACACTGAAAATGTTGAAAAAACTTAGGAAAAGGGAGAAATAATAAAATGAATTTAGAAATCTTAGAATTATTAGCAGAAAACAGCACAGTTGAGCTATACTTCTGAAAACAAACTAAAGCAGTGTGTAGGTAAATAAATTCAAATTCAAATATGTAGCGCAAGTGAAACATGGAATGTGGAAATATGGGAAGAGAGCTGTATGGGTGAAAGTGAACCAGAATTTTAGCATGAGTTCACAATGTGCTAGAGTAGGAAAAGTCCATTAGTTCTGCGCCCAACAGATATCTAAAATAGCTATTAGATTCTCTCTTCATTCAGCTGTAGTTAGAATACTGTATCCATTTATAGGCACCTTGTTATCAGAAATATATTGTTAAACTGCGTCAGTTCAGAATCTCAGAAATGATCAGAGGAATGTAGGAATTGAATCAGAAGGAGAAAAAAAGCTTAATAGTTAAAAATATTTAACTTAGAGATGAGTATGAACAAAGGAATATAGGAAATTGCCATACTGAATCAGACTGTGGTCAGTCTAATCCAGTATCCTGGCTCCAGAGGTGGTTTACTGCAACAAGTGATTCACAAAGTCTCCCATTAACTTCGCTGGGCATTGGACTGACCCCAAAGATCTTTTATAAAAGCTTCCATGTTTTCCTCAGGCCTCTGACCCTTTGGTAAAAGCTTGCCAATTTGTCAATTGCTTTTTATTTAGGAATGAAATGTCTATCCAATTTTTTTAAATGATGTCATAGTCAAGCTGATCTCATTCCTTGGTGAAGGCAAGTCATTTTCGTCCTTACTCGCCATTGCCTCAATTAATGATCTAATGTATGCTTTTCCACTGTCTTTGTTAAGCTCTCCTGCTGCTTGAATCTGATAAAATGGTTTCATGAATCAAACCATAGTATGGACCTATCAAAGAAGGAGCCAGATCCTCAACTGGTGTGAACCTGACTAGTTCTAGGCAGTGGGGCTACCTGTGTTTTCAGGGGCTGCAATACTTGTGGCAATACTTAGCTTGTGGCAATACTTAGGTTACATTTTATTTACACTGGTTAAAAGTGAGTCAGTGTCGGACACCTCGTATGAAAATAGCAACAAATTGGAGATTTGCCTTCTTCCAACACTGAAGGAGGGAATTTATCAAAATAATGAACAGAGAAGTATCTCTAACCCTATACATAGGTGCAGTAATATCCTTTGAAGGGTGCTGTAATGTGGCGGGAGATAAGCGCAAGGGGATAAGCAGATAAACGTAGGCTCAGGCTCAGTCCCTTCCTGGCCATGTCCCTGATCCCACTGCTGATCTCCTCTGCAAGGAGATATGCATAGTAATAAATATGTTTTTAAAATGGGGTGCTGATCAATTCATAAACGTTATAGAGGGGTGCCTTGCATCTACTAAGGTACAGTTTAAGTCGATGTGTTAATCATGGCATAAATGGCAAGGGTGCTACAAGTGCATCCAACTTAAGGTACCATAAAATGGCAAACAGGACATAAAAACGTTCTATGTAGGACATTTGTAGATGTAGAACGTGTGAAACATTTTTATGGCTGGTTTGCATGACACCTTGAATTGCACATGTAGTGGGTCTGGCAGTCAGATGATATTTGGTCTCAGCCACAGACCTTCAAGAACCTGGCTTTCAACTTCCCCATACAAGGGGAGTATGGGATCATGATCTCAGGTCCCCCTGCACTGGCAAGTAGAAATGGCATGATTGGGATCTAATCTCGAGCCCCAAATCACAACTCCTGCCATGCACGTGTGGCATGGAAGGAAGAGAGATTGTTAGGATCAGGGATCAGACTTTGTAGCGCCTTTAAATGAACATGTGCCAGGGGCCTTGAACTACACTACATCTCTGCTTAACAACAGTGCTCCCACTGAGAACGTCCCTGTGCTTCTCTTACCTGGCATCTGGCTACAGAGCCAAAGAAACAGTGCATGCATACAGCTGGAAAAAGTCAGAATTTTACTCTAACAACAAAGAGGAAAATTTCCTGTGGAACATGCGAGTATAATAGCATTTGTGAGAGAAAACAGTAAAAAGGGGAAATATAGTCTGAAAGCCAGGAAAAACTTCTTGACAGTATCATGATAATGGAACTTTCTCCTAAGGTAAAACCCCTATTAACTTGGATATTTAAAATTAGACTGAGCCAGACAATACACTGTGGGAAATAATTGTGCACCGGCCGAAGGTGGATGACTTAACTGGCATTTTCCATCTCTTACTTTTCTAACACCTGTGCTTCTGTGATGATGGCGATATAATTGTAAAATTCTCAGCTGTACTATTAGAGTTCTTGGGATCTACCTGAATCTTGGGAATATTAAAAGAGCTTGAGAGGGAGATTTATAGAGCAAAGGTGTCTGAAGGGGTGAGATGAAGTAACAGAGTAAATTAAAAAGGGAGTTATTTAGATGCATTCTAGAGGATTGGTGTTTACGTTGCATTTAGGGTATGTGAACTCTTACTTAGTGGAACTGAAAGACAGAGGAACACTTTATCATATTAAACATTACTATGTGCAGAGAACAAGCTTAGCCTGTACTTTCTCTTTCTGCTGTCTCCAGGAACTAGTGACACTACTTGTGCATGTAAAATCAAGCATATGGATTTCCTCAGTGATAACATTGTGGCATCCTCCTGCGTAAGAGCTGTCGAACTTGGACTCCGGACGGTCCCACCCATGGCCAACTCCCTTGATTAATGAGTTATTTTCAGAGAGGCATTTGCTGTAACTAACCCAGGCTGCTAAAAAATAAAGTTGCAGTCTAATTCTACAGCTTCTGTTTGAAGTGATTTTCTAAAGGCTTCATTAAAGAGCAGGCACACAGACATTAATGGTGTTGTAAAAACACTAATGGTGTTGCAAATAGATGACAATATGTACTCTTTGCCTGCCAGCTTCACATGCACTAAGGAGCTCTGATCATTATCCTCCCATCATGTTACTGCAATCCAAAAGGAAAAAGCACTGCTGAGGTGGCTTGAAGTCCTGGAGCCACAACCAGGTCACTTCCTTTCTGGTAGCTCATAAAAGTGCCACAGGAAGTCTGTAACCTACACTGATGCTAAGTCATAAAGAAAATCATGGGAGTGAGAGAGAAAGGAAAATTGAAATTAAAAAGAAAAAAACCTACAGATTAAAGACTGAGGTAATCATTTCAAAATGGAAAAGAAAATAGACACCTGCACATGTAACACTAAATTGCTCATTTTCTTCCACATTTTGTCAGCCTCTGTGTCCTTTTGTTTCTGCTGCCTTTTGAAATCTCTAGGATTGGGGCCAGATCCTCTGCTCTGTGAAGTCCATGACATAGTCTCATTGACTTTCATGTGAGCAAGACTGAGTCAAAAGCTGGAAATGTTTTATTGGAAATCCTGCTGTACTCAAGTGCTGGGTAAGCAAAATTGTTTCTGGCAGCTGTATGCTTCTGCAATCACCATGAACATGGGTGGGGTTTCATTTCTCTTTTCCCTTTTCCACTCTACATAAGGTACATAAAACTGTTATACTGGAATAGAGCAGTGTTCGTATAGTCTGGTATCCTGCCTCTGACTGTACTTTGTACTGGATGCTTCAAAGGAAGCTGACGCCCTCCTCTGTGTCTCAGATGGTACATATGGTCAATTGTGCAATACTCTACAAGTCTGGTGGAGGGATTTCTGGATGAACTTAGCTGGTGATCAACTTATGACCTGCAATGTGAAGATTGATAGCTCTCGTAATGTCTGTCCTATGTAGCAGATACTTTTCCTATCTGTTCAAATCTTTAATTTGAATTTTAATAGATGAAGTTAGGTTTCTTTGTTGATGTCAGCCTTTTGTGAGAGATGGCCTCCAAGCTACAGGAAATACTCAGTGTTCTCCAGAGTCTCACTATAACTCTGAATTACCAAAGCTGGGGACTGTTCATTAGGAGCTTATTAATGGAGGACCTTAGTCTTCTGAATTTTAAGCATGGATACCATTTTCTTGTATGCCCCAGTAAAGACACTGATGACTGCCTGAAGATTTGCTTCTGAATGAGCACTGAGGTGACTGATGTTTTCAAATAACTTATCTAACTAACGACAAAAATGTCTAAAGCAAACATAGGCATGCTGCTGCTATGATACAGCCTGATTCTTTCCTCAGTTTTAATCTGGTTCCACTGGGTGTATGAAAGAGACTGCAAACCACAATTAGCACCTCAGTGCAGATCAACTTCTAGGCTGTGCTGCAACTTTGAGCTTTGTGCTGAATCTTCATCCTCTGTAATACAAGGGGGCAATAGTTTTTGTCAGGGACAGAGGGCAGAGAGAGAGAGAGAGAGTGCACGGGTGAAATAATTACACCTTTTAAGTAATGAAAAACACTCAGATCCTATCATGCTGTAGCTAGCTAGTGGAATAGATAAATACATCTAGAGTCCCTGATACAAAATGGAGATCTAATGTGGTTTGTGGTACATGGGGCCTTACCCGTGGCAGGATTTCTACAGGTTAAGTTTCTATTAGCACAATAACATAGGAACATAGGCTTAGGCCTGGAATATTGCCTGTGTCATTGGGTCACTGGCAATCATTTACCCAAGAAGTTCCTTAAATCATCACTTTGAACCCTCATACACAGCTCACGGATCCTATACAATGTCATAAGAAAAAGCAGGGGTGAGGAAGACACTGCCAATGTCCTGACACTGCAACACAGGGATGTGGTTTATTAATACATACTCAGAATATAGCATGTTATTCAAGGCTCCACATGTGATTTATTGAAGGGCAAGTCTTCAAAAAGTCTTTGAAAAGTAAAGGAAAAGAATAAAGGAAAGAAAGCAATGTTAAATGCAAACAACTTGTCTCAATCCAGGCTGGATCCTACCCCCACTGAAGTCAATAAAAGAATTATTTTTTGCCCCTTTGGAGCTGAGGCAGGCCCTATTTGTATGATGTCCTCTAGTTCCTCCCATAAAACAAAGATAACTGTTACTTACATGCTTTTTAGTGGAGTGGTAAAGGACTGAAAAGGAAATAAACTGACCTACAACTGGGATGTGGTTCTTCCAAGTCATGGTTGAAGCGCTGTGAAGAAGCGTTTACTACTGTTTCACATGCTATACCTATTCAGTACTTAACTAGTGGCCTTCCATAGTTCCTTAGTTGTTACAGACTAGATGGGACCTTACAGATCATCAGGTCCAGCCCCCCTGCATTTGGACAGGAAAGACGGCTGGGATCAGATGGCCCCAGCAAAATGGGCGTCAAGACACTTTTTGAAGATCACCAGGGTGGGTGACTGTACCACCTCTGGGGGGAGCCTGTTCCAAACCCTCGGTACTTGACTTATAAAGAAGTTTTTCCTTATGTCTAGCCTCCTTTTAGTGTTTTCAGTTTGGCGCCTTTCTCTGGGCCTCTATTTCACTTTAAGACAAATATTGTGTTGTACAATACAGATCTCATAGATTCCAATATGATTGTCATCTATGCTTTTCAGTTTTAAAACAAAACAGGCATCATCTTTTATTTTCTTTACTTTTCTTTCCATGTAAGGATTTTTTCCCCCATAAATAGCTATTTAAAACAAAACTGGATATCTAGCAAGTAGGATTGAACCCTTAAAAGTTTATCATTTACTAGAAGCAGGTTACACATTGTAAAATGATAGAACCTAGGCTCATGTTAACTTTTAACCAAAAGCTAACTCTACTACAGCAGTGTTCAGAGATTGGACTTTTGTTTGGTCAGCTAGTGTATTAACTTTCTGAATTCCATTGTTTCTTGGGTCCAGAATGTGAACCCTTTGGAGAAGGATGGTATTTTTTCTTATGCGATATGCAGGACCAAGATGAATAGGGCTATTTTGTTTTTAAAGTTTTGTATCAATGTAACATGCAGTAGAAACTTGCCAGGTCCTAACCTTCCATTAAGAATAGATGAACCAATCTGACAAATTAAGTACCAGCCAAGCCAAACTTAATGAGAAGTTTTTCAGTTCAAGTTTTTTCAAATCTGAAGTGGCTTACATGGTTCTGGAGGACTTACTGGTGATCCTGTGAGATAGCTCATCCTCATGTAAATTCCAGTGCAGACACACAGATTCCAAATCCAAGATGTTCAAAGAGTTCAATAAAGCCCTTAAGCAACCAATATTTGGGACCTTATCTGTGGTGATTATAAACCTTCACATTCCTGAGATTTGCACATCAATCAATAATTTATGCACCACCATACTTTTTATCACATCTATTTCTCTAACTGGTACATATTCTGAAGAGGACTTCTGTTTTATTGGACATGGATCAGGCACACTGCTTTTATTAAACTGGTGGGCTTTCATCAGGCCACTTTCCTATTCCCTTTTACCTTTTAATATATGCAAAGCTTATCTTTTCTTCATATGTACTCCTATCTGTCTTTCACTCTATCAGCCATATCAGGCAAATGTGATTTAGTAGAAATAGAGAAGTATTAGCAGCACCTTTATACAGGGCACTGGCATGACTCCAGCTGAAATGCTAGGTGTAGTTTTGACCACCCATGTTCAAAACAAATCAATTCAAATAGGAACAGGTCCAGAGAAGAGTTGCTAGGCTGAGCAGGCGGCATGGAGAGCTTAACATACAGAAGAAAACTAGAAGAATTTGGCTTTGTCATAACCAAATTAAGCGAGTGTCCCTGACACAATAGACTGCCCCTCCAAATGATTGGCATCATCTTAAATTTGGTATGTTCTGCCTAATTAAGTATTCCTACTTGCCAAATTTTCATTGGCTATTCTAAAGGTATAAAAGTTTGCGTTGTTTCCGCCCAAGTTGGAGAGCTGTGAGCACATG
>JAGPOW010003648.1:28206656-28232895 GCA_030014935.1 Caiman crocodilus | reverse complement strand
TAGGGGCGAATTGCAGGAGTTGTGCAGAGAATCAAAAATGAAATCTGAAGAGTCACTAGCCATATGGCTAGGGCGCTTAGTAGTGGAATTTGGGTCAGATTTACTAGACCTGCAAGAGGCTAGTTTCCTAACATGCCAAGCCTCATGGAGTGGGGGCACGCCACTGATTTAGATGTAGTAATGGTAACATCCACTGGCCCATCCCACTTCTAGCTCTCGTTGCAGGTCAAGTGGTCCATAAATCCCACGCCTGGCATGAGGGTCACCCGAAGAAGGCCAAGTCAGAACAACTTCTACTGGCCATAATCGGGGTGTCATACCTCTCATGGAACCCCAGAGCCCACCCGCTGGAGCAAACGCAGGTGCAACAACGTGGAGGATGGGCTCACCGCTACCTACAGAACCCTGGAGCTGTTCCAGCAACTCTCAACAGCATAGAAGCCTGTGTAGAGGTGTACAGAAGGACAGATGCTATTATGCTCTGACTCCTCCTTAACCTGGTGGTCAGCCAACTGGCAGGAAATCTTTTAAGTCAACTCCCACGGCTGCGGGCCCTCATGAAGCTGTCCGAAAAAATCTTCAGCGGTGCAGAGCATCAATCCTTGGTATACCCAGTCGAGGCCCCAAGACTGAGATGCCAGGAACTTGGCCCTCTGCGGGAATTAGGGTCGTCGCCCTGAAGAACACCCGAGAAAAGAGCCATGTTCGGGTTCCTCTTGAATCGCTCCAGACTCACGAAGCATCAATTGCATGTCCTAGGAGATGAGGGTCAACAAAATCTAGTGGCTGCATTGGGTTTCACATTCAGTAACAAGCAAAAAAATGAGTAGTGGCCGCCGGACACACCAGTGGCCTATCTAAACCTGACCCTACTGACCTTCATCCCTATACTGAACTCACTGTTTATGACACAGCTAACCCAAGTGACCAATGATGGGTGTTCTTTCTTCTTGACACCGGAGTGCAAGTCAGCGTAGTCACTCCAACGACACTCCACCAGAAAACCTCAAAAGCAATTAGGGTACAAGGACTCAACACTGTTGCAGTCACAACAAAAGTTAAATTTGCAATCCAAGGCCATCACCGCACCCTAGAGGCAGTGCTAGGGGGCATCAATATCTTGGGAATTCCAGGAATCAAGGCACTTAGCCTCAAAGAACAAGTGCTGCAAGCGCTCCCCATTACTATTCCAGAGCCTGATTGGCACCGACCAACACTCTGCAACATCTCCACCTGGCGATACCAGCCAATCCCAACTAAAGAACCCCTCAAAAGGTCCCTCACCAACCTCCTGCAGCAACTCGAGCAACAAGGTTGCATCAAATCAGTAACTGCTAGCACCTACCTATCACTGGGATGGGGAGTCGCCAAACCTGGAAAACCCAACAAAGCACGGCTAGTCGTTGATTATAGGGAAGCCAACAAGAGGTGTCAAGTGCTTCAGCAACCTAACCCATCCACCCTACCACAATGCAAGTCTGAAATAACACAATTTCAGCAAGACGAGTGGGTCGGAGTCACACTGGACTTAAAGAACATGTTTTTCTCAATTCCAATTACTGACCCCAAGGGAGTGTTGAATGTGTGTGTTGAGGGCACAATGTATAAGTGGACAGTCTGCCCACAGGGGTACTGCAATGCCCCGTCATTGGCTACTGGTGCCATGAACAATACCCTGAAAAACGTTTGTGCCTCACACACCTTTCCACCAGAAGAGGAATTAAGAATCTGGAGTTATGTTGATGACATCACTATTATGGGTCATGACAGCTCCATCATTACCAGCATAGTCAACCAATCATAGTCAACCATAGTCAACCAGATAGTAGCCCATCTTCAAAGTGAAGGATGGACAGTTAACGAAAAAAAGTCGTGCCTGCATCCTGTAGCCGATATCACATTCCTCGGCACCCAATTTGTCGGCCCCATCCGTCATGATATCTTGCATGGTGGTCCCGACATTGATCCATTAAAGAAATCTTTGCCAGTAACTACAAGACATTTTCAGCAGCTTTTAGGTCACTTAAATTGGTACCGGCATTATGTCAGTCTTAGCCATTTACCGCTCCTCGCTAAATTGCAGCGACAGATCCATGACAAGTCCCGAAAGTCCACACCTTGGACAGAAGGAGATCAACAGAACTTGCATCGCCTGTTGACTGCTGTCAAGGGTATGCAGCTCCACACAATCAACCTCGGTGAACCACTGGTCATGACCCTTGGATTCACCACCAACCATATGTGGGCTGTCGCATGTAATCCTTGCAATGATCTGGTATATACCACTCATAAGACCCTTCAACCAGCACAACACCAGTATGGAGCCGTAGGAAAAATTCTCCTAGCTGGACAGCTAGTGGAGCCATTAGCAAGGGGGCACAGAACACACCGCGCTCCTGCAGCTACTTTGTTGCCTTTACTAAATGCACATATTCAAGGAGATCCTAACACGTGGAACACATTGGTGCTCACCCATCATTATAACTGGTGTTGCTGGAAATTTGAAGACATAACACCCGACCCCAGTCCAAAGGATAAGGAAAAACCCCCAACGCTGTATGGAACTTCTGCCCCAGCCTGGATGGCCTCAGACAGGACCTCCCAACATGGTGGAGGCTATGGGTATTATTGTAAAGCCTGTCATGACAAGGAAATACTTCGAGCTCACCCAACTGACACAAAAATGTGAACTGCTAGGATTTCTTAAGATGCTGCAACACCATCTAACTCATCACAACAACACACTTCCAGTTCCAGTCATTGCAATTGACTCACAATACATTTATAAAATCCTCACCGGTACTGCTTTGCCCATTGAAAATTTGAGTAATTGGGAAGACATTTGGGAAACCTTGACTAAATTTACACAGCTTCCATTAGTCAAGCATACTAAGTCACGCCACCCCAACACTGATCCAGTGCCCGAGATTATTAATAAACTCTTGGAAGATCCATTCCGGACTGATGTAGCTGTGCCTATCACCGCTGCTCCTGGTCCTGAAGTAAGTCCGTTCCTCACGTGGCTTCATGAAAATTGGGGTCACCCGGGACCGCAGGCCAGCCATAGATGCTAGCGTCAAACCGCTATGGAACTTACTTCGTATGGAGTTCGACGTGACTGGGAAAAGGCAGCGCAAGCCTGTGAAATATGTGCCAAAGAAAAGTGCCATCAAACTAGACATTGAGCTGGAGCTTTTAACCCCTCACAATTCCAGGCAGGAAAAGCCTGGCAGGTAGACTTGCTCAGACCCCTCCTGGGATCCAAGCCGCAGAATAAGAGATTAGTCATTGTTGATTTGGGAACATGCCAGATGCAGGTCATTCCTCTGTGGAAAAGCAATGCCACTGCCATTATCTCCTCCTTATAATGCCATTATCTCCAGCATTTACTGCCTGGCAACCCCCTCATGAAATTCAATCTGATGGAGGACCCCCATTCAACTCTAACGTTCTGGAAAAGTTTGCCCGTCTTCACAACATCACATGGCATCTCCATCTGCCATACCATCCGCAATCCAATGGTGCTGTGGAATGACACTTTGGCCTATACAAAAAGCAACTTTGTCTCAGGGGAGGAGGGACATATAAAAACTGGACTAAGTATAATCATGACGTCCTCATTTCACTGAACACTGCAAAGCCCCTATGGGACGAAACTAATGCTAAGAAACCTCCATCCTAGGAACCTAGATTCCATCCCGACGAGTTAGTGTGGGTCTCGATACCGCACCCTCACCAATCTCATCCACAAGTCTACAAGGGGACAGTTCAATGGTCAGAACAGTATCCTAACACCTATTCCATCCTGTTAGAGGAAAAGCCTGATCGTCCTCCTATCATCATCCACCACAACTGGTTGACTCATCGCTCCACTGTTCACCCAGTTTTCTTGTAGTGAACCTGATTATTGCTCCCTCTTGTTGTTTTTGTCTCCTTACAGGTCTGGTGGTGACGAAGCGGCAAATCTACAGCTGCTTGATCGCGAGATCCACCAAGCATCAAACTGCAGCACATTTGAGTCAACGCAGAGATAGCCGCCTACTCGTATGTTGCGAGCAGGGCAATCACCCTATCCCTGCTGTTCCTGACAGGTTTTCCGGTGAATGAGACCAACTCCACAATCTCTAACTCAGTTTTGTACCTTTTGTCACTCTGAGCAAACGTTACAGGACATAGTGAAAAGTTAGGGCTCACTGCCTGTTTGCATTTGCCTCTTTCTGTTGATGACCCAGTGTTAACCCATTTTATATACCCTTTTAATGTTGATGGATGGTTTAAAGTCCGAAATACCAATCCGAATCCCAAAATCACAATAACTCAACGTTCTTTTGTAAACCAACGACGGTATTCCTGGCCACATAACTTAACCCTGACCAAGATGAACCACCCTATTTGTAGATTGGAGATCGTACTTCCTCCCGATATCCCCACCCTGCTTCTCCACCTTTTTATCAACCCACACCCCACTTACATTGTGCGTTCGGAAATAGCCCGTGGGGGGCTAACTCAAAGGAAGTAAAATGGTCCAGGGACGATAACTCGTTAACCTGGGATCTGACAACCATTACGCCAACGTGGTACTTGGCTCTTCCCCAGGTCCGAACAGAACAAAGGTACAAAATAAATCTGGCCCTGTTACATCGACTCTTCAGCGGCCCCGATCACTAGTCTTCTGGGAAGAGTCACTGGCTATTAATGTATCCGATTCCAACAACCTACACTCGTATTTTTATCCCATTTTAAGAGCAGCCAGGCTCAGTCAGTGGTGCCATGGCTACGACGCACCTCCAAACACAGTTAAGCTCCCTAGAGAGATAGTCATAACCAGATGGAAAAATCAAAGCTGTGCACTAATCAATACACCAGCTCCCATAGGAATGCTGTGGGCTTGCTTGGATGAGCAACTTTATACTAACCTCCCAGCCACACTAACAGGTGTCCAATGTTTTTTGAGTACAGTAATGCTTTGCCCTCCTTTAAGCGTTAACACAGCTCACCCGAACAGCCCGGCCATACTTCGTCGCCATAAGCGACATGTTACGGTGTAGAGTAAGTTGACACAGGGCAAACGAGTCTGTCAAAATTTGTATGGGCGCTTGAAGGCTACTTTGCATGGGGAATAGGAATAGGCAAAGCAAGAGTCGCTATCGCTAAGTTAGCTGAACAAGTTGAGATTCTAACTAATAACACCGAAACATCTCTGCGGTTGTTGAACCAGCAACTACAAGCTACATCACACATGACCATACAGAATCACTTAGCCCTCGACACCAAGTTGCTACACCTAAGAGGCATTTGTCAGTTTCTTAACCTGTCCAAGGAATATTGTTGTATTAGCATACCCAACGTTACTATTCCACTAGAAGAGCAACTTGACCACATAAAACAAGTTGCTGCAGATACCAATAAAATTGTCAGAATCGGAAAAGGATGATTAGCCAACCTTTTTAATTGGATAGGATGGGACACATCATCTTGGTTAATGCACTTGTTAACTCCCATTATTACCTTGTGTTTACACATAGTTATTGTTATATGTCTAGGTTCTTGTGTTTTACAGTTTATTAAGGAGCGATTTTTGAAGTTATCTGCTTATGTATATACTCGTTTGCCGCCTGAACTTTGTGAAGATGACAAGTGCATGTATAAAAACTACCTCTAATCTAGGTGCTTAATCTATTGTGTCATGGCCAAGGGGGCATGTCATAACCAAATTAAGTGAGTGTCCCTGACACAATAGACTGCCCCTCCAAATGATTGGCATCATCTTTGGTATGTTCCACCTAATTAAGTATTCCTACTTGCCAAATTTTCATTGGCTATTCTAAAGGTATAAAAGTTTGCGTTGTTTCCGCCCAAGTTGGAGAGCTGTGAGCACATGTAGTGCCTGCGTCGCAGCCACCAGCAGTGTAAGTAAAGCTTAAGTAAAAGTTATTTTTGCAACCAATACGCTGTATCTCACCTCTCCATCCTCCAGCGTGTCTGATGACTGCTTAATTAACCACCGCTTCCCTCGGTCAGCTCTGACTGGTTGGCCGGCCGAGACAGGCTTGTTTAATCAAAGACTAAGAGGGTTTATGATTGCTCTGTGTAAATACATCAGGGGATGAACTCCTGGGGTTAAGAGAGCTATTTTAGCTAAAAAGCAACGATGGAACAGAAAGAAGTGCTTATAAACAAGTTAATTCATTTAAGTTGGAAATTAGATGAAGGTGCTTGCTTATTAGAGCAGTGAGGTTCTGTAACAGACTTGCAATAGAATTAGTGAGGGCAAAAAACCCCAAGAAGTTTTAAGATGGAACTCAATCAGTTCATGAAAGCGATTAAATGGCATAGTACTTAAGAGACCAGAAGGTTGGATCTGATAATCCAGGATGTCCCCTCCAGTCCTATGTTCCAATGTGTTACTACCATAGCGTTTAAGAACTGCATATAATTGCCTGTTTTCCTGCTGATCTGTCTATCTATTTAGGTTTTCGTATGGCTCCCATATGAAGGCTTATATGAAGGTTTCCTGTAAGTAAGGACTCGCTTTGCTACATTGAGGTCTCTTTATTCCTTTTCTGTCATCATGACAAAAAAAATACAGGGCCCATTTTTGGAGAGGAGTGGAATTTTTATATCTACCTGAGAAGGAGAGGAGGTGTCCAATAGTTAGGGGACTGGACTGAGGCATCTAATCAGTCATGTGTCTCAGTTTCACACCTGGAAAATGGACATTTCTTTACTGTTTTTGTCATAAAAAAGTCTGCTAATACTTGTAAGTGGAGCTGAAATTCCCTTTCCTAGGAAAGTACAATATAACAACATTTGTTTTCATACCAGAACAAGTCAAAAAGTCAACATATCCACATTTCCAATGAGTAAAAAGCCCAGAAAAAAATTCAATTTGGAAATGGCAGAATATCATGGCTTGGTTTGATATGAAACCACATCTGTGGGACATTATAGAACTTATCATTTGGGTGCCAAGCACTCCTATTCTCTTCTCTAGTTTCTCTGTAAAAGCCTGTGTAAATAGACAGGACTCTTTTACCCGGGAGTTTTGTCTTGGCTAAGTTATGTACAAAGGTTCCCTACACTTTAAGAAATGTTTGGGTTTGAATAAATCAGTTCATTTGCAGCAGAAGCACCTGTCTTAAGCAACTGACCAAAAGTCCAGCAAAAGCCTGCAAGCAATGAGATGTGTGACTTTAATGAAAAATGGAACAGAATTGCATACATCCACTTTTATTTTCATGGAAATCCTCCAGAAAAAGGGACTGTTACCATACAACATAGAAACTATAGTAAGAGGCTTTGAAATTCTCCAAACCTGATGGCAAGGGAGGAAGTACCAACTTCCAACCAGCCTTTATCACCATGAAAATGTGCTGCTTCTGCTCAAAAATGTTTCAGCAACATAATTTAATATATTTATAGTGCGTAACCAGAAACTGAGCATGGTCCTGGATATGTGGCTCCTGGCTCATTCATACCCTAGCAAAGGTGAAGACCAAATAATTGGTTCAGCTACAATGCACTATAGTTAAATCTATCTTTTAAACTGATGCTTTCTAATTGGTGCCAGCTGGTCCACATTTCTCTGCTTCAGTCAGATGAAATCCCCCTTGATGAAGATTTGTAGCCAGGATCCAGGAGGACCAGGGCAAACTCATGCTTGGATCTTACTATCTTTCTCTTACTATCTTTTATTTATACCTTGCTTTTCGCTATAGTGGCCAAATCATTTAAAATAACTAGTGAGCATCTGCCCAAAGTTTCAGTAAAAACTGAACTAAAATTTGCATGAAGTTAAAAAAAAATTGTTAAATTCCCTTTTCTCTCTTCTCTCCATTCTGTTTAATTTTTGTGTTTGTTTTTAAACTTCTGGGGTGTTTTCATTTGGACCAAGAATCAAAATATAGAGCAGAAAAATTCAGTTCCCAACTTCACCAGAAAGAAGAGTTGCTGGAAGTCTTGCCAAGAAGTGTAAAGGCATGTAATTTTCAGCACAATTTTGTGAATTCACAGATATTTGAGTCACTTGACCTTTTGGCACTTTATATAAATGGAGCTGCTGAAACTTTCAAGGTTCGTCCATCACCAGTTTGTTTTTTCTTCAAGTAATGGTAAAAACAAGACAGAGCCATGAAAACAATTGCTGCAGAAACAGGGCTGGGAAAAATGGCATTCTGCAAAAGACCTAAAAAATCCCCCTGCTACCCCAACTTTTTTTTTTTTTTTTGTGGAAAAACCCAACCTGCCAAGTTAGCCTTGTTCTGTTTCAACAGAATGAGCTTGTTTGTCCTTGATTTATCTCTGCAGGGGTCTCTATGCTATAAGCAATTTATTCTGACCATAAACTATCCAAAAGGAAGCTCCATTCCATTAAGTTCACTTGCTCTTGTTGATTCATTTGAACAAAGTCAGAATTCAATGGCTTTTTTTAAATCTGTCTTATACACTGACACTTTTCAGTGTCCAAGGCTTTCCTAATTTTCCCTTCTCCCAGCATCACTATTCATTTTGGCAAAACGGTGGAAGGGGATGCTCCCTCCCCCTATTTTGGAGCATAGTAGCTGACTCCATGGGTCCTCTGGGGCTTAAGCACCCACTGAAACAAAAGTGTGCTTAGCACCCATGAGCCACAGCCGTGCTGGTTACAGATATTAAAAAACAAGCAAACCATGCTTCACCAGAAGATTTAGCTAAAGCTGTTTCAATCAGCTGTTTGATAAAAGCACCAAAAAAAGCCCCACTAAAGCATCTGATCTTTACAGATGCTGCAGAACTGGGTTGATGAAACGTGCTGGCTCTTCTGGGCATGTGTGAGGCTCAGGATGGAAACGTGCTGAGTTCAAAACACTGTTTTGAGGTGTTTGGGGGGTTTTTTTGTCTGCAAGCACCCAGTGGCAAAAACTAAAGTTGGTACCTATGAATAAAAGGGTAGCCTAAATAAAAGAAAGCTGTAGAAGACCTTCTCATCCTCAACCCCTGCTACATAAAACTTGTTTGCTTTTGTTAATAATAATAATAATAATAATAACAGGAATAATAATAATTTAAATAAAGGACTAATCTCCTCCCAGATTTAGCCATGCTTTCCAGTTCTGTAGTTTTACTGCCCAGCTAAATACAAGAAGCAAAAGTGTGTTGGTGATATTTTTCTACTGAACGCCCTGTACAGCTGGGGAGCCATTACACAAGGTTTTAGGCACAAGTGATCTTTCTCATATTTGAAGAAGGGCACTTGTGCCTGAAAGCCTGTTTAACATTTCTTCCAGCTATGCAGTTGGTCCAGTAAAAGACACGGAAAGGAACCCTTACTTCCCATATATTCCTTGGGTGATCACAGCTACAACAACACTCCAACCTTGCCTAGCTAAAGGCATTTCAAAGTAAGTGATACCTCATGATGTCTTCAGGCAATAAATCATGCCCTCCTGCCCTTGTTTCATTTAAAAGCGAGGGTGCTGAGTTTTATTAGGCCCTCTCTTGTCATCACAGTCTGTGATTTGCGGTCCCAGAGCCAGACTTCTCTTTCCTTTTTTCTCCCAACTGCCACGGTATCCGATTACATTAGTCGGAGAGATGTGTGAGGTCACAGCCCTGGTCACCGTTGCCAACTTCCTGTTTCCTGCAAACTCCATACGTGGGAATATTTTTACTTTCTTTTTTTGTCTGGAAATTTTGTTGGGGATCTCACCCAGCCAAAGGCAATCACAGAAAGATGCTCAATCTATGGGGGGCCTGCACTTATGAGCCTGGAGAGGGAGAAAGCTGAAAGGGGAGGGAGAGACTGAAATTATAGCCTTGTGACTGGAAAATGCATTTCATACTGTAGCACCATTTGTGACAACTTTTCAAATGAATCATCAGCACTGCCACAATGTGCTGCTGTTCCATGGAGCTTCCTGCAGTTGGGCGTGCAGGTAGTAATTGTTCCAACTGGTGTTCCAGGAACTACCAGTTAATAAACCTTAAGCAAAATATACCAAAAAAACCCAGAACACCAATGGATTTTTTGGGAACACTGTCCACCTCTACACTTGCGCTTAATTGCAGAGTAGAGCTGTGGAGTAAAGCACCATTGTCTACATGTAGAAAGGTATTAGGCTGCAGTAAACTAATTAACACAGCAGTAAGATAGCACTGATGGAGACAGCACTATCTTCCACCGGGGCTAATTTACTTTGATTAAATGCATATGTAGATGCTGGCCACAGATGTAAATTGTACCCTGTCAGCCCAGCCAGCCAGGGGCCAGACTCCTGCCTATTGCCTAGCCACATGGCTCCACACTTCCACTATGTGCCCAAACCAGCCCCTTTGCCACCCAATGCCACTACCTGGAGCCTAGGGCTAACCCCATTGTCCCTCCTGCCAGCCTGGGTCTGCTTCACCCCAGATCAAATTGCTGCTGTCTCAGGAGCACATGTAGGGCAGTTGTACACATTCATGGGTTTCTTTAAACTCTGCTCCCGGGAGTAGTTTACTCTGGCTCGAAATGCTCTGTAGTTTATTGCTTTTCATCAATTATACATGTAGATGCACCTACCAGGTAGAATGGAGGAGAATGGCACAAAATACGCTTCTGTATATAAGCTTATAATGTGAATAAAGCACAGCTGTCTAGTAGATGGTGCTCAGAAAATGTTTGCCGGCAGAGACACAAATTAATATTAAGGTTGTCAGTCTTCAATGGCTGTCAGTCTTAACTGCATGCAGGGCCAGACTCTCAGTGGATGTAAATAAACATAGTGTAACTCTTAACTTCCAAGGGAGTTCAATTGATTTGCACCAACAGAAGACCTGGCTCAGAGAAGAAACCAATTCTACACTGCAGGGATAATGGACTAGGTGGCTCAGTGGACCTTTTTCATCTTTTGCTCCCTGATAATATTGGTGAATAACAGAAATTTCTCCAGGACCAGTTAGAAGATTTGAAATCTTAGAAGAGTTTGCCCCCCAGTGACTTATCCAGCAGGTTATGAATTACAATCTCAGTAGTGAGATCATAAACAGTATCATTCCAGCCTTGGTATCTGAAAACAAAGACAGGTCCCCTCAGGGGAGTAGGAGAGTCAAACTATTTTCTTTCTTCTATATCTCCTGGACTAATCCTTCATGAAACGCCTGTCTTCAGTGCTAACATAGCCCACAGCCTGAGCTTAAAAACGGGTCAGCTTCATCAGGCCTTGCATTTTAGTTCACTCTTCTCTATGGAATCTGTAACAGGAAGGGATTTTCTTTCTTATCTGGGAACAGAACCTAAAATTGCTTTTCTTCCAGGCTTCTGGTCTGGTTCAATGGCATTTGACATGAAGAAAAAGAAAAAAAAAAGAGAAAAAGAAAATGTAATGCGTAAAAAGAGATTCACATGGATGTTGGGAAGATCAAGAAAATGACTCTAAAAGCAGCCATAGTGAAGGGAAAAGGAGAGAAAACTCACCTGAAATCATTTTTGTAGACTTATTAGCAGAGCCAAAACTGGGGGGGGAGGGAAAGGGGGGCTTACCTCTCCCCTAGTCAAGAATCTAAGAGAAAGTTAAATGTAAGTGGTTTGAAAAGGTGCCTTTGCCAATTTGTGATTTTATCACGTCTCTCAATATTTTGTGTTTTTTTCTTAAAGTTCCAATTCCTGGGGCTGTACCATTATGTAAGAACCTCCGGCTTCACGTTTTTAAATATCTTGCCCTTATCCTGATCGGAAAAAAACTTGAAAACCCTAAAGACTCAACTAGAAGAAAAGAAACTTGAGCCAAACAAAGCATGTATGTACTCCACCTATGTGATATTGAGAGGCCTGACTCATGATTTTTGTGTAGTTGGGGTTGGCAATACTATAAGCATTCAGCACAGCCCTACTTTTGCTCCCACTGAGAACTCCCATTGACTTCAATGGGAAAAGAAGCAAATGATAAATACTTAGAAAAAAACCCCTTCACAAGATGCTTGTTTTCTGCTGTGAGAACCGTTAACCTAAGAAATAGGGAAGTGACTACCATGGCATCTCCTCATCTGTGCCATGACTGAAATATTTTTAGAGCACCTCTCTATGCTTGCAAGCAGTTTCTGACATTGGGAAGAGCTTGAGTGGGAGGGAATAGGCAGTGCATGTTTTCACAGTGGTCTTCCCTAGCATGGTTGAATGTAGTGTAGATAAGCCCTAAAAGTTTCTCTCTGGATGCAGACACACAGAACAACTCAATTGGTCCAAAACGTCACTGACTGGAAACCATTTCGCAGTGGTATGAAGTGCTGTGGTTCCAACACCAGGAGACGGGAGTGAGTACCCAGTCCATCATGCTTTGCAGTAGGTGAGTGGGGATTAGGGGAAGTGCTTGCACCCATGCTTTAGGAGGTCCAGGGAGTGGATGACCTGTATATGTGGGCATTGTTCTTTTTATGCTTTCCCTTGGTTCCTAAACATAAGCTCAATAAACTTCAATAGTCTGCAAGTCAGCAAAGTCTGAAGTGTGTTTCTCTGACTTGCACGGAGGGTTGAGGATGGCGGGGAGGGGAGTTATACTCTTTGGATCTATGCTTTTTGGTTCCCAGGGGTTGGGGGGTGAGGTATGGTGGTGGGCTGAGGTCAAGTAGGGTGTGAGAGCACAGCTGGTTGTCAAAAAAGATAGTTTTTATTGAATACGAAGTGTGGGAGAGTTCACTGATAAAAAGTGCCAACAAAAGGAAAAAGGGGGGCAGTACAATTCTGGCTACATACCAGAAAAGCCAGTTGTATAAGTGCACGTGGGGGTTAGGGGGTGAAGAGCAATGCTGTGTGGGATGCCTGGAGGACTAATCAGACCCTTGTCACAGAATGCTTGTGTCCACATACAACCCTGAAGTAGTTCACAGTAAACCTATTCAAAATAGTCCTTAATTTTCCAGGTACCCTTTTGAACCATTTTAGGTGAATTTAAATTGGTTTAACAGGCTTGTGTACCTGTCTGCTTCAATTGTAAACTGCATTTAAATCATTTTAGGTGTTATGCCTGTCCATGCCCCCTGTATCTGGGTTCCATTAAAGCCAATATAGGTCAAAGATGGGAAGGAGTTTGGAGTTCAAGTAGAGGAAATGGTTACTTATACTGAAGGGTTTTGATTAAAAATCCCATGACAGCTATTCTAAAAAAGTGTAAGCCTGATTTTCTGCTTCAGGAAGGTGGACTCCACCATAATCTACACTCTTTAGATTCCTGAGCTGTTGGATACAGTGATGAAAAATGAATTCTGATTAGCAGTAGGTGTCCTGGTCGATTATAGAGTGATATAGATATGGCGGATTAAAGACAAAGAAAAAGAAAAGGTCCCTGCCCCCAGAGAGCATCAGATCTAAATTGTATAAAAAACACAATACAAATCATAACATTTGGTGGGGGTACAGGATTGGGAGAGAGACAGCAATCAATTGTAGAAAAATGCAGTCAGAGAAACACAATGTATTCTCCAGAGAGCATATTATATAAGATGCATTGTTCTATACTATTTTTTTACTCACAGCGGATGCATCTACATGTGCTTTAATGGGCAGTTGCACAATAGCCTATTCTACTGTGCATTAAAGTGGCACATCAAAAACCATGCTAATATGCTAAAGTGCAGTAGAATAGGCTACTGTGCATAGTCACCTAAAAAGTTTGTGCGCATTACTGCATATTGGTGCAGCCTAATGCACATTTATTTAGCACCTCATATTGGAGGGTGCTTTTATACATGCTCTGAAGGTGGAGGAGGGGGGTGACACCTTAATTAAGGTGATTCCAAGAGCTGCTCTTATTAAAGTGCCACAGTATCTCATGTATTACCATCTCTGTGCTTAGAAATGGTGGTGGGGGCACTTGAAATAAAGCTCATTTGATGAGCTTTACTTTAAGCACCTCCATCACCATTTTTAAGCATGGGGATGCTGATATACAAGATGCAGGAGGCTGCTGGGGCATGGTAATTGCCATGCTGCAGCAAACTCAATTAATTGAGTCTGGTCCCATGCCCTGGAATTCTAGCACATTGGAGCAGCTTCCATGCTTGTATTTGAGCACCCAGAGATATTAAATTTAATTCACGTTAGTTGAAATGCATTAATACAGGTGTAGATGTGCCCAGTTTGAAACAGTAGTAGTAGTAGTAATTCTGGGGGCACCTATACACAAGTGCAGAGGCTGGTCTGACATGCTGGAATTCCAGCATGCTGGAGCAGACCTGATTAACTGAGTCTAAAAAATAGTGGCAGGGGCACTTGAATTAAAACATCAAACACACTACAGTTCAAGTGCCCACATCGCCGCGCCCAGAGCACATATATAAATGCTCACTGTTCATACATAAAATGTGTTTTTAAGAGGTTTCTTAAAATATAAGAATAGGGAATTGTTGATGGGCACATAAGATAAAGAAGACCATGAAAGCTATGTTGTATCATGACAGAGAGAGATGAAGGAGGTAATTAAACAAGAGACTAGCACTGAGGTATTGGTGTTGGAAGCAGGGATAAGGAGAAATGACAGCAAAGAGGTAAGCAGGAGTGAGTTGTACAGTGCTTGAATGATAGAGACCAGATGCCTGGATTTGACATGACAAGTGGGTGGTAGTTGGTGAAAAGATTCAAGGAAAGTTGCAGAAGGAGATGCTGGTGCTTGTAGAAACAGGATTTTCAGTGAGTGAAGCAAGTGTGAAGTGAAAGACCTGGAGAGTAGAGAGAAGAAAACATCAGTGGTCAGAGCAAGATATAAGCAATGTCGAATAAGGGATTTGGCAGTAGGACTGGAAGTAGTAAAAAATGAGTTATTAGAAATACTGACTGACTCAATGAGACACTGTGCAGTAGCTCATTCCTTAGTGCGCAATAGCATCATATGGCACAAGGCATGATGCAGTGCTACCGTGCAGTAGTAACAAGATATTGTGCAGTCAGCACCATCAAAAAGCAGGTCAGGGACACTACTGCGTGGTAACACCATTTACTGCATAGTCATTTAGCACTTGCTTATGTAAGTACTAAATGACTGCACAGTAACAACTGCACAGTCAGTGTCCAGGGTAGACACAGCCACTGCGCGTGTCTATACATGCAAATAATTCAAGAGCAGTTTACTACTCAAGACTAAACACTCCCGGGCATGTGTCTACACATGCAGGGATGTGTCCAGGAACCATGGAACTTGGGCTGGGAGAGAAGAATCTTCCAATGCCGGCCCTGCAACCACATTGTTCAGGCTGGGAGAGAAGGAACTCCCAGCCCCATGATCACAGAGCAGGGGCTGGGCACACCATACTGCCGGGCCAGGAGGACATTGTCCCCACTTGAGGTCCAGTGGCAGAGCCTGTCCTAGCAGCAGGCAACTCCCAGGGGTATGGAACAATCTCCAGTCTTCTGCTGCCCAGCTGACTGGGTGCATATTTGATCCTGGTCAGGATGCACATTCACTACTGCACAATAAGTAATCTTGAGTAAATTTGCTACTTGCATTTGTACATAGCAAATTTACTCACAATTAGAGCCAAGTACTGCACAGTAAGCATGTAGATGTGGATGCTTACTGTGCAGTAATTAGTTCTACTGCGCAGTAAAGCATTTCATGTAGATGCGTCCACTGTAAATCAAAAAGCAATAGAATTTGGTAAAAGTCTGGATGAAGATGGCAAAGGACAAAGGAAATTAAATCAAGCTAATGGCAGGGAAGGCAAGATAGGTGCCAGAAGATAGTGGCAGTTATCAGTGACATAAGAGACAAGGAAAAGTGATAGAGGAAAGAATAGTTCAGATTTGGCCTTATGAGTCTACATTGGCAATGCAGATCCCAGCTGAAAGGATGGAGTGACAGAAGTGGATAAACCAAGGCGGACAGGTCCTTTTTAAAATTATTCAGTATGGAGGTTGTAGCTGAAATGACAGGAGCGAGTGAAGTCACTTAGGGCTAAAGACAAAGAGGGATGAGGCCCCAAGCTGTCAGTGACACCAGAAGAAGCAGTGCTGTAGCAACGAAGTTTGGTGCCCAGGGTAAAGCCTGCAGTGGCTGCCTGCCCTAACCCTGTGCACAGATCCAGGGGGTACACGTTTCTTCATGCTTGCCTGGCAGTGCATGCAGTGGTGGGAGCTGCCCTTCCCCCATCCCCGCACCCCCCCAAATAAGCCACTCACAGCTCCGTTCCATACCCTGCCCTAGCTGGGCAGCACCTCTTGGCACCCCTTCACTTCAGCACCCAGAGGAGGAGGGGGGTTGCCTTGCTTGCCCTCTCGCCCCTTTGCTATGGCACTGAGAAGAAGGCAGAAAAGGCAGGGCCAACTGAGAGTCAGTGTGACACCCAGGAGAACCCAAGGGGCAGGAGCTCAAAAGGGAAAAAAGATGAGATGTGGAACGAGAATGGAGATTGAACTGTTGTTGGAAAAGTAGGTTCATTCAAGCCAGCCTCTACCCTTCCAACCCATGTTCTATAGGGATAGGGAGGATTCAGGCACCATTCACAAGGACTGGGAAATCCAGCACCTGTCATAAGCAATACATTCACTAAATAATTATTCTAAAACTAGCTGGGCTGGAAGTAAAATACAGTGAGAAATGTGGAAGCAGAACTGCTTGAGAAACAGTGGGTTAGCAGTACAACCAGGCCAAGGGGCAGAATAGCAGTCCTTGTCATGTGAGAGTGCAGGAGGACTAGTGAAGAGAGCAACCGAACTCCACCTGGAACAAAAGCAGGCACTCGGCAGGGATAGTCATATTTGCATGTAGTCTTGAATATCAAAACACAGAGGAGGCAGGTAGGACAAATAAACAAGAAAAAGACAAAGGGGGCCCTGTCTAACACGAGTCAGGCACAATGATGCTTAAAAAAATCATTAATGGATAGTGAAGTTTTATTCAAAGGTTTGTCTTACAAAAGTGCTCGCACATGATAAGTGGGTTGCATGTATCTCAGCCAATTAAGTACAGTACAATACCTTGACTTTTCTGATAGGAGACCTATTCTTGGTCCTCTTTGATTTATGAAAGGCTGTTTCTGGGGAAAGCGTGGAGCTGGTTAAAAGAAACAATGTACTGCTTGATTTACTCTCTTATCCCACATCAGGTTTCCCACTCCCTGCCGTAGATTTGCCAATCTACTGTAACACACCATTGTTTGGGACACATTCATTTGCCCCTTTGCTTCAGAGTCCCCCACTTGCCCGCCTGATTGAACAATGAAATCTGCAACAGAGTTTTTAAATCTCATGTCAGCAAGAGAGTGAGCATGTCAGAAAAGAGATGGAAGCAGGAATGCGGTGGAGGAGAGAATTTGGTTGAATCAAGGAAGTTTAGAAAAGACCAGCAAAACGATTCAAAGAACACATTAGAAGTGTGGTATTTTACTCTCCCTTTTCTGACCGTTTTCCTGTAATGAATATCATTGGGAAGGGGGAGACAAGGTGTTTGCCAAGTCTACCCCTTGCTCTTCCTATCCGGTTACACTAAAGCCAGGAAAATAAAATACCTTGTCCCTGGAGGGAGGGTCTAATGGGCATGTGGCTCTCCAACTGTGCACCTGACTCACTTCTACATTGTATTCTCTCACTATTTTGCATACTAGAATTACACATGGTTCTATTCATCACAATGTGGCTTGCCTGGGGTTCATTCACATCAGATCTGAGTATAAGAGACCAACACGTGTCAGCACTGTGCACACCTCCTTGCAATGCAACCGCAAAAAAATGCAGGTGGGAGAGCCCAAAACTTCTGACTCTTTTAATAGGTCCGTATCCTACTGTAGGGCAAAGCCATTAAACACCCTATGGGGGCAAAACTGGATCATTGGCTCGGATATATGAGACTCCTATGTCCTTTTGTAACCTGGAAAGCCCTTAATAGAAAGTACTTTCCCCTGCCACACTGGTGCCTGTGCCACAGGGAAATAACAGAAAATCATGGAATAATCTAATTAGCTTCCTAGCAGAGATGGGGTATGGCAGTTCACATGGACTGGGTTAGGTCTTAGCTGTACTGCAATCTAAGTGTGACCATAGTGTTGCATAGACACCCCCAAGTTAGCATTAAAGCAGGAGGCTCAGGTGCCACTGGCAATATAACTGCAGCTTCACAGAGTTCAGTGAAGGCTGCAAAATCCACTAGAGGAACTAAATAAAGATTGGGATGGTTAGTCAACACTGAATGCCCAGCTGCTTCAGCAACACTGTTAGTGGGACCTGAGCTAGCTGACTGAAAGGTAACTAAAGCATGTCCATACTGTGCTGCATTCACACCTTTGACTGTAGTGTAGACAGGCAATAGGAGGATGGGTGGGGAGCAGAGCAAATGAGAAGAGCAGATACATGAGACTGGCATGTGTGCTGCTTTCCTTCCTTATTTTTCCCAGTGCCACCCAGAGAGCCAACATTTGCCCTCTGACATGCAGCACAGCCCTCATTAACTCAAGTGGGAGCTGCAAGTGGCTGTCTCAGGGCAGGATTTGACCCACAAAGCACTGTTCACGTCTCTGCAGCAATTTTTCTATACCTTGCCTGCACAGCGCATTTGAAGTAATTCTGATTTCCATGGCAGTCCCATGGGGAATGAGGGGAAGCCTCAAGGAAAGGCAGAAAATTGAAGATTTAATGACTTATTGATGTTCGCTCAACCCCCTGCTCACTGCTAAGATTAAAGGCTCGACCTGTTTCCTGTGCATCTCATGGCTGGATTTTTGTTTTGTTTTAACAGAGCAGTGCTGAGCCTGTAATACCCGCTACTCTGTCTTCAGTCAGGAAATTCACTGCAGGGAGTGAGAATTCATGAGTCAAATCACTCCATGGGCCAAAACGGCTTTAGAGAAAACAAATGGAATCAGAACAGCTTTAAAAGTAGGCTTCAAAGTGAGATACAACATGCTCAAAGTTGCTTTACAGTTGCTTTAACAGTCCTGAATCATGAGCAAGTTCCAGATCTAAATTTTGTCCTCACACATGCAACTCCATTTAGTTCAATAGAGTCACATGGGCTTGTGGGGAGAATTGGGGCCTAGAGTTCAAAATGACTCGCAAATGTATTTCAATACAAATTAAGCAAGATCAATATATCCTTTAGGATTTTGTACATAATATTCTGTATTTCCCCTGCCACAAATAAGGATTATCATGAATAGGGATATTTGAATCAATTCATTTAATCTCAGTACCCCATCTCTCATCCCCTGCCGACCCTTCAAACAAAGACCAACCTCTTCATATTCTGTGGAGCCGTGAACTGGACTGTTCTTAGATCTAGAGTAAGACAGATGAAAAGCATCCCAAACATATGAATTTCCATCAATCTGTGGCACTTCATTCCTGCCCTATGAAGCTCTCTGAACCCTCTTAAGGATCATACCTTGTTAGCACCGAAATACTTCTCTTTGACCCCAGCTGATGCCAAATTCAAACTTCACACTTCACGGGACACATGGTACATGTTACCCCAGCACGTGGGAAATTCAATTTCAGTGACTGTGTGGGCTACATAGAAAAAAATGCCAGGGGTTCTGTTGCATAGTGAAAACTTGTTCTATAGTGTCTTCTCTTGAAAAGAAACAGCTGGAGGAGTAAAAGACGAGAGCGTCAGGTCACTCTCTTAGAGATTTGTGAAAGCAGGACTTTCCAAACCAGGCCAGTGTTCCAAAATAGCATTAGGGACACCTGTTTTAACAAAGTTTCTTCCTTAGTGTTAGAAGAACATTAGTTTTTCTGTGATTCTTTTCATTGCCACGTGAGAGAATAAGCAGTTCCCTAGAAGAACTGGATTAAAGTATCTGGCTAAGTATTCAAACAATAAGTGCTATGTCCAACTTTTGTGACCAGCTGATTCAAAATGGGCCTGAACTTTGAAGTTTATGAGGTTCATCCATTGATAAGGCCAAATGCTTGAAGGGGTACTCCCAACACTGTTTGGTTTCTTTGTGATTGTATTAGATGTCTTTCTACTGCATTCCCAGGCCTTGTATGCAGTGGCTTCAACTGTTGCAGCAGGTACACCAACTGTCCTCTCAACCTCTGCCAAGTAAGTGAAGGTCACATCTCTTTTAAGATAATTAGCTCTACAATGCACATATATTTTGAAACTCCAGCAGTGTGCTGCTCTGTGAAGTAAATTTTACACAGGAGGTTAGGCAAACCTTTTTTTTCAGTTTCATTTTGAAGAGGCTTGTATCCCACTGAACTTAAATCTGAATTTCTCAAAGCAAACTAGTCATGGCAAAACTCAAACCAAGGCACTAAGTGTTATCCGAGGTATGGTCTTTCACTAGGCAAATCCAGGGTTCTGTGAAATTTCATCCAAATCAGCTGGTGTTCTAAACCCCTGGAATGCTTGAGAGGCTTGTCCCAATCCGGGATTTGCATTGTAACCTGAAACTGGGAGTTATACCGGGCATCCCTGTAAAAGTGAGACAGAGGTTTAATTTTTAAACTAACAGAAAAACATACAACAGAGAGGCAGAAAGTCAATGGAATTACCCTAAGAATGACTTCTTCTCTGTAACTCTTTATGATTCCCTGTATGGGTGCAATTCACCCGCAAACACTTAAGCATGTATACAACCTAAAAAAAAATATTGCTGGTGAAGCCATTTATTGCTGTAGATTACACATGGAGTAAAATCCTTTGCTGGATCAGGACTCAGCTGAGCATGACAGTATCTGAAATCTGACTATAGCATCACTTTTAAAATACTTCAGAGCCTTCTAGCTGTACTCTGCATTGCCATTTTAAATTTCTACTTCCTCTCTTTTTTAATAGAGCATTTAAAAGATTTCCTAGTTCCATTTTCAAAAGTCTTAAGCCAGCTCATATTTCAACCAGAGAAATGTCAAGCAATGCAAAAACTCTTTATTCTTCCAACCAGCATAATCCCTCCTCCATTGTGGAGATATAATATCTCCAGTGACTTACAAGGTCACTCTATTATCATATCCACCCACATACAGTAGCATCTCCATATACATAGTAACTATAAGCCAAATCCATTTTAACTTTTTTCTTAGAGAACAAAGAGTTTCTGTAGCTAGCTGTAAGCATGCAGGGAGTAGATTATCTACATATGTGATGACATGATATTACATGAGCATGTTTATGTGGATGAGTATATGACTGTGAGCGGTACATACATGCACACACACATGTGCATGCACACACATTCTCTTGGAAGAAAGGTTAGCTTCTCCATAAAAATCATTCAATTCCATGCCAGCTATTTAGGTGAGTGCTCACTCAGGCATTTCAAGCAGTGAGTAGAAAGGTCTTTCCAAGCTAATATCTAAGGCTGTGAAAATGGGACATTTTCCTCATCAGAGCTGCAATAATCCACCATGCAAAGCAGGGTTCAATTTTCTCTTTCATCATCTGCCAGTCACTCTGAGTGCTGTTAATGTCTGAAATCATAGCATCTCCCCAATTTGTGTGATGCTGTGGGCTTTTCTTCCTGCCTTTCTTTTCTTGGTGGGTCCCCATCCCCCATGAACCTGTCATCACATTAAATATGTATTATTTAACTTGGCCTGTGGGAGAAGCAGTGACTGTGTTGTACCTTAATGGCCATATTTGCAGATGGATTACCCCCCAGGGCTCTACATGGTTCATATCTGGGCCCATGACATACTGCCTCTAAACATAACCATAACCAGCAAATTTGCACCTGACTCTGTAAAATATTATTGCTCCTTTTCTTTCTCATTCCCCTCTTAATTTCCTCTATCCATCCCCCACATGCCTGCACACTGCTCCCAGGCTCCAGGAGAGCTAGCCAGCTGACCCCTGAGAGCGTATCAAAGGAGAAGGCATACAAGTGACAAGACTCGTGGTATGTGCACATGGGCACACATGTTTGTGTGTATGTATGCATATGCACACTGGTTGTGGATTTCAGCCATGCAAAAACACTGGCAGTTAACAATATCTTGTGTTTTCCTTGTAGTACATGTTAAGAACTTGCCATGAAAGTTAAATAAGAAATCAGGAACAACCTGAGACAATGATTTCAGTGTGCACTTCGATGAATGTTTGCAATTCACTTTAACAGGAAACAGAAGTGGGTCTCAGTTGCAAAATTCAGATTCAGGTTTGGATTTAAAGTCCCTTCCAACATTTGGAACTGTTCTGATTAGGGCTTGTTATTCATGCCATTTATTATGAAGAAAGCAGGTATTCTGTTAAAAATTGCAATCTGTTGGCCTTATTTTCATTTTCCCCAATAAGATAAATGTCAGAAAGAACCTAAAACAGACAGATAGGTAGGGATAGATTAAATAGAAAACAAGGGGCAGTATTTTGAAACAGGTCTAAGTGACTTAGGAACAGGAGTCCTAGTACATTTTAGTCTTTTCAACACAAAATATTGGAAGAAGGTAAGGGCTGTTTTGTGCCAATCTAGCAATTCTTATTATTAGCATGTTCCAAGTATATCTGAGCATAAGTATAGCATAACTCCAAAGGTTTGTTGGTGTTTTTTGGTTTTGGTTTTGATTTTAACTGGAAAAGAACCAAGAAGATGTTTTGATAGGAAAGCTAGATGTATTATCATTTTTAAGTGACAGCCACCACTTTGACTAAAGCATCAAGGATTGAACTGGAGTACTTCCAGAGTTGAATGCATGAGTCGGGACATCTTTATCTGGGCAGAAAACGGGTTGGGGGAGACTTGTACCCCACATCACTAGAGGGTTACACTTGATCCTTACAAAACCACTTGGAAGTGAAGAAGAATATAAAGTATTCCCTAAAAAACACAAGACAACCTTACACAAAATATATCTTTAACTCCTATCTGATCAAACCAAGAAGCTCAATTCAACCTTTTTTCATATAACAGACCTGGTGCATTGCCACCAGACAGCTACACGGTTCTGGTATAACATTTTTCAAAAACCAATGGATTATCATTTTTGTTCCTATAGTTAGGGGCATGAATTTCTTTCAGGTTTTCTTCTGCATTATTGTACAGTAACTAATTCAGCATAAATTTGATATCTGCATGATGCAGGTATCAAATTTATGCTCAAGTCACTATATTCACTGTGTATTACACGTGTGCATGTGTAAATACATGCCCATACTGTGCAGTAATTTCAGTTACCTTGCAGTAAATGCACATGTGTAGACATGCCCAGTGAGCACCTCTTACCAAATACTGCTATTAAAAGTGTTTTGAAACAATGATATTGGGTGTTTTGATGTTGTGCAAGTAAGGAACTTTGGAAGCCTTGAAGGCAAAGACTACATCCTGGTTTTCCAAGAGTCCTGAACATTGGATGCACATAAGGAAAGGTAACATAACATAAGTCTCAGCCCACTACAGCAGATGTAATGACCAGTGATCTGGGGCAGAGTTATAGCCCTGTTCAACAAGGGAAGTCATACATGTGAAAAGACTGCTTCCACCCTATACTTCTATCCACAGTGCAAGGCACCCACAGTGCAAGGTACTCTCCTGTGAAGAAACATTAAGCAGGCCATGAGAAACAGGGTCAGTTATCAAAAACTGACCCCTTTTCAGAATATGACATGCTGACATTAAATGGTAATTGACTTCACAAGAAGTCCCACTGATTTCAACAGTATTTCTAATGGAGCAAGAGACTCTTCAGCGCAAAAAAAATTATTACAATCTGGCTTAGATTGAAGTTTCTGAGCCAGATCTGCAGCTGCGGTAAATTGGCACAGCTCCACAGTCTCCACTGGAGAGCTACTTTGATATACTGGGAATCTGGCCCTCTGTCTTTAATAGGAGCAGAGCTGAGGGTTAGTAAAGCTGCCCACATCTTTTCTTGTTTTGTGTTATTATGATTATCATTTTGCAAGGCAAAGTTCACTCCAAGAGTGTCACTTCAAATATTCACGATATTCTACATCAAGAACAGAATAAAAAGCATGAGCAAACCGTAAAGAAGGTAGAAATTTTCTCACGAAAAACAAGCAAAACAAAAAATGGAAAAAAAAACCAGTAGGAGGATTTCTGCAGAAAGAAATGTTTTAACCTTCAACAGCTATAGGTAGTTAAAAAACTAGGAGTGCTTTGGCCAATGTTTATGGATTGTACCAAATTAAAACTTCACTGCAAAACTTTTCACCTAAATTTTCATCTGGTTTCATTGGCATGCTATCATTTTTGCCTGCCTTCCTGAAATGCCACAGGATTTTGATACATTCCCTGAAATTTGAGAAGAAACCACTTGAAAGAAAAATCTAAAAACTCAGTAATAAATTAAGAAACTTTTAACTTTTTTTTAATGTAATTGGAGAACCAAAGAATTGATGGACTGTGGCCCAGAACTAGCTCAGAGCTTCCAGTGGGAACATTTACAATATACCTAGAGCAGTGAATACATATGCATTGTTTCCAGAAGTGTCTATTAATACAATAGATTTGCCTAAAAGTATAAAAAAATGATTGAAGATGAAGTAAGAATAATTAAAGAAGCAACCTGGATGTATCCATTCTGTTGATCTTATTAATTAACAACAAGGAAAAGGGAAGGAAAAAAGGGTAAATGAGAAAAAGATACAAAACACCCTGGGAAAGGGTTAAAATGACCAGAGGAAAGAGCTAAGAAAACTATTCTCCGCTCTTATTATTTATATTGTGATAGCATGTCATCATGAACAAAGATTATGGCTGCATGGGCACTTTACAGACAAATAACACAAAGACCATTCCTCCCCAGAGAGTGGCAGTCCATTGTACCAGTCCTCACCTCTCCCTCTAACTTTGAAAACAAGTTGTAAAGAGACAGGAAAAATAAGAGATTCCATTCAGTGTGGAAGCTTACAAAATCAAACAAAAAAAATGGGTGCTGCATTTTGGGCCCCTGGTATACCTTCATTTAAAGGCACCATGGGATCTGAAGGCCAGTCCCAACAATCCTGGTACATTTGCATGTAGAGAAAGTGAGATTTTGGGATTGGTGTTCAGATCCCAACTGCACCAAGGGATTGTGATCCCATGCTCCCCCTGCACTGGCAAGTTGAAAGTCAGGTGCCCACAGGTCTGGTCTTGAACCAGGTTCTGGGATTGGGGCCAATAATCACTGATTGTCAGCCCTAGCCTCAAACCTGCCACACTTTTGGCTGAAGGCACCAAACAAACGAGCAATAAATACATTCTATATTATGGGTAGAATATATTTGCATGGCTAGGTTGCCATCTTATGAAGTTTTAAATTGGGGGCACATGTAGCACTCTTGCCATGTATGCTGTAATTAACACTTTAATTGCAGAATAAATATAAAGTACAGGGGTCACAGAAACCAAACTTTGCCCTTGTAACATACCCAGAGCATTCATTGATTTTGTATTCTTGCATGGTTCCAAGACAAAGGAAGCAAATTTTGTCTCAGATTTACCAACAGTGATATGATAGTATCTCTGCTAAATAGAGGAAGAAACTGTAGTTACCTCCAATACTTGGAGTGATAAATGATAAACCAATGGAACTTAGAGCCACCTAGAAAAAAATTCCTCAAGGACTGCACCATCAAACCCTTGCTATACTTGAGATATGTCAACAATATCTTCATCATTTGGACTGAAAACCTGCCATGTCAGACTGATTTCCATCCAAAATTCAATAATCATCATCTCTCCATCAGACTCTCTTGAATACTCCAACACTAACATTTCCTTTTTAGACACGATGGCCACTATTCAGAATGGTAAAATACAACCTGTGCAAGCCACGTTGCAAGCAGTGACCCATGACACCACCTAACAAGCCAAACCCCTCGTAGTGTCCCAAGCCAGCTCTACGCCAAAAAGGGAATGGAACGGAAAATTAGATCCCATAGGTTAAAGCCAGCTATAAAACCCTGCCTGTGCTCCCCCTGGGTGGAGCTCTCCCTCTCACGGTCCACGGACGGAGGCTGTTTGCAGAGGCCGGACACGGGTGTTTTGCCAAAAATCGCTCACTAAGCCATAGTGAGAGGTCACAGCAACACCTGCCACCCCCGGAACCTTCCGCCTCCCTTCGGTGACTGTCTGCTGTAACATGATCTCAATAAAAACAACCGCTAACGACAACAATTCGTAAGTACCTTCGTTCAAGAGATCTCGCGAAATCTAATTGATCTAGCAGCCAGATAAGGGGAAACCCGAAGCTAGCACGAGAGAAGCTAGCGTCTAACCTCATTCGCATCCAGGGCCTGCTGAAACAAGGCTCCTGGCATGGCATGGCATCACGAACAGGATGCTCATGGACAGTTAACATGCTGCTAGAAGCCTGTCCTTGGCACAGAGGGGACAGGAAGGCTGAAATGAGTGA
>JAGPOW010003648.1:28184692-28206556 GCA_030014935.1 Caiman crocodilus | reverse complement strand
CGCTCACTAAGCCATAGTGAGAGGTCACAGCAACACCTGCCACCCCTGGAACCTTCCCCCTCCCTTCGGTGACTAACTGTCTGCTGTAACGCGATCTCAATAAAAACAACCACTAACAGCAACAACTCGTAAGTACCTTCATTCAAGAGATCTCGCAAAATCTAATTGATCTAGCAGCCAGACAAGGGGAAACCCGAAGCTAGCACGAGATAAGCTAGCGTCTAACCTCATTCGCATCCAGGGCCTGCTGAAACAAGGCTCCTGGTGTGGCACAACCCACTATATACAAGAAACCCACAGACCAACGTACATGTCTGCACAGAACCAGTAATCACTCTAAACACATCAAGAAAGCTGTAATATAAAGCCAAGCTCTCCAATACCACCAAATCTGCACTGAGAAGAACACCCATGACCATCACTTCACAAATCTCAAAAGGGCTTTCAATCAACAATGACACTCCAGAGAGAGATCACACTTTTTGAAAGAGCCACCCAGATGCCACTTAAATAATTGCTGCAGTACAGAAAGAAAATCCCCATGAACTGCACACCACTAGTTATGACATATCATCCTTCCCTTGAACCTATACAGAAAATCCTCAAACAATTGCAACCCATGCTAGAAGAAGACCCAGTTCTCAAAGAGATCTTCCCAGAACCATCCATCTTAGCCTTTAAACAAGTACCAAACCTCACTAACCTCATCACAGGTAGCAAACTTCTTACAGCCCAAAACACATTGAATGGATTCAGACTGTGCCACAACAAGAAATGTAAAACCTGCCAACATATCTCCACCATCCCTACAATTACTATGTCCCACAACAGAACCATCACCATTCCTGGATCTTATACCTGCACCTCCAGAAATGTAATATGGCTTATCCACTACGCTGAATGCCTGGATGGAAAATATGTAGGAGAAACCAAACAGCAACTACGTACCAGAACGAGTGCACATCAAAAATATATCAAAGCCAAACATACCAAATTACCTGTAGGGGCACATTTCTCACAAGAAAACCACTCTCCCTCCCATCTCTCAGTTCTAATCCTCAAAGGGAATTTACAAAACACCTTTTGCAGATGAGACTAGAAATTTCACTTTATCAACCTACCAGATACAAAAATCATGAACTAAATATAAACATTGGATTTATGACACATTATAACCTGCCTAACATCTGATACCCCAGGTAACCACTCTACTATTTACCACCTACATTTTATCGTCAGATCTATATCTTCCCTCCACTCCCACATGTTTCTCACCCACTGACTGCCTCAATTTGCATTTTCACTGACTGGCATTCTTGCATACTGGTTTATGGCTTCTATCCCGTCCAGAAAGAGCACAAAACAACTGCAGATGCTTCCCCAGCCTAACAAAGGGTGTTTGTGCCTGAAAGCTTGCAAAGAATTTATCCAACTATTTTAGTTGGTCTAATAAAAGATATCGTATTTACCCAAAGAACATTGTCTGCCAGTACTCAGAGCAGAACTTGACCCATGGATTTGAATTCTATGCACACTTGATGTCTGCTTATTTATGTGGTGACCATACTCTACATCACAAGTAAATAGCCAAGAGATTAAGCTTTTAGTTACCTATACTAAATTATTTGAAATTCTCTCCATGAATGTTTTCTCTGTATCCTTTGGTTTGGATCTTTATCATACACTCTGGGTGTGTCTACATGAGATGCTAGAAGTGCGGTAGACTAATTCTACTGCATATTAGCGTGTCACAGTGAAAGCCATGCTAATGCATTAATGCACAATACGATGAATCTATTGTGCATTAGCATCATGTAAAAAAGTGAGTTGGCAGTTACAGTGCATTACATTAGTACCCATTATTATAGGTACTAAGTTTAATGCATTGTAATTACAGCACATTAATGCATGAGTAGACATGCACTCTGTGTCTCATATTTGCCTCTTTCCAGATTGGGAGATATGTCCAATCTTACCTGATATTCTTCATTCCTTAATAGAGCAGAGTCCTCAATGGCAATCAAAGTCTATTGGGTGTGTTGTCTTGGTAAAGTGTACCTCTGACCCAGGTGAGGAAAACAGCCAGACTTACTCACCGTCACTAAATCACACGAGTCATCCTGGGGTAACGGTGTTCACTCTCCATAAGAACTGGAGTTAGTCAGACTAATTTCCTGGGTGCAATGTGTGCAGAAACCTTTGTGTCCTGTGAACTGATCCATGCATGATTCCTTCACTTCTTGTGACCATTACCATCAACTCTTCCTCTTTGCTGATCCTTTGGCAAATGGGTATTTTTTTCCCAGGCTGTTCATCACTGTGATCAGGGAGAGGAGGGGCAGGAATGGCAGCAACAGTTTGACAAACGACTCTTAGTAATAGATTAAACAAATGGTAAAAATTAGCTGTACTACAAACTCCCTAAAACACCCCCTTTACTTTTTCACCAGCTCTTTCCTCCCCACCTGCATCCACATAATATATAGGCTGCAAGAGTTCTTCTCAAGACCCTCAATTAGCAAGAACACATTAGAGAAAAGGAAGGGGAAAAGGATAACCATAGGGCACACAATTATTCACTAAACATAATTGTTGTTCAGGACAGATTCAGTGACTAATTGATATTCACTCCAGCATTAGACAGGCACTAGTAAGAATGTCTGGCATGGGAATGCCCTGTCTCTAATAATCATTTGCACACCAAAAACTGTCACAGTGACTTAGACCACCAAAAACAAGAGAATTTGAAGCCAAGTCATCCTTAGCTCACCCTAATCAGGAATCCCTCACATTTCCTTGAATTGAAGTGATGGAGAGACTTCAACTATTTGCCTCCATTCTGAATTCTGGGGGAGATTCGGTGGGAGTTAGGGGCACAAAGCTTGTTGACTTTTAATAGGCGTTGAGCACCTAACCTTTTGAAGCAGCTGAATGTATCACCATTTTTTAAACTGAAGAGTCAGATTAGACCCTGTATGTTGGAGTCACACAAACCCACTTCCCTTCCAGCTAACTCAAATAGTCTAATATGTGTTATCTATACATCCTATCATGCACCCCTTCAGCTGTTTTGTGACAACCTTCTCTGCTGTAAAACCTGCCATTTGGAACAGATTTAGTACCTCATTGCCACAACCACTTGTCATATCACTTGAATTTTTGTCCAGTCCTTTAAAGAAGACAGAAGAAAAATCACTTTAAAGCAAATGTGTTAAACACATTTGGCCCCTGGGCTGGATCTGGACCATGGGGCATCTCAGGGGTCAAAACTAGACCTGTCTCTGGTTTGCAAAGCCAGCAGTAGTATAAGCCAGATAACATGGTTCCTTGGGCAAGATCTGGCTGTGGTCTATATGTTGATGCCCCTTCTCTAAAAGCATTTCAGGGTAATGTTTATGTGAAAGATGCTGGACAAAATAAAGTTATATTGTCTTGCATGCATATATATATTTTGAAAGGAGGCCACATTTTCTAATGGGTGCAGATCTGTGGACTTTACTAGAGTTTAGCCTGTTTAAACCAGCAGAGAATTTGGCTTTATGTTCAAAAAGAAATTCTGCAAAACAAACTTCTCCACTCATGTCTGCATGACAAACCTTGATTCCACTATTCTGTCTTTCCTAAGCCCACCAGCCTTCTCTGGAGGTAATCTGGAGGAGATCTAGCCAGCTGTTGTGATCTGTTTGGTGGAGCCAGATTACAAACCACGCTATGGTTGCACGTGTCTCTACCTCACTTACATCACAGGTCAGAAAGGACTTTCAGCTCCCAGCATAGTGATGGTGATAGGGAATGCATACATGTTCTTTAACCTGCCTATCACTGATATTATAAGTCACAAATCCTCTGACCATCACTAAATATATCACATAAATAGCAGAGGTTGCACTTCAACTCCACATTGATTACTTTAAATCAAGAGTAGATACTGCAGCTGCAGATTATCTGATTTTCTACATGAATTAACTTTATTTTTAATTCCTAGTTTTCCCATCTTAGGACACACAATTTTTTTTAGTCACTCTCAGTGCTTCATAGGCAAGATTTCTCATTAAATAAGCTGATTGAAGTATGCAAGCTAAAGGTAGGAATATCTGTGCTCTTTTTGGCTTAGTAGAAGAGAACACAAGATTCCAATATATTAAAAGATCTTGGTGGAATTCATTTCTCAGTGTTTAATGTTTTTTTTAACAGCCATGTTTTTCAAAGGAGTGTTTCAGAGATCTTTTAAGACCATTATTACATCATCACGTTGTAGCAAAACATGATGTCATGTTGCAATGCCATGATTGACATGATTGTTTTGGTTCACTGAAAAAATTAACTTATTTTAAGGTCTTTCAGTCAACACAGTGTAACCGATTCAGTATGCCTAAAGTGGAACTTAGTAATTCAAATACACTTGTATTTCAGCAAAGTTCACATTTCAATCTCTAAATCTGGCTACCTTACTAACATTTTAATTTCAATTTGACTCTCACACCTGAAATCCTTTGTTTTCCATAAGCTTTCACAGCTTATGCCTCTCTGAACCAGTTAGTTGCTCAGGTGCTACCCTGCCTTCTTCATATATACATATTGAAAGGGATGGCTGGTCCTCTTCATTTTGCGTTAAAACATAACTCCTTTACTTCTTATACCAAAAGCAGATTTGGGCCATATGTCCCCAATTTAGCATTTGCCAGCATGGCACACTTCCCTTTTAAGGGCAGCAAGACTGATTTAGGCACATAGATGATAGGGGCAGGAGAAAGAACTAGAAGCCCAACATTTGGTGGCCTTTTATTTGCAAATGATCTCTAGCCACAAATTTGCCTCCACAATTATGAAGTGGCGCGCAGCCTCCTGAAAGCAGTCTGCTTCCCTTTTTTCGACTCTAGCCAAAAGAACTAAGCCCAAGGAGATGAGCAAGAGTCCATGAGAATATTCGAGCTCATAAACAGGGAGTCAGGTTCAAAGAAGCTCAGTGTGGCCTAGAGGGCACAAAATGATCACAAATTTGGAATGGATCCCCACAGTACCAGGAGCAAAGTTGCACTTTGGTGACTCATACAAGTGGAGCTTGGAGCAGCATCTTCACATTTTTGTCCCTTGTTTGACCCCTTAACCCAACATATAGCAGACTATAACAAGAAGCCAGAGGCGCCCCGTTACTTTAAGGGGCAAGCAGAAGCAGAGATTTTCCCACGTAGAGGAAAACCCTGTCCTCGATGAGCTGGCTGCAGTGAAATAGGTAGTCAGGGGCCGGAGACTGTGAGTGCCTATTGCAGAGTGAACTGCTCTGCAATGGGACAGTAGGGCAGAGCTCTGCCTGGTCAGCAAGGTCATGGCTAACACAACCAAAGCAGCAGTTGTAAGCTGCCCTGGAAGCTAGTCATTGGGCCCTAACTGGAAACTCCTGAGGGTGGCTGGTAAGCCACTTGACCAGAAGGGCTAAGGTTTAGGAGGCATACAAACCAAGAACCTGAGCCAGGGCAAGGAGTCTGACCCTGCAGGCTGCAGGAGGAAGGGCTCCAAAATGAGATGACTAGCTGAGTGACTAACTGAGATACTGCTACACCTAGGAACTGCAGGTAAGGAATGGAGAGCTTGCAGGGGGCAAAGACCCAGGATAAGGACGGTTTTGTTGCATAGCCAGAGGACTTAGAGTTTAGTTACAGCCAGGGGCTGTTATGTTTTTGTTCTAGTTTCTGCTAGTGGACTCAGGAGGAGGTCACAGTGTGCCAGAAAGGCACATGGGGGCTTGAGCAAGCTGGGGGCAGGGCGCAGATCACAGTGGTGTTCAAAGAGTGCAGGGGTGCTTTAAGCCCTGCCTGGGCTAGGCTCAAGATGATGACAGGCAGCAACTGGGAAGGATTAAAACCTTACCCAGGAAAGGTGGTAGAGGAAGCCTGAAACCTGGAGACCTAAGGCTATAGCGTGAGAGGGTGAGAACCAGGGCCAGGGGCCAGAAGCCCAAGAGGATGTAAACCAGAGTCTGAGAGGGTGAAAACCAGGACTAGAGCCCAGAAGCCAGGTCCAGGGTAGTGGGCCTAGGAAAAGGGCCCTGCTAGAGCAAAGGGGTGGCTGAGGTTCCAACAAGGGCATAGAGGCCTGAGGTGGCCTGCCATTGGCTTTGGGACAAAGTACCCCACCTAAGTGATGACCATGAACACCTGTGAGGCATGAGTGTGGCTATAGGAGAGAAAGGCAGTCACGAAACTAGCCCTTACGGCAACCAGTGTGTTAGAGTATAGACAGGCCAGGAGGGCTATACCTAGTGCCTTAGGTCCTGCTACAGGTTCTGAATATAAAATCCACCAATTATTTCTGTTAAGCCTCCTAGAAAGAAAAGGAAAATGTAGCTGTTGTTCTAGTGCCAATTTTTGTGTCTAAGTTATAGGGTAGAAACACCATGCTTCAGATAATGGGCCCAGAAAAATGGTTTTCTTGCAAAACTCTCAAACTTGTCTAAAAAGGCGGTGATGTTCATTTAAATAGAGATCTGTGACAGAAAAAAAATTGTGTGTGTGTGGGTCTTTGGTTAGGTGATGTGGTCATTTGATTGATAGAAAGTGAAAAAATAGTAATATACATAGTAAAATAGCAACATGCTGTTCCGTCAACATGCTAGTTGGTCATCATAAAAACAACAAAGCATAAGGAAAATTCAGATGAAGGCTGCCATTCAGGGCCTTAGCCTGTGCCATGCCAGTGGCCTCATTTCACATTGACATTAGGCCTGCCGTTGAGGGACATGGGACTCTTCAGCCTGTAGAAGAGATGACATGGGGGTGGAGCTTGGTGGCAGCCTGTAAGTATATAAGGGGGTGCATCAGGACCTGGGAGAAGAGTTGTTCACCAGAGCACCCCTAGGGATAACAAGGTCCAACAGTCACAACCTTCTAGACAGCTGATTTAGATTGGACATAAGGAAAATCTTCTTCACAGTCCATGTGTCCAGGGTCTGGAAAAGACTGCCTCCGAACAGCATCTACTCTGGACTCATTCAGAAGGTATTTGGATGTTAATCTTGCTGAGGTCATTTGATCCCCCCAAACTTCCTGTCTATGGCTGGGGGCTGGACTTGATGATTTCATGAGGTCCCTTCCAGCCCCTAATGTCTATGGAATCTATGAAAATATTCCTTTCTCACCTGATATATAGCCTGCAGTACCAAAGAGGACAATGCATTATAAAGAGTATATCTAAAAACAATGATCTTGTCCATTTATATCAAAATATAAAGCTAATGTTTTTATTGTATTTTATGGACCTTATTTTGGATAGTACGATATAGCTATGCAACACCTAGCACTCCATGTTAATTCTGGGAAAAATATAAAATCCTAGTGTATTTGCCTTCACCCTATAAACACTATTTATTAATTATTATTTACATAAAACACTAGCAAACCTTTCTCATTAGCAACACAATAATATTACTACAGTACAGACTTAGTCATATGCAAGGAAATGTTTAACAGGCTTGTAAAAATGATTCTGCAGTGTCAAAACCTTGCACTGTGTCTCCTGATCCATGAAATTAGCTAACTGTGGAAGAGAGAGTCACTTCTTAACTTTTCTGGTATAGTTTTACTGCATTAGATTAATATTTTCAGTGTAAAATTTTAGTCTGTACTACATACATGGTTTTAGAGACCCAAATATGGTCTTAGCTATGGCCTGAATTATTTAATGTTTTACATTTAAATCCTCCCTTAGTTAATGGTTTTCCAGAACACAACTGTCTTGAAAAGAGATGAGCTATTATGAACTAATCCTCCATCCCCTATCCATTGGGATCATTCTCACTGCACCTAATCTCACTAGCCTGTCACTACTGCAAAATTTTATTGGAGGAAACAGAATTTTAATTATTTTTAACAAAATGAACCTGCCAAAGATAAATATATTTCTCCTTAATAGCCACACATTATAATGTTAATAATTATTTAATAATAATTTGTTAAAACTCGGGATGAGAATCTCATGTGTACAGGCTGTTTTGTGAGATTTCCAAACCAATCAATTTAATGTTGGGATGGACACTCCATACAGATCTCTTTTGTGGAGTTTTAGTGCTGTTTCTTCATATTGAAAACTGTAAGTTCAAAAGGTGCTCAAAATGGAAAGAAAACTACCAGCAAAAATGGAGAATTTAGGAATAGGTTTAGGTTAGAGATCAGAAGGCAATATTTTACAGTTAGGGTGGTCAAAATCTGGAACCAACTTCCCAGGGAAGTGGTCCTTGCCCCTACCTTGGGCAAATTCAAGGGAAGGTTGGATGATCACCTGTCTGGGGTCTTGTGAACCCAGCATTCATTCCTGCCTGTGGCAGGGGGTCAGGCTAGATGATCAGTTCAGGTCCCTCCTGACCCTAGCTACTATGAAACTATGGGATTTTGCCTTTTTAGAAATCAGAAGTCACGCAAACATATTTATTTCCTTAGCTTAATGGGACCAAATTCAATAATTCAATAATTTCAATATTTATACTATCTACATATAAGGGACTCCACACTAGTAGAATATATCGGAAAAAATATGTAAGCTGAAATAGGGAAGGGAATACTTTGACTTACACTCCATTCTAGGTCTTTAGGTGTAAGTCAATAATACTATCACTTTACATCCATTGATCTCAAGGGCTTTTCAAAGGAAAGTTATATTTTATATCCATTTTACAGATGGAGAAATGGAGGCATGAAGCAGTGAAGTGACTTGCCCAGGGTCTCCCAAGAGACTAATAGCAGAGCCAGGACTATCACACAGGTAGTCTGCATCTCAATCTAGTGTATTTGCCTCTGGGTCATATTAAACCAAAACAGATCTCTTACATGTAAGGAGAGTAACTGCAAGTAGGTCTGAGCGTAAACAGGCTAACATACACTTCAGTTTTGTCCCATATGTCTACAAAACATATCCTACCCCTCCAGTTCCTTTTGACAAAAGGAGCTCCTTGTTTCAAAATAAATAGCAGGTCAAAAATATTGTTAAAAAATGTGGTTTATAGATGGTTCTGTCTATATCAGTGGTTTTCAACCTGGGGTCCACAGACCCCTGGGGTCCACAGACTATATCTAAGGGGTCTGTAAAGATGATTATGATCAATCAAAAGTGTGTTAAAACCCACACTTGTCGTTCAAAGGGGTCTGCACCTCCATTTGAAATGTCCCAAGGGGTCTATATTTCCATTCAAAATTTTTTAGGGGTCTGCAAATGAAACATGATTGAAAACCACTGCTCTACATGGTTCACAGGAATAATTCCAGGCAAATGTTTAGAATACATCTCTGAGAAGTTTAGATTCAGAACTGGATACCCTCACTCACATTAGTGCTCCTTGAGAATTACTCAGTCTTCCTTTTCCCATTGTGCAAAAAGATCCATGAAGAGAACCTTCCCCTCCTTTGCTTGCTACATGTAAGGCCAAATCCAAATTGATATTGTTTCTGTCTCCATCTAGGCAACAGTGGGTACATCTACATGTGCACTTTACTGTGGAGCTGACTAATTAGCTGCACAGTAAAGTGTCACCATCTCCACATACACCCATATTAAGGAGCATTAAATTAATTAACACTGCTGCAGGATAGAAATGTTCAGGACAAGTATTGTCCTACAGTGGAGTAGTTACCTGCATCAAAACGCATATATAGATGGTGACTGGGGCTGGCTGGGGCTAGCCTTGCGGTATAGCATCCTCATGCCCAAGCCAGCTCCTCTGCAGCACATTGAGCTGGGGTGAAGCAGCCCCAGATTGACAAGCTGACCCCACCCCGCTCCTTGCCAGCCAGGGCTGCTCTACCCCCACTCAATGTGCTGTGGTCCTGGGCACATGTGTAAACATTGCACCCAGGAGAAATAAACTCTTGAGCAAACTGCACAAGAGTTTATTGCTATGTGCTAAACTGCACATGTAGTGCTCCTAGTATGTCTAACATGTAGGCACTTTGCTAATAGTCAGAATGCACCCATCACCAGAGCGCTTATAGGAGAGTAGTCTCTAACTGCTAGCCAGCAGCACTGAGTCCAGTAGAAAACACAGCACCCCTAGCTCACACTTGAACATAGCAAGCTTTCGATCCCACCTTTTTTCCAATAACCTAGTTAGTAGACTAGGAAATTCTAAGTGGAAGATATGAATCACAGGCCTTCTCCAGCCAGAAATAATTTGAATCTACCTTTCCCACTTCACTGGAGCATGCCCTAATAACCAATCTAAAGAAAAGTATGGGTTGGGGTCCCTCTAACCCCCTGTTGGTACCAGTCCTCTGGGCAGCAAAATGCAAAGTCATAAGGCCAGAAGGAGAAAAAGCAATAAAAGGAGCTTAATTCTGTAGCTCAGTAAGGAGACACTCCCCTGGGGAGAAGGCAGTCCTAGGTCCTCATCCCTGCTCTCAGGACTGCTTATGCATTTTCCATTAGATAGTCATGGGTTAAAAAACAGATGACTAATGTATAATGCAGTCTTGGGAGCTACTGATGGGTGACATTGACTCCAATTTGTAATGAGTTCTTTCTGTGCCTGTCTCTCAATAGATCTCCTCCTGACAGGAGTTAGGCACATAGTGGCCAGTCTGGATTATTTCTGGGTGTATTCAGTATCCCTAAGGATCTTTCTCAAGTCAGAATGGAGGGAGCAGAGGTACCCAGCTCATTTTGCAGCTGCTGAAGTAGGTTGTTTTGCATTGGTTTTCCTGGCAGGGTATATGACTGCACAGCAACCCCGGCACTGGCTGGGGCACCTTTTCCTGAGCAGACCCTGCTCACCAATACCCACTCATTTGTGCTGCACCCAGAAATGCACCAGTGAAACTATTCCAAGGATGCCCTGCACAGCAGGGGATGCCCCAGAGTGGTTTCACTGCCACATTTTCAGATCTGGTGCATGCAAATATAGTCCTATGGGCAGGATGGGCTCAAAAGCAGATATTCCCAACAGTGCCAAGGGTGTAGAACAGGTATACCATTAGGATCCTCACTCCCACCTTAGTACTGTTTAGCTGCTTACAAGGTCAATTTGTATGTGGCCCTTAAGGCAGGAGAAGTGGGGGGTGGGAAAGATTTTCAAAGGCATGTAAAGATACACATTGGTGTTGAGTAGGATTTTCAAAAGAGCCTATGCAGTTTGGGCACTTCAGTTTCATCGATACCAATATACTAATTGCAGAAGAGCAAACTAAATCAATGAAGGTAAGGAAGAAAGATTATTTGATAAGGGTATTTTAATGGCATTTTAGTGGGTTTCAATGCAGTGAGAATTTTGAGCAACCACAGATGAGATGTAGTAGGAGAAGATGCTGATATTACAAACCTATCACATAGAAATTGCATTAAAATGGTAAAAAAGGAAACTAAGAATATCAAAATCATGCCCCTGTTTTGTATCATCTTCTGACAAATTCACAGATCTTGACCTGAGAATTTACTCAGCTCTTCATCTTCAAGAAAAACCTATGCCTTTGCCAACAAAACTTGTAAAAACACAAAAATAATATATAGTTCTATCCAGAGGTTGTCTTGGATGTTAAATTGAAACTAGCCATCCTTTTTGTGAAATAAATGTCATCCTGTTAAAGAGTTTGAATAGGTTTCAGTGGGCACGTCTACATAACACACTTTACTGCACACTAGTCTAGTTTACTGCTCAGTAAAACTGTGTGTCTACATGTGTACATGCTTACTGCACAGTAAACCTCACTAGTCACAAGTAAATTTGTGTACCTGTTCCACCATCATAATCAGGGAGTGGGGGGCTGGGAGACCCTTATCTCCCAGCACCAACTCTGTAGTCATGGGACTGGTGCTGGGAGACCCTTATCTCCCAGCCTGAGCCCTGCGGTTGTAGGGCTGGTACTGGCAGACCCTTGTCTCCCATCTTGGCCCTGCAAGAGTCCCACAGTTGTGGAGCCAATTCTGGGAGCTCCCTACTGGGGATGCTGGGGAGCCTGTTCTCCACTCAGCTCTGTGAGAGTGGAGATGAGCCCGGAATAGGCTAGGGAATTTGTTCCCCACCCAGCACTGTGATCAGGGAGCTGGGGCTGGAGAGCTCCGTGAACACAGAGCAGGACAAGGAACAAGCTCCCCAGCCTCCGCCTTTCAATTGCAGAGCAGGGTCTGGGGACTGTCCTGGTCAGGGGCAGGTCCCAGCCCTGTGCCACCATTGGGTGGTTGAGACATGAGGCTTGGATAAAGCTGCAGGGGTGGGGTAGGACCCAGGCCCTTGCCCCAGTATGTCAGTGCTTGTTGCTAGTTGCCCCACCAGGGGATGGGGCAGGGGGCTGGGACCTGCCTCTCCCCTGCAGCTCTTTCCAAGTCCCTTGCCCATTATCAGAGAGCCAGGGCTAGGAGCTCCCTGCTGCAGAGGCAGGGGGACATTGTCCCCACTTCAGCAGCAGATAGCCCCTGGGGGCAGGATGTAATGTCCCAGCCCTGGCCAGGAGACAAGTATCTCCTGGTCTGATGCTCCTTACCAGCCCCTGAGCTAGAACCCAGAAGGAATATAGTGCTTCCCTTGGTGGCAGCAGGGACCCATTGCAGGGCCCCAGGAAATAGGAGTGGTTGGCTGCCATTAGCAGCAAATCTGCTCCCACTTTCCTGCATGTATAGATGCCTGCTCAGGAGTATTTACTTGTGAATAGTTTACTTGAAAGTAAAATGATCCCAAATCAAATGCATGTGTAGACGTGCCCAGTATGAGTGAAAATAAATATTATCAAAGACATTTATGGTATTATGTCTTTCTGCCCTCACCGATTTGGGAAGGCTTCAATACCTATGGAAATCAGAGTTTCCCAAGGACTTCAATGGGTATGAATTGGGCCCTGACATTATATGCACCTGAACAGAAAATATGGTGCACAATTCTCTTGATACCCTCCTGTTTTCTAAGTTTTTCTACTCTTTTACTATAAACTGCCTTGAGGCTTTGTTGAAAAAGGTGGCATAAAAATCACATAAACGAATAAATGCACACACCCACACATACATACATAAAACACATGCATTTATTATGTATTTCCACTGAAGTGAAATCCCATGTATTCCAGGTGCTGCTCAAAATATAGAAAACTACAGATCATGACAGTTTCTAATCTGTATGGACACAAAGTAGCCAAATGAACAGAAAAATATACAAGGGAAAGCTTAGATTTTACCCGTCAGTCTATAGAGTAGTACATAAAATGAACAAACATGTGGATGACAGCCCGTAATGAATGTGACTTACTCAAATCTGAGTTAGAACTGCCCTAAAAAAAGTCAAGGCTAAAACTACACTTGCTGAGTTACGCTGGCGTGTGCTTGTTTACCTGCAGATTATCCTGGGGTAGTTGTTTCTCATGGCACATAAAATTCTATTGCTCCCTGAAGCAACCCAGAGATAGCTGGTTATCTGTCTACTTCAGAGCTAGAAAATGTTCTTGAATGTGGTTGAGAGAAGAAATGGTTTCTTGCTTTCTTCTGCACTGTTGTTTGTAGGAAAAGCCACCTAAGAGATAATCCAGCAGTAGCAAATAAGGGGAATAATTAGGGAGAAAATGTATCTGCATTGGCAGGTGTATTGCAGAGTCTCTGAAGACATTTTTCTGTTTCTATTGCTCATATTTCTTCTATTACCCAACATGCCACTTTTTTATCTTTACTGAAAGCAGAGATTTCTTTGAAACAAAATAATTTTGGGGAACCATGAGTTAAAGGTTAGTTAATATTAATTAAAATAAACAGCACTTTTCATTTTACCTTTCCAAAAATGTGGTAATGAAACAATAATGTAAGTCACCAATTCCTGGCCTCCTTCCAGTATTCTGAAGTTTTGTTATGATTTACTCAACACAACAATGTCAGGCAAATCTATTATCTTTTAGATTGCTGTTTATCTCAAGCCTGGTCTCCAGACCTATGCTTTTTTTCAAGGCATGCAGCTTTATCTTGAATTCACAGAGATTGACCTGTCTGACTCTGGCTAGAATACTCTATGGTAACTTTCCAAACTATGCACAAATATATACATATAACACAAAAAAATATACAGGGATGCCAGGATTTTAGTTATATTTTTTGATGATGGCAGGCCCTTATTTTCTAAGAAAAATGCTACTGGCTTCATTCTACCCAGTGTTATACAATAGACTATTCACATCAAAATACTGGCAGATAGCTAGCTAGCTGACCTTATCCTCTGATGAAAGTTTAATCTCAAATTCCACTAACACAAATTCTAACTCGGAACTCCTTCTTCCTTTGTTATTCGTGATGTGTTCCAGGTTTTTCACCTGGGACTTGAACCGAAGCCCAGTTAAGTCAATGGGATTCTTTCATGGGACATTGATGGTACTGGGATTAGTCCCCAGGTTATTAGAGATGGGTTTAGAAGTGCAGTGTTTAAATCCTGATATGATTTTGGCTAAGGTCCAAGTTTTTAATTGGAGGATGAATCAGGGTTGGTCCTGAAAACATTCTTGGAGAATTTGTTGCTAGAAGTTATACACCCATCCTCTCTGTTAGATTTATAATAAACTGATTCTTTTTCTTCTTTTTTTGTTGTCGGTTTCTAATAACATAATAAATCCCCCTTCTATCACTGGCACTTCATTGTTCCATTAACAAGTTTATCACAGGTTTGGCTAGTAACAAAGAGAAGTTATGACAAGATAGCATATAATTTAGAGAGACTATAGTATAGACAAGATGTGTTTTATATTCCATGATACAATTGTTTAGATAACTTAATTTCATAGTTAAATGAAAGTTTGATATCACCTAGGACAGCATTAAAAACCAGTGTTCCCTCAAGCTGTGTGGCATGCACAGCCGTACAGGCACACTCATGCCGTACTGCCAGGCACGCTTGCATGGCTGCACACACAACGCAGCTTAGAGGAAATGCTGCTATAAACGCCAGTTTCACTGATCTTGTGGAAGCCCAGCTAATTCGTGCAATGTTTCTTAACAGCTGATTTCTAAGGTATGATCTCATCCACTACCAAAGACTATGTACTAGCATTTCATGAAACTCCAGTGAAACTCTTCTGCTTTGAACCCCAGTATCAAACGGACACAAGAAAGCATGTTAATGGCTTGAATATTCCTCCATCTTTTGTACTTCATCTACACAATAACTTAGCTCCAACCCAAAATTGTAGCACCATCTCTTCTGGTACTTTGATATATCCTAGAATCATACTGGAGCAGAAAGGGTTTTGTGGATGGGCTGAAAACTGTGGGTGTCTATACATGTGTTCTGGGGTGGAGGGGGCACTTTAATTAGAGCAACTCGGAGAGCTGCAGTAATTAAAAAGCCCTCAGCATCATGTGCATTTAGCATCCCATGTTTCAAAATGGTGGTGGGACACTTTAACTAAAGCTCGTTCAACAAGTTTTAGTTAAAGTGCCCCCGCCACCTTTTTGAAACACAGGGATGCTAAATACATGTGACGCAGAGGCTGCTGGGGCGCACTAATTAGCATGCTCCAGCAGACTCACAGCAGACTTGATTAATCAAGTCTGCTCTGCTACATGTATGTGTGACCACATCAGGTTGTTTTTCCTTCCCAAGACAAAATTTTGGGATCTGAGAAGTTTTGTGGCATGTAAAGACTAGCTTCTCTTCTCATTTATGCAGGTATAAATCAAAAGTAATACCTATGAAATTAATAAAGTCAGTCTCATCTGAGATTTACATTGTTATAATTTTCCCCTCAACAACACCTTATAATAAATATAGAGGTTCATTGACATTATGTATCTGTTCCTCTAAGATAAATTATAGACAATATACAACAGTATAGAACAATGGTAGATCACTCTCTAAACACAGTGGGTTTCATCCCTATGTACCCCCAGAATTGGTAGGCTGGTTATCCAGCGTGAAATCAAATAGGCACAATGGTGCTGCCGCCACCCTTCTGAGTACCTCCTGTCTCTCTGCAGAGCTACAAGTGGGATGAATGACAAGTTTCTTCAAGCTATGGTGTTACTAGCAAATGCAGTGAAACAAAACTCAGAGTTGTTTTAGCCAGTCAGTTTTGAAACATCAACATGCACAACCTGCCCTATCAGCTCAGGGGCAATATCTCAGCATAGTTAAAGTATCTTGCTATAGTCGCAGGCATCTGAGTTCAATCCCTAGTCTGGATTTATGCCATAGTTTACCTTCTATCAATCCAGCTACAAATGAGTACCTAGACATTTGGCCTAAAGAGTCAGAAGTGGCTGGCCAGGATAACCACCACCTAATTCCCTTGTGTGCTGTTACATGCAGAAATAGGCATGTCTTAACCACACTAATCCTGGGGGCCACTAGGCTTAGGTAGCTTGGCTGCTAGTTAAATCAAGAACTCTTGTCCATATTTACTCTTGACCACTGAAGATGTTAGACCACAAACTTGTGCCTTAGTGCAGTATAGTATGTCCCAGTTACTGACTGGAGCTTTGCATAAGCAGCAAAGAAACAATGCTCTTTCCTGGATGCCCTCATATAACCTCCAGGCTTTTTTGGTACAAATTCCTTAGATATATCACACTGCATGTTTGATTTCTTCATTTAAGCCATCAGCACTTTCATAACAGGTGCTGGAGAAGCCTCTAGATACAGTGAAATTGTAACAACTTGGCTGGCTTGTCTGTGTCTAAAAATGAGGGAATGAGAAGCTTAACAACAATTGCTTGCCCATCCCTCCTGAATGCATCCTTTGTTTCCAGTATGGCAATATTGAGAAGATCTGAGTTATCTTGCAAAAAAAGCTTTCTGGTCCAATTTATATTCATTGCATTTGCAAAATGTACATACCTCACACTGGAATAGGCACAGCAAAGGGAGGCCATGCAAGGGGATCTGCCCTCTCTTAGAGAACCTGCTTTGCCAGCTGATAGGTGTGAGAGAGCTTTGAGCTAGACTCAGCAAGGCAAATATTTAAACTTCAAGGTAAAGTGAGGCAAGGAGTAGCCAAGGTAAAAGGATAATTTGCTTCCCCCACCACTGTGGTCCCTCCAGTTGAGCTGAGGGACTGGCCTAGGGACTGTCATAACCAGCTTAACTGAGAGGCCAGGGAACAGCCTGCCCCACCACTGCGTGAGCTGAGTGCTCTGTCTGAGATGTTCTTGGATATGACCAAGTGCTTTGTTTCTGGTTTTCAGAAATACTGAAAGAAGCTCACCAAGGATTTGGGAATATATGGTTTTTCTCCAATAAACCAAAGTGAGGGAAGCCTGGGTCTGTTGCACTAATGTGGGCTTGAGGAGAGAGTATTAACCATAGTATACCTTAGTATCTGAATCCTTAAGAAGGTTGGGTACAGTGCTATGGAAAACTGGTAGAAAAATGAGCCCATGAACTCTGTAAGCAGCAAAAGGACTAAATTCCAGGCAAGCTTTGACGCTAAGAAGGGACCAGAGCAAAAGAGCCACTCCTGATCCCCCCCTCCCACTCCTTCCCGGGAGTAGGGTTATCAGTTTTAATTTGCTGATTTGATTTGTTTTGCAAGGAAGGACTGCATTTTCATTTTAAAAGGGCTGACTGAGAAATCCATTGCACTCAAACTAGGGTTATCATATTTTCAGGTCCAAAAAAGAGGACACCTGTCACAGGCGGCTGTGGGGGGGGCAAGGGGAATATGATGGGGGGGGGCAATGACATGCCCTGCCTGCCCCTGCCCATTCTGTTGCCCCTCACTGAAAAGCCACAGCACACCACCAACCCTGCTGCTGCCTCTCACACCAGACCCACTGACCCCAGCCCTGCCAGTGCCCCTCAATCCCAAACAGCAGTACCCTACCCCCAACCCCTTGCTGGTGCCCCTCAATCCCAACCCACAGCCCTCCTAGTTCTGCCAGTGCCCTGCACACCCAACCCACAGTAACCCATCCTGTTTGCCGTGCCCCTTACTTGTGATCCACAGCTCCCTGCCCACCTCCCAGCCCTGCCAGTGCCCTTCACTCCCAACCTGCAGATCCGTGCCCCCCCACAGCCCTGATGCACAAGCAGCTCCTGCATTGTGCACACGCCTGCTGTTTCTCTCTCTCTCACACACACACACATACACACGTACTCTCTCTCACTCTCTTTCTTACTCTTTACCTGGCTTGCCAGAGCCCGAGTGGCAAACATATGATCCCCAACAGCCAATCACCTTGCCCACTGCTCCCATCCCCAAGCAGCCAGCCCAGGAGGACAGAAAACCTGGACATTTGCTCTTATTTTAAAAACGCACCCAGACACAGTGCAGGGGTCCAAAAAAGAGGACATGTCCTGGAAAACCCAGACATATGGGAAATCTAACTCAGACTCTCAACCCCAAGCAGTGATACGATGCCTTAAAGATTTATAAACCTGGTAGCTGAAACTGGAATCCAGCTTGGCCACTAACATTGTGGAATTGGTGAGTATGGAACAATTTAGACAAATATTGTCAGTGCCAGCCCAGAAGTAGGTCTGTAAACACAGGGTTATGGACCTCAAATAGTCTGTCTGCTTCACTGAAGACTTTTTAGAGGCTGAAATAGGGTATGGGAAGTTTTTGACTAGGTCAAAGGGATGGGGCCACTGAAGCCTCATCCCTTTGACCTTAGTTTGACCTCAAACCCTGGAAAGATCTTGGAAAAAATCATCAAAGAAACCATCAACAACAGGCTAACAGAATGCAACATTCTGAGAGACAGCCAACAGGGCTTTATTGCAGGTATGTCTTGTCTGACCAACCTCATTTCTTTTTATGATCAGGTGACGCATCACCTGGACATATATTTAGATTTCAAAAAAGCCTTTGACTTGGTCTTCCATGATGTCCCCATGGTAAAATTGGAGAACTCTGGTCTCAACAATCTTATAGTCCAGGGAACTAGGCTGGGAAACTGGGCCTCTGGTTGGACCCAGAGAGTGATAGTCCAGATGGAACCAAGTCAACATGGTGCATGGTGACCAGTGGCATCCCCCAGGGGTCAGTACTTGGACCAGCACCCTTGCTAGGGGTTACACATGGGCAGGCAAGGACAGAGCACCGTTATCTACTACTCCATCTACTGATGCATCTCAAGCAAGACCCAAAAAGTCATCCTCCCACTTTACTCAGCCTTGTTGAGGCCACAGCTGGAGTACTGCATCCAATTCTGGGCTTCACACTTTAGAAAGGATGTGGAGAAGCTTGAGAGAATCCAGAGGAGAACGATGTACAGATTAGAGATCAAAAGAACAGGCATTATGACCAGGGGCTGAGAGGTGTGGGACTCTTTGGCTGGGAGAAGTGAAGTCTCGGGGGTGACTTGGTGGCAGCCTATAAGTATAATTATATAGGGGTGTTCCTGATGCACACTCCTATAAGTATATAAGGGGTGTGCATCAGGAACTGGGAGAACATCTATCCACCAGGGCACCCCAAAGGAAGACAAGGTCTAATGGTCACAAACTGCTGGAAGACCGTTTTAGACTGGACATAAGGAAAATCTTCTTTATTGTCCAAATCACCACAGTCTGGAATAGACTCCGCACAGAAGTGGTGCTAGCACTTACTCTGGACACCTTTAAGAAATGCTTGGATGCTTATCTTGCTGAGGTGATCTGACCCCAGCTGACTTCCTGCCCCTTGAGCAGGGGGCTGGACCTGATGATCTCAGGAGGTCCCTTCCAACCCTAATGTCTATGAAATCTATGAAGCCTAATTGTAAAGATAGTTGGTCAGGGCTCATAAGCCATTTAGTGGCGTTCCTTCAATTGGCCAGGAAGTCCTACTGATCAGCAACCTCAGGCCATGGAGTCAGGGGCAGAAAAAGACCACCACTGGGTGGTGGTATTAGACCTGAGGAAAGAGGAGCCCTCAGTGTGCTTTTCATGTGGCTGACCCAGTCACTAGTGCTAGGATTATCTTCTAATAGACTGTAGTGATGCCCCATCCAGGATCTCTGAAGTCCCCATAGAGACCCCAAACAGACCATCACAGTAGGGGATGTCTAAGTCCCTGGCCTCAGGGAGTCTGGTCCAGGCCAGACATTTGTTCATGGGCAGTTTCTGGACACTGCCACCATTAGGTATCAGTTATGGAGTGTGTTTATGGAACTTGTATACATGGGAATACTCAGCCCTATCCCACTATGATGGTATGATGCTTGATCGGGGCCAGATGGTCCAACTGGCTGCTGCAGTGGCCAGCCACCTTTCCCAGATGGTGATGGTAGGTTGGGATTGGGGCCCACTAACCAAATTGCTACACTTGGTTGCATGACAGAAGAGAAACCTGGAGCTGTCAGAGGAATGTGAGCATCAAGTAGGCGAGATATTCCCTTTTGACCCTGAGATCTTCAGACCCTGAGCTATGCCATGCTGGGAGGCAGTCCTGGCAAAAGAGAACAGACTGAGTGAAAGGCAAAGAAAAGGGTTGTGGTTCCATGTGAACTGAGTAGGCCAAAGGAGGATTCACTGGAACCAGTCTCTGTGGGCAAGTCACCTGTGGGCAAGGTGGGGCTCCTATAAGAGGGGCCTGACTTCATACAAAGACTAAGAGAGGGTGCCTGCCTTTAGAGGCTTCCCAGTGCCTGTATACTATGTCCTCTCCTCCCTTTCAGTGTTCTCACCTGCTATGACTTAATGTAAACTCAGTAGGAGAAGTTGCCCAGAGGATAAGATATGCTCAAGGAAGGTCCTGTGTCTGGGCTGGAGCTTCCTGGCCCCATCCCACTTTTACTCCAACTGAACCCTCTAACTCACCACCCATTGTTCAGGACCACCAGCTCCCAGGTTAAGCTTTGACCATGCTTCATGACTCCCAGGTTCCAGAACTTGTAATATTTACCATGTCACATGCTAGAAGCCCTAAACATATTGCAGTCTTTATGCTCTGCCTGCTCAGTTGAACTTTGATTTTGGGAGATCCCCAGACACCCCCTTTCTGTGGCCTCCACCTTTCCTTCAGCCACAATCTGATCCTCCATGGGAATGAAAAATGAAAATGAAATCACCCAAAATGCCAATGCCTGGCCCCAGACACAACAATATCTTGCGAGGGATCACCTCACCCCTGTGTGGCATGCTTCATGTAGAAAGAAAACAGACAGAAGAATGCGTGGAATAATTTTGACATACAAAAAACTAGAACTCTTGGTTCCAAGATGATACCTTTTATTAGACCAACTGGAAAATGGCAAGAAAACTGTCCTTTTCTGCAAGCTTTCAGGAGCAAAGTCCCTTCATCAGGCTCTGGGAAAAGCGTAGATGGTACAAGATGGTAAAAAGTCCCCATAAATAGGAAATAAACTTCATTTTTGCACAGAGGGAGCTGAAAATGGAAGTACACCCCTGGGATATCTAGCTCACTTTTGTGCAAGATGGTAGCCTCTCTTCACTCAGGTTTCCTTCTAAGCTCCCTTTGCCACAGTCTGTGCTTCTGTCCTTGTGCCTCCCTAGGCAAGTTCTACCCTTGGCAGCTCCCCCAGCCAGACTGCTCTTTTCTGGCCTAAGGCTTGAGCTTATGTAGCAGTCTCTGGGTCACCTGACACTTTGCTTCCACTTCCTGGGTCATCAGACTCTGTCTACACCTAGGGTCACCATACCTCTGGGTTTTCCTGGACATGTCCTCTTTTTGAGTCCTCCCACCTTTGTCCTGGCAGTTTTTTTAAATATCATAGTATCATAGTATCTAGGGTCAGAAGGGGCCTAGAGCAGGCCATCTAGTCTGACCCCCACCAATAGCAGGAATGAGTGCCAAGGTCACAGGACCCCAGCCAAGTACCTATCTAATCTACCCTTAAAGATGCCCAAGGTAGGAGCAAGAACAACTTCCCTAGGAAGCTGGGTCCACATCCTAGCCACCCTAACTGTGGAGTAGTGTTTCCTAATGTCCAACCTAAACCTGCTCTCCAGTAACTTGTGACCATTGGTCCTAGTTACCCCTG
>JAGPOW010003648.1:28173962-28184592 GCA_030014935.1 Caiman crocodilus | reverse complement strand
TTCCTAATGTCCAACCTAAACCTGCTCTCCAGTAACTTGTGACCATTGGTCCTAGTTACCCCTGGTGGTGCCCAGGAAAAAAGAGTCTGCCCTATTTCCCGCTGATCACCCCTCAGCAGCTTATACGCTGCCACCAGGTCCCCCCTCAGCCTCCATTTACTGAGGCTGAACAGGTTCAGGTCCCTCAGACGCTCTTCATAAGGCCTATCCTGCTGCCCACATATCAATCTAGTGGCCCTCCTCTGGACCCTCTCAAGGCCATCCACATCCCCCTTGAAGTGCGGCGCCCAGAACTGGACACAGTACTCCATCTGCGGCCTGACCAACGCCGCATAAAGGGGGAGAATCACCGCTTTGGACCGGCTCAAAATGCATCGTTGGATGCACAATAGGGTTCAGTTGGCCTTCCCAACCACCGTCTGACATTGGCGGCTCATGTTCATTTTGGCGTCAACAATGACACCAAGATCCCATTCTGTCTCCGTGCTAGCAAGAGGGGAGCTTCCCAGCCAGTATGTGTGCTGGGGGTTGCTTCTCCCCAGATGCATCACACTGCACTTGTCCATGTTGAATCCCATCCTGTTCTTGTCTGCCCACTCATGCAGTCGGCCCAGATCCTGTTGCAGCCTCTCCCTCTCCTCTGGTGTCCCCACCTCAGTCCACAGTTTGGTGTCATCAGCAAACTTGGATAGCTTGCTTTCCACCCCCTCGTCCAAGTCATCGATGAAGATGTTGAATAGCGCGGGCCCGAGGACTGAGCCCTGGGGAACCCCGCTACTAACATCTCTCCAGGTCGAGTACGACCCATCCACCACCACTCTTTGGGAGCGCCCCGCCAGCCAGTTTCTGACCCACTCAACTGTGTAGGTGTCAATGCCACAACTCCCCATCTTTTTAATGAGGGTGGGGGGAGAGACCGTGTCAAACGCCTTCCTGAAGTCTAAAAAGACTACGTCGACAGGGACGCCCACATCGATGGATTTGGTCATCTGGTCATAGAAGCCGACCAGGTTGGTCTGACAGGACCTGCCCTTAACAAACCCGTGCTGGTTTCCCTTCAGCATAAAGTCTCCTGCCGGTCCCTCTCAGATGTGGGACTTGAGAATTTTCGCAAAGATCTTCCCCAGAACCGAGGTGAGACTGACAGGCCTGTAGTTCTCTGGATCCATATCAACAAATGCTTGGGATTATGCTTTACACATTGAAGTGCACTTCCCATCTTGCCCTGACAAGGAGTTGTTTAGGGGTGGGGAGAGTGGGGGCAAGGAGATTGGAGGCAGGGGGCATAATGTGTGTCTGCGCACACACACGCACATGGCTGGCATACAGCCAGGCAGGGTGGTAGAAGCAGCCCTGGCAGCTGGATGCAGGTGAGTCTATGGGGAGCAGGGGTTGGAGGGCCAAGGCTTAGGGACTGTCTGGAGTGGGGCAGGGTGTGTGTGTGTGTGTAGCAGGGGTGCACAGAGGGGATGGGTATGTGAGGGGGGCAGGTGCCTGCCAGAGCTGTGGGCAGCTGTCCGGATGCTGGGACTGCAGCAGGGCAGGGAAGGTGCGGGGGTGCCTGCCCCTCCAGCAGGGGAAAGGAGTGGAGGGGCTCTTCAGAGGCAGCAGGGAGTTGCATGGCCTGGCCAGCAGCACCGGGGCTGGTGCCTATGCTTGCAGGGGTGGAGCGGCCAGGAAACACTTCAAGGCTGGGGAGAGCTTGGGGCTGAAGGTTGGGAGTGAGGGGCACTGGCATTGTTGGGGTGGGGGGGAACTGTGGCTTGGGAGTGAGGGACACCAGGGGGAGACAAGAACTGTGGGTCAGGAGTGTGCAGCACAGGTAGTGCCAGGGGGCTACAGGTTGGGAGTGATGGGTGCCAGCATGGTCTGGGGGGTGGGAGTGAGAAGCAGCAGCAGGGCTGGGGAGACGGTGGTTTGGTAGTATAGGCAGTGGAAGGGGGGGCTAATGGGGCTTATCCCCCCAGAAATGCAGTACAGCGGTAGGGCCACAAGGCAGCCTGTCCAATGGCTTCTGGCGGCTGCACCAGGAGTGGAGAGGGAGTGGGGTTGGGGCTTGGGCTCAGGCTAAAGGAGGGGCAGGCACTGGACAGCTGGGTTGGGGTGTTGGACTAAGCTGCGAGTGGTTCATCTGGGGCGGGGTGTGTGCCCCCAGATCTGCATGGGGCAGAACAGGCTGCCACTGAGGGCTGGGGCCTTGGCAGCGGTGCTGGGAGCAGGCTACGGGGGGAAACAACCCCAAAATTCACTGTAGCCCCCCAACCCACCTCCCAACACCAGTGCTGCCCACCCTTGCCATCCACCCCAGTACAGCCCGCCCCCTAACCCCTGCCAAGAAGAGCCCGGTGCTGCCCCAGCCTGCAGCAGCAACCCACCCTGCCCTGCACAATTTAAATGAGTGGGAATTAAATGCACATTCCTGAGAGGTTGTTAGGTAGAAGCTGATGTGACATGTCACTGGAAAGGTAAATGTTCTTATAATGAAGTTATTCATACTGATGTATAAGCTTTCTGGGTTTAATTGACATACGAGACATTTATGGAGGCAAGAGAGAAATCTTACCCAAACAAATCTGGCTTTCCCTGGAAATGGAAATGGTCAGCCTTGAACTTATTTAAGACTGGTAGGTGTTAAAGGCCATGAAACCATGAGCCTTTGGGATACAACTGCCACTAAATTAGCAATAAAGTCTGAATTTGATCTGTGACCTAAACGTCACAAGAATCAGGGCATTCGGAGAGCTGTTCCTCAAATTGTTATTTCCTTTAACCTCTGATATTTCAATACACTATTAATGAATTCATCATGGTGAATAATATATGTTAATTACTCCAAACTATCAATTAAAATTGGTTAATTAATTGATATATTCCATCAGACTATATATGCATATTCTGATTGAATATAATTTGACATAATCTTTTTACTAGGAAACAACATGCCTTCCAAAGCCAAGATTATCTGGAAAGGTCTGCAAAAACTAGAAATGTTGAATTACATGCACATACACGCACATAGATGTGTACGCACCACACACACACACACAAGATCAAAGATTTGTCAGTGATCTTCCCTTTGGCACATCTCTGCTCAGAAGAAACGTCTGTCTTTTTAACCTTAGAGCTCCAAAGCCTTTCTTTTATGAGGCATCCTGTTATGCAAGAACCTTGGCTGCAATCCAAGCCATATTGGGCCCCTTATAAGCATCCCTTTTACAACTTATCCTTTACAGTAACACACCAGTTCCTTGTTTCCCAACAACAATTTTCTATACATGAAGCTTTTTTTTTACCCCAAATAAACCTTTAGATGAGTCAGTGGTGTGATTTCCAGAATAAATAGCAACTCCCTATTAATCTATAAAGGCACTATTTTGAACACCATCAGCTTTGCAGGATTTAGCAGGTAAATTACAGAATAAGAGTGATACTTGGAAAACACATCTAGTACCATCAATTTTATATTTACTTATGCATTTTAATACTCTATATTGTAAACGTATTATCACAGTATTTAGGTAGTGTTGGAGTGATGTTGTAGCCAAGATGATCCAGGAAATGTGTGATAGGCAAGTATTTTTATAGATGATATCTTTTATTGGATCAACTACATAGTTAGAATAGACTTAGCCACACTTTTAAATACAGTGCAATGCATTCAAAGGCTTGTCTATCTATGTAGTTGGTGCAATAAAAGATATCACCCATAAAAATCCTTGCCTATCACAGTATTTGGTTTCTTAGATCTAGGACATGCAACACATACATCAACTAGCCATTAATTTCAGAGGAAAAAATTGTCTCAAAGGAGCCAAACGTGAGAGAGCAGGTCACTGATCAGGTTTCATGCCCTGAGAATAGTGTGATATTGGTTTCCCCCTGCTCCAAAAAAGCCCAACAGATACTAATCCAAAGCCAAAGAAAGTCACTTGCCAAAGCAGGAATCCTTCTGTACCATGAATTTATGAATGAACTTCAAGATCAAGTTATTGTGTGATGCATAGGTATTACTCGATGCCTAATCAGACCTCCTAACACCAATATGAGACACTGTAACAGGGCCCCTACCCAGTTACTAGAATGGAAAGGGGATCCAGAGGTACCTGGCTTTTTTCCCGCCCTTCAATCCTCTCCCTTCACATTTTTGTCTCTTATCTTTTGTGTGTTTGCCCGTGCATCCTTTTCCTGGTAGAAGTCCCTTCCTCCTGGTTTCGTGGTCATGTGGTTCTGATCCCCCTCCCACACCCCTTCTTTCTTGCCTCTGTCCACTTCACCTCTGTGTTTCCTCTGCCAGTGCCCCAGTGGTGCTCCGGGGACAAACTGACAGGCAGGGGAAACTGAAGAAAAATAGCTACCAGGTCTGGGTGGAAGCAGAGCTTGATGACCAAGGAGAGGAAGTAGAGGGGTCAAGTAACCCAGGGAGCTGGCAGGCAGCTGTATAAACCCAATATAAACCCAAGCCCTGTATAAACCCAAGCCCCAGACCAGGGGAGAAAGTCTGGCTATGGAAGGCACTGGGTATGATACTTTCTCTTAGAGGCATGAGGACCTGAGTCCAGACTGCAGCAAGAGGACCCAGGATGCAGCCCTGAGTCAAGAGAAGCTGGGAGTCTACATAGAAAGCAAGCTAAGTACCCTGGGCACTTTCTGTTTTGCTTTCTTTTTTACTTGGAGCCCACCACCAAGGGGTGTGGCAAACCCCACGTGGGCCATTCCTTTTAAACAGGACTGGTGCTTGCCTTTTGATATTTTTATTTTTCCCCAGAGGGTTGGGATGAGTCTGTAGGGGAAGCAGAAGCCACTAAAAGGGGGTGACTGGGGATACCCTGAACCTGAAATTGCACTAGTGGGGAGAGGATAAAGACTAAAATGTGTTCTGAGAGCAGGTGAGGTTGAGCTTGCCCAGACTATAAAGCTGGAGGGTTAAAGTATGTTCTGTGACAATAGGAGGCTAAGCTTTTCTGAACTGTAAGGCTGGAGGTGGTAGGGGAAAAACAGGACTCAAGACCCGTAGCTGCCTACATAACAGGCATTGCTAGAAGCTGAGGTCATGGGGTATGACCAGAGCTGAGGTAGGAGCTTGTGGCCCTGAACAGTGGGCCCTGAGCTAGAGATCAGCAAGAGTAAAATTGGGATGAGGCCAGGGGCAGCCTTGGACCAGATAGGGTCTGTCTCTTCAAAAGCATGCCTTGCCCTCTGTGCAGTCTCCCCTACTAATCTGAATATCAAGTTGTGGCAGATACACATCAAGGCATGAAGGGTGAAACTACTGAATAGGGGAGTGACCAGAGGGTGTCATGTAGGTGCTAGTAGGCTTCTAGAGGCAGGTACTCTGTAGCAGCACTCATAAGTGGCCTATAGACATTACATTATGTTTTAAAAATTTTAAAGTAACCTCTGTCTAAATAAGACAGTTCTTATGTGGGTCTCTAATTTAATTCTGTCTCTGTGTAATGTAGTAATATGTATACATGAATGCCCTCTTATGGGAATTATATTACAAGGTAGCAAGTATATGACTTAGTCATTTGCCTGGAGGAGAAAATCTTTTGGCAGGAGAATCAAATATCATTAGATGTTTTCATTATCATAAAACATAAAGGCCAAGTGAGCAAATTTTATGCTTGAGCTGGTAAATTTTCAGGCCAATTTGAAAGGATAAATTATAGCACTTGGAAGAGAAACTATCTATTGTGCAAAAGTATCCAGAATCCACAACAGGAATATAGGTGAGTCTGTCCTTGAAGACTAAGAAAAAACCAGGGTGAATTAGCTTCAGCAAGTGCATTTACAATGACAAATAGAATAGGGACCTGATCTGTGATTCTAGACTGTCAGCATCACCACAGAATGAACAATACATAATAATAAAATCTTTCAGTCTTATTCTCCTCTAGCTGAGTTACATAACTGCAGGAGCTCTTGACCAGAGCCTTGTTATATTATGAAGAAGCCTTACAGCTGCAAGGCCTGAAGTAAATTACTTGCTAGTTCTGCGAGGTTTTATTCATTGGAAGCTCAGTCGTGCCCTAGTTAATGGAACAATTTTCAAGTTGGATTACCATATTCTTTCAAATATAACACCCTAGAATTTAAGAGACCCACAATTTCTGACTTTATCTGATATTTTATTTTTTTCTTAAATTAAGACATTTACAAAGATACAAACTACACAATGCGTGTAAGTGCTTTCTACGTGTTTTTTCCTCAATTTTAAAACATGAGCTTTTTTAGAAGAAATATTTCATTTTAAAATTCACTTATTATATTCAAAGGAATACAGTATAATATGTATATTTGTGAGGGAGCAGGAATAAGAGAGGGGGAAGAGAATTTTTTTTTTATCTGGCCATCTCCTGTGAGAGTCATTGTGCAAACATAACTGAAATAAACAGGTACAAATAATGTGTAACTTATGCAAAAAACACTCCCACCCCACTGCAGATTCTGCAGTTTTAAAGTCTCTGGTGTCAGATGTTAATTTACACTACCACTAAACAATGGGCTGTTGGACTTTGTTGGTTCAACCAAGTGCCTAGGACAGAGGCCTTTTACCCTGGAAAGCTTTCAAGATCTTTTTTCCCTCTTCCTAGCTGAGCTCAAAAACTTTTATGCACACGCTTTTAGTCGCAATTAGATTACATCAAAGAATGTTTGTCTTGGTTTTTAGCCTGCTTGGGTTAAAACCAAGATAAATTGTAAATTGGCTAAAACCACCAATAAACACCCACTTTTTCTGGTCATTACAGCTCAGGAATGTACAGCACATTCAGATCTTATATTTCTACTGCCCTATCCTGTCCTTAGTCAGCAATTTGTTAGGTAATTGGAAAACAAAATTCAGTAGTCTCTCCCAAAATGGGTAGGTTTTTCTTTCCCCCTTGTCACTTGTGTGCATCATTAAACATTTAAAAAGGAATAAAGTAAATTTGGATCAGTGGAAAAGTAGCATGTCACTACATGTAAGACACAGAGACAGGAGGTGACTCCAGGTTCGTAGACTTCAGAGACAGGTACAGTATACCATGCAAGTAACAATGGTAATACAAAAAAACCAAAAAACTCTCTCAGCCACACATTTACTTTCATAATACAATGGTCCCTTCCTGGGTCCTTATTTTCCATGGTTCACCCACCATTTTTATATTTAACATCCCATTTTTGCAAAGTATTTCAAGATAAATGTTATGAAATCAGGTGGCCAGGGCCCTAGTTTTACAGGTGGTAAGTTAATTTGAACATATGCACCAGATGTGGTAAAGCTTAAAAATTGTAGCCCTCTGTTTGAGGTTGATTCTAATTTATTTTACACTATTTTACATTTGTGTAACTCCACCAACTTTAGTGGAGGAATTCCTATTCTACATCATTACTTAGTAGCTGAGATGATCAAGGAAAAAAGTAAGTATATTTTTTTAAAAAGTTTTAGAAGAAACAGAATAATTTGCCATTTTGTTCAGATAAGTTCATTAAATGTTCTATTTTCAACAAAATATTTTACATGTAGTATTTTGAAAACTGGATGTGAAAATAAAGCACTATTTTGCATTTAACCTAGAAAAAATAAACTCTTTCTGCCAATAGAAACGTGAAAGAAGTGGGATTTTTTTTCAAAAAGATGAAAAAGAGCCCATTAAATATTTTGAAATTTGTTTTGTTTATTTAAAAGTAAAACATTTCACCAAAACTAGTATTTTCACATACATTTTCACTGTGGTTAACATGTTTAAAAACAAACAGTTGTAACAAATATTATCAACTCTAGCAGTTAACAGTGTAGGACATATACCACATATCTGTGTTATTTTGATTCCATCCAAAGCTGTCAAGGGGTGCACATAAACTGCAGCCAGTTCATTACAGATGTTATATTGCAGTAGATGTTTCTGGTATGCATTAATTACAAATCTGGATTGGGCTAGGAAGGAAAAGCATCTGGAACAGTAACAGAATACATGGAGAAACAGCTGGCAAAATATCATCTCTGAACCAAGAGTTTTAGAGTTTTGCATTTCTTAAAATGTGGATGACATTTATGACATGCAGTTCTTCTTGAACCGAATAGAAAATTCCTGGCCAAACACTACAAAAGTTTACAATATTAAAACGCTTAGGCCTGTGCCTACAAAATACAACAGGTTTCCCCACAACACAATGCTGTAGTGGAACATTTTCCAGGATATCTTTAAAAATCATCCCATGAATGGCTATGAGTATCACCTATCAAAATCAAGGTGAGTGATAAACATGGTTTGTTAGGTCCATACTGGAGTTTCTCTCATGGCCATTTTCTATTAAAAAGGCTGTACAAAACATTTAACAGCTGGAAGTAGAAGATGCCAGGCAGTAGTCTCAGCTGCACCATGTTGCTTGTAGCAGATTAATGTATTCCTCTAGACTGCAGAACAACCATAGTCATCACTCAGTCCAAGCTGAATCAGATAGTAAGGCTGCTTCAGATTCCAAGAAATCCACAATTATCTGCTCTCACACCTTCCCATCTGTAGCATCTTCCATGCCAACCGTATACTGTCACCCTACCAACCCTCCTTGGGCCTGTTTTTTCACTCCCTCATGTCCCTATTGTGATCAATATGATTATTTGAGGAGTAATGTACTACAGTGTGTGGTGAGTAAAGGCGTGAAAGTTGGGTTCAAAGCTGAGGGAAAAGAACATTTTTCAGTGTGGAATAGAGAGGGTAGCTCCATTTTTCAGCAGATAATCCTTGCTATTCAATTTTCTAATGTTATTAAAAGTGACTTTTAAAGACATTTAAAAATATTTCCAGAGCAAATAGGGTTCATGAGATTTTTTTTTTTACTACAAGGTTATGTTTTAAAATGGTAGCAGACAATGTGCTACTGAGTGTACTGATGGTATTGGTATCATGTAAAGAATGGATCAAAGTTAGTATACAGGAAACCACTGATTCCAAAACTAATTCTGACCTGTGGGACTATGCCAGATATTGACTTAAATTGTAGAATACTTGGGAGCAAAAAAATATTTGAGAGCAGTGGTTCTCCACCTTTTTATTCTCAAGGCACCCTTCATCAGACTCAAGGCACCCCTCCATAACTTTTGTGAATTAAGCAGCAACCCAATTACAATATATATCTTTATTTATTACAGTGCTTACCTCCTTGCAAAAGGGTCCAGGCACTGGGGGTAAGGGAGCAACCAGGCAGGGAGAGACTGAGCCTGCCCTTATCTGCTTATCTCTTCACACTTCCTGTGGCACCCTTCAAAAGGTTTTCATGGTACCCTTGGGTGCCCAAACACCCTGGATGATAATCATTGTCCTACAGACTTTCAACAGCATTTTTAAAACTACAGTAAAATCAAAGTAGCACTTTGAAAAAGCTATCAGGTGTTAAAGGAAAGAGTGTTCAGTGTTATTAAGTTGATACAGATTAAAGAAAATGTTAAATGTTTCCCATTGGTACTTCATGGAGTGAAGAGAGGTCCGAGCAAGAGAAGGCAAAAGTGTAAAAGTGACTGATGTTTTTGGGTGCAAACTTTTTGAGTGCCCACTGGCACCACCTGCAGATACCATTCAGGAACCTAATTTTCAGAAAGTGTTAAAGGTCCCCCTCTGAAAAACAAGCCTTTTAAAGATGTCTCCAGATGTTTGTAACCATTAAGGTCAGGCAGTCAGTTTTACAACTCATTCTTGTTGACCAAGTTGAGATCTGGGAGTTTTCTGGTTCTGTTTCCTGGCTGGACTTGCATAGGGAAAGGTAAAATGAATGAATAAGAGAGAGAATCTTCGCATACCTCCTTTTTATAGAGCTAATCTGAAAATTACTGTGATCAGTGGAAAGATTCCCACTGATTTCAGTGGACTTTAGATCAGGTTTGAACACAGGGCCATGAAATCCTTAAAACCTTATCCTAATACTCTCACCACTCGTAATTCACCCTCCATATGCCAAAAATGCCTCAATAAGAAGTGCTCTTCCTCAGTAAAACCAGTGAAACAAGACAATTCTAAAGGATGCAGGATGAGCTATTTTGGAAGATAATTAAAAATACCAAAGGATTATTTTCTAGAGGTCAAAACAAGGACAATTTTTAAGCATCATAATTTTAAAACTCCTTTTCTTATCTTTTTCCACAAAACAAGCAGACAAAATCTTCTTTTCAGGATTAGGTGCTGTCGCATGTGAAATTTCAGGGGGGTGGATTTCTCAAAAGGAAAATCTGGGTTGAAATTAGGCTTCAGATGGGTAGCCAGTTTCAAGCCGAATTACAAAGCAACTACAGTTCCTTCATCATATTCTGCAGTAAGCTACGGTGAATTGCAGCCACTCCACTGTATTCATGGCCATTTCCAAACAAAACTGCAATATCATAGTATCATAGTACCTAGGGTCAGAAGGGGCCTAAAGCAGGCCATCTAGTCTGACCCCCCGCCAATTGGCAGGAAACTAGTGCCAGGGTCACAGGACCTCAGCCAAGTACCTATCTAATCTACTCTTAAAGACGCCCAAGGTAGGAGCAAGAACAACTTCCCTAGGAAGCCGGTTTCACCTCCTAGCCACCCTAACTGTGAAGTAGTGCCTCCTAATGTCCAACCTAAACCTGCTCTCCAGTAACTTGTGACCATTGGTCCTAGTTACCCCTGGT
>JAGPOW010003648.1:28110325-28173862 GCA_030014935.1 Caiman crocodilus | reverse complement strand
GGCTTTGGTCACCTGGTCATAGAAGGCGACCAGGTTGGTCTGACAGGACCTGCCCTTAACAAACCCGTGCTGATTTCCCTTCAGCATAAAGTCTCCTGCAAAATATATTTTGCTTCAGAGGGATATAGCTTTCCTTTTCACAAATCCAGCCAAAAGCATTCACTTTTGGAGGCAGTGTAAAATTTTACCCACAATGCTTGCAATGCTCCCAAACCATTACAGCATCATTACAATCCATATTCTCTAATGTGGCCTAGATGCTATTCAACTCAGTTCAACCAAGGAAGCAGAAGAGGAGGTTCCAAACCTTCGCTCTAGCCCTTGCACATTTATCTGGCAGGGTTATATCAGCAGGTAAGACGCTGCTACTATTAATACAAAGGACAGTCTGACCAGTCACGGAGAGGCAATGGGGAAAGGCCCAGTCAGTGGTGGCAGCAGGCAGGCATCCAAGGTTGAATTCCTGGCAGACTTTAGGTGTTTTAATAATTTTCCTGCAGGTTGCCAGGATTTTTTTTAAACAGTGTGCACATTCCTCAGAGTGACTTTTTTCTCCCTAATTTCCCTGAACATTCATGCGTCACTGCACGATCTTTCAGCCTGGCTTCATGGTGTGACTGGGAGGGAAGGTACAGGGGCAGACACGTTGCCACATGTAACCCTACAGTGTGACAACCTTAGCAGATAGGAGGAGTAGGGGGAAGGTTCTGAATGGAGTCACTCTTAAAGTCAGTTTTAATCAATTTAATTGTTAAAATTTAGGGGGAGGGGAGGGAGGAAGCAGGACCTCAGACTAACATAGTGGGGTTAATGGAAAGAAATCGATAAAATATAACCTTCCAGCTCACTGTGCGGCAAGTCTCTAAGAGATTAGAAAGTTAGTGAGCGAAAGAACAATTAAACTGATTTGTAAGTAACTCTGCAGAGAGTAAAAAACAGCAGAGTTAATGGAAGACAGAATACCGCTTGCTGAGTTTGTCCCTAAAAACTGTTTCTGTCCCTAAACCTTTTCCTTTGTGCCTCATAATAACCTTGAAGAGTTGGCAAGCCTGTGTTTGTGGGGCTCTCCACTCCTTGTGGCTACATAAGTAACACTTTCTTTGCTGTCCCAGTTTCTAGTCAACAGAGATTTAAAAGGTATGTGTATAACACAGTGGGCACATCTACATGAGACACTACTGAGCAGTCATTACTGGGCATTTATTTAATATTTGTATTAGCAAGTACTAAATAAACACACAGTACCTGGTGTTACTGACCACCAGTGCTGGTGAACATCTTTTAGGTGATGCTACTGAGCAGTAGCCTAATAATACTGTACAGTAGTGAATTAGCACTGTCCATGCTGTGACACACTACTACTCAGTATTTTTTGGCTACTACTCAATCAACATCTCATGTACACAAACCCAGTGTTTATTCATCTATGAAGTGTAACTCAAAGGAAAGTATTGTTCCTGATATTACAGGCACCTACAGAAGCAAAGGCAAAAAACGCCCCCAGCCCCAGCCCCAGCCCTGTGCTGGGGGCAGTGTCACGCTATATCACTATGGCTAGGGACAGAAGTTACACATAGACCAGTTTAAGTGATTAGAAACTGGTTTAAATCTGTAACAGAACACAAGTTCAGTGCACATAAACCAGTTTCAATATGCCTGAAACGGATTTAAGATAAACCTGGTTGAATGTAGTATCAAGACTTAACTGATATGGGTCAAACCAATTTATACAACTTCTGTCCTAGACCCCTTCCTGGTTTAAGTTAAACCAGAGTCCCCCAGGATCCCAGCCCTAGTCTAGGCTATACTCTCTGCTCCAAAGAGCAGGGCTGGTTCTGCCTCTATGCTCTCTAGCTGGGGGCAGGGCCATGGACAGATGCCAGCCAGCATGGCTGCCTGAGGCCAAGGGAGCAGGGAAGGGGTCTATTTCCCACCTCTCCTCTCCCACCAGGGGACCACAGCTGAGGTCTGCCTGGCCAGAGTGTAGCAGCCCATCAGGCATTCACCCTCTCCCCCATTACAGTAGCCTGGATGAGGGCATGGCCAGAGCTGGCCAGATGGCACCACCATCCAACTGCCTCATCCACACCTGCAGGGCTGGGGTTGTGGGACTGAGCTGGGCCAGCCCATAGGTGCTGCTGAGGCTGGAGGCACAGGGGCCGGCTTGGACTAGGTCACAGGGGCCAGGTATGGCTCAGGATGGCTGAGCAGTGGGCTGCCCATGCCAGCTCAGAGGCACAGGACTGGAGCCCAGCAGGTAACCGCCATGGAGGCTTGCAGCCTGTGCTGAGCCTCTTTCCTCTATAGCATCTGCTGGCTGCAGCTGCACATGAGGCTGTGCACTCGCTGGAGCTGGCAGAGCTCTTCTGCCTCCCTTGCCTCCAGCTACCACTGCTGCCACTACATGGCTCTGGATGGGCAGGTGGAAGGTCTGCCCAGCGCATGAAGCTCTGGCCCCAGCTCTGACTGCTTTCCACCACTCTCCCCCGTGCTACCCCCCACAGGGGCTGCTCATCACGCCACGCAGGCAAAGCCGGTGGAAGGCAGGCAGAGCTGGAGCCAGAGCTCCAGGCACAGCTGGAGGTGAAGGCAGCAGAACAACCCTGCTGGTCCCATCCAGCACGTAGCTTCCCCTCACCTCCAGTGGCTCCTCCCCTTGCCCTCCTGCCCCTGCTGCACCAGTCTGGGTGGTGAAGTTGGGTGAAGTGGGGGATGGAGGGGGCGGTTCCTTCAGCCCAAAGCATGGAGCTCTGGCTTGAGTTCTGGCTGCCTTTCTGTGCCTGCCCAGAGTGATGAGCAGCCCCTGCACATGGGACAGGTGGAAAGCAGCCAGAGCTGGAGCCAATGCTCCTTGTGCTGGGTGGAAGCCATAGGGATAAAGCTTCCACCCGCCCACTCAGCTGAAGGCAAGGGAGGCAGAAGAGTTCAGCTTCCACTCACCCACTCAGAGCTGTGTGGTAGCAGCAGGAGCAGTTGGAGGCAAGGGAAGCAGAACAGCCTCACTGGCCCCAGCCAGTGTACAGCCTGTGGTGTAGCTGCAACTGGCGGGTGGTGCACAGGACAGAGGCACATCAGTGCCTCCAAGCTGGCCCTGGCAGCCCAGTCAGCCACTGTCCATGCCCCCTAGCCTAAGCTAAGGGTCCAGCCTCTGCGGCCCACCCTGGGGTGGCCCCTGTGCATCCTCCCTCAGCATCACCTGCAGGTCAGCCTAGCTCAGCCCTGCAGCCCAAGCCCCAGTTCCAGGCAGATGACAGGGCCATGCCAGCTGGCTCTGGCCAGGCCCCCCCACCACCACCATGGGAACAGGGGAGAAAGCCAGGCAGACACCAGCTGGGGTCCCCATGCATGAGGGGGGAGAGACAGGAGAGTTTAATCTCCCTCCACCCTGTCTTGCCAGAGGCACTACATGGCCAGTGTCTGGCCTCAGGGACAAGCCTGGCAAGGGCTGCTTCCTCACTCCTGCTCCAGGCACAGCCTTGGCAAGGGTGGGGGTTTAAACCCTTCTGCAATCATATTAGCAGCCTGCCAAGGCCCTGCCACACCCCCTAGGTCAGCTTCTCTCCAGCCTGAGGAAGGAAAAGGATAGCTTTCTCTAGCATACCCAGAATTAAAAGTGAATGTTTGTTCACTTGTGAATCAGTTCAGTCTATACCAGTTAGACTACCCTGTGTAACACAGGCAGTACTCCAAGAGGTACGCCCTCCCTAACTGAAGGGATCAGAGCAGGTGCACAAGCGCTGTGGGAGGTGTAGGGACCTCCTCCCTCTATAGAGCAGAGCAAGAGCACCATTGGGGCCTTAACCATATACCTTTTAATGAGGGAACAATACTGGGAACATAACAGGCATAATGAGAGGGTATAAGTGGACACTACAGTACCCCAAGGAGGCAGGAGTCAACAAAAGTTAGACACTTACAATCATTGAGAAAAGAGAGGGTTAACAAAATATAAAATACAAACAGCAAAACAAACAATACTGGTTGAGGAAATATAAAAAGGCACAAAATACAAAATGTCACATGACAAGAAAATATAGGGCCTAGGTACCTGGAGGGAGAGAAAGAGGGGAAAACACAATGACTGCTTTCCACTGCAAGAAGACTTTCTCGTTAGCTTACTCACCCCAAATTACTGTAATTGTGATTTGAAGTCTGATCTCCCACATGGTAGGCAGAAACACAGCCACCAGTACTGGTACTGCTTCAAACTGCTAGGGGTCTTGACCTTCCCAGAGTCCCAGCTTGATGTTGAGCCACCTAGCCTCTTCTTGAAGGAGCTGGCAGCAGATCTGGGAACCTCTCAGGTTGCTGCTCAGATCCTTGCTGGATCTGGGGAACCTCTCCTGCTGGCCACAGCCTCTCGCAGGGAATGCTGGAGCTCAGCAGAGAGCTTCTCCTGCTGGCCGCACACTTTGCTGCTGAGGGTCCAACTGCAGCCTACAGGTCCCGCTCCTTCAGGCTCTTTTGAGGCACCTGCTCCCACCCCGCTGGCTCAGCACTTTGAAGCTCCATCCTTGTGGTCCCTCACTGGTCTTCCCTGAGTCAGCCATGCTGCCCCTTTTATCCCCCTCCAGGTGACCCAAGGGGCCATTCAGGGGACCCGTAGCATTAGTCTCTGGGGCCTGATTGGTGAGGAAGGGAATCCCAAGTCCTCCAATCATCTTTTGCCCTTTCAAAACCCCTGGGCTAAGTCACTGCCAGCTATCCCTTCACACCTGCAAAGACTGAATCAGGCTCAGGTTTTTGAATGTCTGTCCCTAGCCCAAAGGGGAAGCAGCAAGAAGCATTCCAGATACATGTACACTGCAGTTGGTGCTGTGGTTACAGCACATATGCAGGCCTACCTGAACGAGCTTTAATTTAGGTATTGATAACAGTGAGGACCACACACTACAGGATTCAACCAGTAGTCCTGGGTAGGCTTGAACATCTCAGGTTGCGGTGGCTTCACTGTGATTGTCACTCACAACTCTCTAAATTAAACCTAGTTCAGGTATGCCTATGCAGGCTGCAATCTCACTCCAATTTGTAGTACAAATATACCCCCTTCTGTCTCAGTGTACAGCGGAAAGGAATAGCAGGCAACATCTTTTAAAGGGTTTCAAGTGCTCCCTTCCTGCCCTGTCATGGCTAGCCAGAAAATACACATTGCTTAAGAAAGGAGCTGGTCAAGAGAAATACCTGACAATAATTCTCTCTTCATGGTGCTATTACTGTGCATCTGTCCATGGGAGATGCCATTCTATTGATATATCCCAGAGGCAGTACAGTCATACAGGACAGTACTGACATAGCTTGAGATACTGGACAGGAAACACAGCAAGTATTTTAACATAAGGGAAAGCCAAGAGCCTATCAACAACTGATAGTGGCTAGTTCTGCTATTTATTTTTGGCCTTTTGTATGTGTGCATGATTTAAATTAAACTACAGCTTGATACACACAATACTTATCTTACATAAAGGCTAAGTGCAGACATTTACAAGGGTTAGGGGGAGTTTAAATGAGATTAAAAAGGGCCATCTGATTGAAATTAGTTTGCATTTCCTGGTGCAGGCCTAACTTAGGGCACAAACAGAAGTGACAATTTATACCCATTACCAAACACAAGTGCAGGGCTGCAAACAGCTTCACCAAATGACCAATCAGGTGAAAATCTGAGCCCTCAATGCATGAGATATTAAATGAAGACATTTCAAAATAGCAGCTTCTGTAACCTGGGTCTGTGGAGACCCAGCCTGTTGTTATTTTCAGAATGTGAAGAGGGAAAGGGAGCAGAGGGAGTTCAGTCTGGGAGTTTATCAGTCCCCCTGGCAGGTGGGGTGGGTGTATTAGAGTCCTGCCCCTGATCTGGGGGGCCTCCATTTCACCCACCTTACCCTTCAGCACCAGCTGTGGAGCCCCAAGAGCAAGCTCCCTCTGCTGCCTGTACCCCTCCTATTTGGAAAACAGCCACTGTCTGCACCCTTATTTTCCTGGTGCGGGCCTTATACTTAGACCTGGTTGCGTGGGAAATCAGTCTAAACCCATAAACGTACAGAAGTTCTGCACACACAAACCAGTCTAAAATGGCAGAACCCAGCCTAAGATAGAATTGAATGTACTGAATTGATGTACTCTCAAACCTAATTGGTCTAAGTTAGACAGGTGAATGGAACTTCAATGCAGTTACCTGCACAGCCCTGGGGCTGGGAAAGCCCAGCCACTGGCCCCAGCTCCAGGACTGCACTTTTCCTACCCATCCCTGGCACCAGGCTATTTTGAGCCACCTGCCTCCTCATCCCCTCTTCCTGTGGGCCAATGTCCCCCCCCACTCTTCCATCCTACTCCAGGTGCTGCTGGTTTTATCGACATTTGCTGCTGCTGCAAACTAAGCAAGAAAGTATTGGTGGGGACAGGGGTGGGAGGGTAAGTTTTTTGTGGGGGGCAGGAACATAAAAATAGCCTCTGTGCACTCCCACCAAGCCCACCCACAAATCATACATATTCCCCTGATCCTAACAAACTCTCCTGGACCCCAGCAACCCCCTTATGGATCACACCTTCCCCCCAAATTGCTCCCACAGATGCTGCTTGTATCCTCATCCCCCCCAACCCATGGATGCCACTTGTCCCCCATCCCCACCATGTACCCGCACCTCCCCCTATCCCCACATTATCCTGACTTACCTTAGACTGAGTGGCCATTTTATCATGATTTAACTCCCCCACTCCTCTTCCTCCCCAATTTCTGCATGTAGCCAAAGGCCTAACAGAACTTACGATACTACTACTCTGAAATATTCTTGCTTCTCTTGTGTTTTTAGATTCAGATGCTAGTTTACACTTTCCTGAGTCGAAGACTTACATCAGTTTTTTGAAATGGCAGCTTTCTGCTTCTTGTTCTAGTGCTCATTTTTGTTGGTGGGCATGCTCTTTATGTTTCTTATGGCTAAAGTGAAGAAAGGGCAGTGCATAAGCTTCTCAACTGCATGAGACACCCTGGGCAGTATTCCACTCTTTTTGGCATTTATGCATAGTTTGCAATTCTATTTCATGGGTCACTTCTGGGCATTATGATCAGGTATGCATATACAGAGCTTCATACCTGCCCAGCCAGAGTGCTCCTGGTCAGTAGCCATAGAGGACACTTTCACATCCATGCTGCACATGGAGTAGGATCACAGACTGTGTGTAGGTGCCAGAAATGGTAGTTACTCAGCTAGAAAAATGCCATTTGGGTATGTAAAGTGAAACAGGAACCTTCCTTAGGGATATGCCTACATTGCTATTTAAGGTCAACCTCATGGCTGTCCACAAGCAAAAGCTGCCAACTCTCTACTTAGAAACCTTTTATTGAAAGCCCAAGCCCAGGAGCTCTGCTGAGGGTCAGGTCCTAAGGTCAATTATGCTCCCACTTGCTTCCTACCCCTCCCTCTCCCAGCAGTATGTTCAGACTGTACATGTCTTCTGGCCACTATGCATCCCACTTCCTGCTTCTACTGCCTGTTTTTAGCCTAGGAGAAGAGGCAAGTAATTTGCAGATAGATTCCTAGAAGTCCTCTGCTCAAGGAACAGGAAGCACAATGTGAAGTGGCCGCAAGGTAAGATAAAACGGGAAGGGACAGCTGGTGGGCCTCAGACTGATTGGAGGTAACTGTCAGGGTCACCCCTAATCATACCCTCTGACTCTGGGACCCTAATAAGAGTGATGGAGGAAACTAGTTTCTGTGGTTCAAACAATTCTTGGCCTCTGCTCAGACTACCAACAAAAAAACGAATGGGCCCTGTGTTTTTAAAGACACCTATTTCTTGAGAAATGGCCTGAATTCAACTTGGTATGCTTTGCCCATGAGCCTCATCAGGTACAGATTGCTTTTCTGCAAAAGCAAAGCAGCTTTGTTTATAAACTACTATAGATAATCTGAAGGTTACACAATGAGATGACAAAAATAACAATCATTACAGCAATATAAATGAGTTTATTTATTCAGTAACAACCCATCTGGCAAAATGCTGTGAGGTAATTTGCTGCCACTATAGCATAAAATGAATTGATCCTTAGAGACAAACAAGCTATGACAACAACAGTATGTGTGTGTGTGCACGCATGTATGTGTACAGACATACAACAATCATCTCACCAGATTTTCAGAGATGTTCTAGAGCTCTGAATTGCACTTTGTCCCATTTTCTCCTGGGACAAAATGTGAACATTCAGACACCCATGTCCATTGCCCCAGAACAAACCCTAAAAAGGTTCAGGGGATAAGACATGCTAACAGGTTGTCCAGGGACTTTCTGAGGTGTACTTGAGCTGTTATCCTGGGATTGTATCACTGGATCAATGGCAAAAAAGCAGCAGTAAATTCAGCCACTCACTAAACCCCAACTGGAAAGGCTGTGCGTGTACATGCCAATCCTGCAACTTTGCTGTTCTGGGACAAACACTGGCACAACTAGTCCCAAGAAAAAGGCAGTGATTGTTACTAGCCTATGTAGAATGTTTTAAAGGAAATGCCCCCATTCTGAGAATTACTATATCAATAGAAAGATTGTACTGATCTTTCAGTGTGTGACAGGTATATTACCCTTTAACAAGAGTCCCGTGACCCCATACTTCATGATCCGCTGGGGCTAATATAAGAGATAGGATGTGGTCCTTGGTGAAAATCTGAGTCCACTGGGGATGAAAATACAATTAGCAATATCATCTCCATTTGGAAGTGATTAGTCTTGTGTAAAACTTCTAAGTATGTACATTTGTTGTTAGAGCCTAAATCAGGAAATCAGAATTGGACTGGAACTAAGATGGACTCAAGCCACAAAATTCAGATCTAAGGTTTGAGAGTTATACAGCATGAAGTTGCTTGGGTCCAGGAGTTCCATTTGGCTCATTGTAAAAATTAGAGCTATTTGTAAAATGTCAGTCCAAGTCTGGGTTTACAATTTGAATGGTCACCACTTCTGGGATGAGGTGTTAATCTAGGAATTTACAGGGCCCTTGTAGCTAGAAAGTAAATTTCCTGCCTGTTGTATGATACTTCCTGAAAACTTCAAGACACTGGTGATCCCAGTGTTTTTTGATGGAAGTGAGGTATGAAGAATAAGACTAGAATACCATTTAACTGGCCAATTGCTATTGATGGAGGCTAGCTCTTTCATATGAAGGATCCATGTAATCTTGAATACCGTTGTAGTTGCAAAATATTGTAGCTTGGCACACACTTAATTTTACAGCTTCCATACTGATCCCTACTTCAGAGTCAAGAAAAGCAGAAGAAAACACTGACAGGAGAAACAAAAATCCAGACTAAGAGTCTCAGTTAGTAGAGGCAACATCAGAGAGTGACTGTATGGCACACTAGAAAGCTCTCATCTTCTGAATGAATAAAGGAACATGAAAGAAAAGCATGTCAGAGTCCTGGGACTGAAAACTTCCCCTCTCCACCACCCCTCCTTCTACCTCTAATGCGTAAGTGGAAGTGAGTGGCAGGCCCAGCTGATGTTGCTGCTGCTAGTCTGGCCCCATCCAATGTTCCTGACAGATGTTTTAATCTACTGTTTGAAGAATGACTTCTGCACAGCTCTGCTGTTCAACATCTGTTTCTGTTTAGATAGACAGAAGCATTTCAAACTGCACCGGCCATGCCACACACTGGGAATTGTTTAAACGGCAACCCAAGTTGCTTACATTACTCCATTACAGCAAGAGAAGGATTTACTGCAGCAAAGCTTGACATATTTTTAAGCCCTGTAAAATAGATCATTCATGAAAAGGGAACAGTTTAGCTTCCTAAATACATCCTTTTAAAAAGGAGATAGTTGCAATTATAAACCCATAAAGACTGTCTAGAAATGGCTGTTCTAGCCTCATTCTTGTTTCAGCTCTGAAAATTCCAGCTGTTATCCTGTGACTTGTCGAGCTCTTTTGCATGTCCATGTCACTTTTTAATACACCAACTCTTCCTCTGGTCTTCTTAAGGCCCCATAATTACTATTGCTTTAAATAGCATTTGGTACAATGCATATCAGAAGATATTAAGGAAAAGCTCCCCAGTTTTCCAGTGCAAAGAAACATCAGGAATCCAAGATCAAAATATTGGGAGAATCATCTGAAATCAACTGGAACAGCTTGGTAATAAGTAAAGCATTTTCTGTATCCTTAAATTGTCTGCACTTTCCATGTCCTCTAAACCAGCGGGTCCCAAACTCTGACAGATTGGGCACCACCAATTTTAAACAATACAACCTTAAGTACCAGCAGCAATTTTTTTGGACATATAAAGTAATTATAATAAATCTGTTAATGCATACCATTGACAGGTTGTCTATGTACCACTGGTGGCACACATACCACAGGTTGGAAACTGCTGTTCTAAAGTGAGAGCATCCTTTTTGCTTGTTTTTTTCCCTAGTTCAAGCCCTAACTTTCTAAAGGAATTTCCAAGAAGCAGTCTGTTCAATCATCATATCACATTTCATTTTCAACTACCCCGTAATCAATGTATAGTTTGTGAAGGGTTACACTGACTCCCAGTCATCAAGTGGGAATTCCCATGATCCAGCCTATTGTCCGTGTGTACTTCCTTACTGTATCTGGCTTATTTTCAATGGTGAAAGATTCCCCTGGGTTCCAGTTTTAAAAATAGAAGAAATTGCGGTTTTGTCTACAAAGTGATAGAATCAGCACACTGTGAATTTTAGCCTCTTTAAACCTAACAAGAATTAGTACAATAAAACCACACACTGCGTGATCATTCTACTTGTTTTCTTTTTATCTTCCTTCCCATTCTCTAGAGTTGTAATGTTTTTTGGGACAGAAGCCTACACCAACATCGCGCTGGTTGGAAATTCATTTCCAATGATAGATTTCTTTAATGTATCCCTTGAAAAGCAGACCATATGAAAGTTCTTTCATCAATGCATAATGCTTGTCAACTTCATGGACAAAAGGACCAGAAAAAGGAGCTGCAAAGGATTATGTAAAGTTAAGGCAGGCTAGTTGGCATTGGTCTGATATGAGCTGTACTTCCTTGTGATATCAATCTTAGGAGAGTTATAATTACTACTTATGATTTAAAGATCTTGTCATGGGACCTGGGTTCAACAAGATACTTAAGAACACATGTAACTTTAAGACTGTTAATAAACTGTTGAAGTTAATGGACATACTCACACTTTAAGGTCCAAGTCCAGGATTCTCCCAAGCCTAACAGCCCATTGGGCTAGAATGGCTAAGGCAGACCACTTTCTGTAGCCAACAGTACACAAAGGTGAGATAGGCCTAGTGTTGTATAAAGTTGCATTTGATCCCTCAGACCAAATGACCAGGTTTCCTATTTACAGTCAGGTTAACAAGAGGCATCATTTACCAGAAGTACAGGAGAAGACTTAAACTGAAATCGCTAGATCAGAGTGAAATACCTTAATAGTAAAGAAGGAAAAAACACCCTTTTGCCTTGAGAAGACATTGTGTACTCTTTACAGAGACGAGAAAATGGACTTCTGGAGAAAACACTACATAGTACATGGAAGTGTTTTGTCAAGTGGTTGTCTGTATAGATTCCACTTCTGCTGCACTTTCATGCCCATATGCTCAAATTCTTTAGCAAGCCATTTTTGTTGGGGTCACATATGCAACCTGGATTCCCTTGTGCACTTTTGCCACCGCAAAGAAAAAAAAAAGATTAGAACAAGTGCAATTGTCTCCTCAGTTCTGAGTCAGAGTTTGCTTCTCTTGCATAAAATAAAATGTAAATCTCTTAGCATACAGCACAGGTGTCAAACTCATTCAGCCCATGGACCAGATGAGTGGCACCAAGCTGGTCCAAAAGCCGGATCTGGACCATAGCCCCTGCCCCCCAGTCTGCCCCCTACCCGTCATGGTGGATTCCACCCACACTGTTCAAGACTGCACCACATGGCACACATCCCAGACTAGTGGTGGGAGTGGTACCACATGCAACTTAGATCCTGGACCAACTGGAATGGGCACCACATACACTTCTGGTCTTGGGATATGGGCCATGCATGGTGCCCATTCCAGCCAGTCCAGGATCTTTGCTACACACAGCAATTGCCCCAGCTGGTCCAGGATCTATATTCCACATGGCACCCATTCTGGCTGCTTTGAGATCCACACTGCATGAAGCACTCCCCAAGCAAGATAGTCCAGGTCTGTGTGCTATACACAGTGAAGTCCTGGCTAGTTGGAGGTGGGGTGCTCTGCAAATCCCAGACTGGCTGCAATGGCTGCTATGTGCAGCATGGATCCCAGAGTCGGTAGCACACGTACCATGTGTCTCAGGTCCTATATGTGGGGCTGGTTCAGTCATGCGTGAGTCAACTCAGACCCAAGGGCAGCACCACGAGCCAGACAACAGGGCTTCCCAGGCCAAACCCACCCCATGAGCTGTATCTTTGACACCCCTGGTGTAAAATATTCATCCAGATAATCAAGTTTTTACTTTTTTTTCAAAATATGTTTATGTTTATGTCTATTATCAGAAAAGACTTACTCATGTAAGGTAATTCTTTGACTTCAGGGAAAGTTCAAAACTTGCCTCCCTTGTGATGTGACTGTTCTACAGAATGATGACTACTCCGGTTGGCTTTTTTTGCCTTAAGGAGGGACATATTCCCATAGGTGTTTGATTTGTCATTCCACTCAAAAAGTGAGAAAGGCTTATTTTAAACTGTTCCTCCTGGAACATTCAATGAGTCTCCTCTGATCCAAAGGGAAAGATTCTGACAAGCCTAAATGGGAGTCATCACTTGGAGTTCCTATGGTTCAAGATGTGATGTCATCATAGTCACCACATTTTAAATTTGCACCCAAACAGCAAATTTGCACCCAAACAGCTGCATTTCAAGGGTGGTTAATGGCTGAAAAGGAGCCCCTGTAATGTGGTAATAATGTAATAAACATTACATGTGGTAATGATGTTCTCAGCTTCTTGGGAGAAAGAGATGCACTGAAGAAGTATTCCTCAGTTTTTCCCTTCATACTTGGTAAGGAGTGTTTCAGCCCCTTTCCTCGCTGTGGGTATCTTTTGGGAATTAGGAAAGAATTTAGGAGACTTCTTTCTCTCCAAAAAAGGCAGAGACTTCAGAAGGAAAACTCTGCTTTGTATGTAACTGTGTTACTGTGTGGTATTCATATCATTATCAATTACAGCTCTTGGGGTAGGCAACCCTATTATCACAAATTAGCATTTACTGCCACCTCTCCTTAGACTTAAAACCCTTCCACAAAGAGATGCTATGCACCATCCAAATCAGGCTAGTTGATACAGTCACAGATCCTTAAGAAACAGGAGGAGGAGACTGATGAGGATCAACATATGGAGGAACAATTGCTGTCAGCTAAAATTTCATCATCTTCCTCTGATGAATCAGCAAATCCCTCCACACCTGGTCTGAAGGATGACTTTAAGACATTCCAAGATTTGAGAAAACAAATGTCTGAGACCCTTGACATCCGAATGGAGACAATGAAAAAGAAGCTGCCTAGGCTTTCGGACTTTCTGCACACTTCTGTGTCTCGTACACTTGTCATGCTATTAACAAGGGACTGCTAGACCTGCAAAGGAATTTTTGGCAAACTACCATTAATAATGGCCACTTTTATAAATGTGGATAGACATGCTTATCTCCTTCCAAGGGCTTTGGGTACTTTTATTTGCAACCGGTGTCAGAGTAACTTATCATAGATCTTATTTGAACAAAGATGCAACAAGGCCAGGGCAGAGCTCCTCCAGACCTAGTCAGCCTCAATCAGGGAGGCAGGTAATTCATCCTGATTAACTGCCTTCTGCAGCAAGCTTGGGCAGTGCCCTCATCCCAGCTGAGCTAAGGCAATCAGGGCAGCCAATCCCCTGAAGCCTCAGGTAACAGGCCCTACCAGCTCAAGGCCTTATAAGTCAGGCCAGCCCAGAGTATCCTTATCCAGGCAGAAGGAGAAGTTTTGTGCACTCCCTTTCTGGATCTCTGGTTTGACTCCTGGCTCTGCTCCAGCTTCTCATTCTGGTAGAACCTCTGGCATATCCTGATTCCAGTGATTCTGGTTTGAGATCTAGCTCTTGCTTCTGGTTTAACGCTCAACTTATCCTGTCTCCAGCTCTGAATCCTGATCCTGGTTTGGCTCTTGAATGATTTCAATTTTGGCTGTATCTTCCAATTCTAATTCTGATGCCAAACCATTCTGGACCCCCATTTCCTTGGGAACCCTGCCTGGACTGAGCCCATACTTCAGATGATTTACCACAAGGCTAGACTGCCCATACCCCAGTTCCTAAGACAAGATGCCAATTCAGACAACCTTCTATCACTTCCTCAGGCACTGAGCATAGTCTTGGCAAGAGATTTGATGATACTGTTCTGGTCCTGGCAGAATTTATAAATTACTACACACCCCCCTTACCTCTTTTGATAACTCTATTGCTGTGTACCAGAAATACAGAGTTTGCATCAAAAAGGACTTCCATGTAGTACATCTTAGAGATTGGATCACAGCAGGCCTTGTCACCATCTGCAGGCTTATGCTATGGTATTGATAAGAACAGACATCAGACTTTAGGGTCCCATGGCTTCCTGTGCTGAAGTGACATAGTTTACTGTGTTTCACCTGCGCACCTCACCTGGGCATGGGTAGTTGAAATATGAGAATCTGCCAAACAAATATATCATGGATGTGTAAGTGATAATCCCACAAGAAAACTCAAGAAAACTGATGGAAAGGCCTACTTCAGATTTACAAGGAAATACCCTATCCTTCTCCTTATTGCTATGGGCTCCACCTCCTGGCGCAGCTGCAGTGCCCCCAAGGAGCCATACCTTGATGTCAAAAGCCTATAGATTTGGGAGGATGCCTTCAGACATCCAGAATTGGCTTTTGGAGCCATGATACACCCTTCTCATGATTAGGTTGTTAGTCAGCTCGTCCCCGTGACCTATCTAGAGCAGGGTGCACGCTCTCTCTCTCTCATCTGTATTCTCTTGTCTGGGTTCACTGGACCCTCTGGATTTCAGCCCTATGGGCCCACTAAGCCCTTCAGGCTTTGGTGACCTTCCCTACATCTGTAACCCAACACAAACCCCAAACCACAACAGGAACAAAAACATAGAGCTTCTCTCCTTGTATATAGCATGACTGTAGGGCTCCTTCCAGTGAGGATCTGAGCCTTGGGCTCCAGGCTTATATGGCCCCTGTTCCTCCCACTTCACATCGCTCGATCTGGCTCATGTGTTAACAAAGCCCAGGTGCTGCTCATCCCGTATTCAGCAGCCAAGAGTTCCAGTGTCTGCAATCTGCAAGCCGTGTCCTGTAGCCCTCTCAACTTGGGTCCTGACAGGCTGCCCCTGCTCTGCCATGCTGCTCGTTTCTTCTTCCGAGTAAAAGAGGGAAGGGTCCCCTCTTACACTCATGTCTGCCAAGCAAGATTTTGGTGACAGGTGCTTCCACTCATAGTTGGGAAACCTATCAGAGCACCTGCACATGTAAGGCATCTAGTCTTCCAGAAGAGGCTTATCTGTACAGGCATGGTCAGAAACACAAATAAATCACATTAATGTGCAAGGCATTTACTCCCTCACTCCAGTGATCCCACAGCCAAATGTTGATGGACAACACCAGAACCAGGCACTTTTTCAACAGACCAAGACAGAGTAAATAATCTCCACTCTACCAGAAGGCCATTCAATTTCAGCCTAGTGGTCACGTGATGCCAGTGGCTCTGTTCATGCTGGGTATTCAGAAGCCCAGCAGATCCAGATGCCTCTTTCATCTCTGGGCTCCCTGGACTTATGTATATCTTCCCATTGGTACTGAAAATCCTGAAAAAAAACATGTTAGGACAAAGACTCAAGGATCATGACCAGAGGTGTAATAAGGAAGCTTTGTGCTCCAGGCAGCAGCAGTACATAAGGCCATGGCAACGGCTAGCTAAGGCTGCTATTTCTGCACATATGCACCCTGTTGTGTTGGTCACTGTCCCCCCTCCCTTAGTCACCTTAATACCCATGGACCACACTAATGCCTAACATAGAACAGGCAGCCCTACTATCTGGATCTGATCAACCTATTGCTGAAGCCCAGATCACATGACCAGCTATATTTCAAAAACAAAAAAGGTAGCTGCATAGAGATCAGCCCTCATGTTCATCCAGCCCTGTCCTTACCTGATGCTTTCAAATTGGGCTTCCATGTCAGTAGAAGTGTCTTGCAATCCTTGTGTAAAGAAAATTCCTTGAATTTACTCCCAAAACAGGAAGTAATCACTAGATAGTCACCAACACTATGATTTCTGTATACAGTTCCTTAAAGCAAAAGTAGTGGTTACTTACCTTACATTAACTGTGGTTCTTCAAAATGTGTTGACCCATACTCCTTCCCTTCTAAAAAGTACTATAGTTTTGAGATTCTGTACTAGTGGAAAAACAAAGGAATGATTGAACAAATTTTGCTGTTCATGTCATCAGTTGGAGGAGGGTCTGTGGGACACTGCCAGACAATATAATCTGATTTTCTAGGGTACATGTGCACTAGAAGTGGAATTCATGTGGATGATACATCTCAAAGGGCCACAGTTGCTAGAATGTAAGTCACCATTCTATCCTAAATTGCATTTCATGACATAAATTGGGATCACCATATACTGATTTTTATAAATATGCAGTAAAAATGTGGAACGTTTCATTGGCAAAGGAAATTTTCCAAGTTACATCCCATAAGCCTCATTCTCTACCACTTTACACCTTGTGTTATTAGTTACTTCTGGGCAAAGCCAGTGCACAATGCACATTTCACACCTACCTTGCACAGTTGCGAATAATTACACAAGGGACAAAATTGTGAAAAATCAGGGCTTCCAGTTAGTCAGGAAGTGTTCTGGTGCATCTGCATTTTTTTTACTTTCTGGACCTATGTTTGTATATATATATATACACACACACACACACACAATATATACATATACACTTATGTGTGTGGGGATCTCCCAAATGCACAGAAACATTCTAACTGATGTCAAGACCTGTTAAAAGTCACATTGTTTGTTACAAGCATTTTTTTACTCCAACTTTGAAAGCATCTTTACTGAGAAATAAAGTGCTCAGTTCAAAATTCTCGTTTGTTCTATATCTGGTAAATTTGTCTTTTGGACAATTCCCAATGTTATGCAAAGATTAGAAAGAATGTGGGATTTTTAGTAGTGAAAAAGGGTAGCATTTCAGCTTTGATCAAATTCATGCTTATTCAAAAGTATGTACATATTTTTCAGGATAGAAATACTTGAAATCCGAGACCAGTAGTTTTAGCTTTCCATTTTTTCACATACCCACAAATGAATCGTATTTTGTTTAGGTGGGAAGAGCATCTAAGATAGCTAAGTCTGACCACATGCCACAATTTTTTTAAATGATTGTGATTAGGAATACTCTGTCTTTAAAAGTCACACGAAAAAACCATGCCTGTTTGCCCTAAGTTATGGGCGCAACTAAAATTTTGAAAAGGGGGGTGCAGATGGTGAGGTGCAGTATCGCATATGAAACACTACCACATTCTTCTCCAGTTAAAAAGAAACTAGAAGCTTTACTAATATGCCGGGGTTCTAGGGCTGAATTATTCAGTTTAAGGATGAAGCAAAAAACAAATACAAGTTATTTGGAATTAGTTAAAAACAATTTGTAGGGCTGTAAAATAGGAGCTTCATGGCCAGGAGCAGCTAACAGAGAGCAGAATTGCAAAACAAAGGAAAGCTTGATTGGTGGAACATCAAGACTATTAAAAAGAGAAGAGGGTTATTAATGCCTATGAAATGAAGAGTTGAGAAGGGATCAGGTAGATTATAATGAGCCATAAAGTCAAATGACTCCCTCAGCCCTGTCTGACTAGAAATACTGCTGCCATTGCCAGGCAGTTGGTTTTAAATGTTGCGGGGAGCACAATCACCCCTGCTCTAAGGCAATACAAAACCTTGTGACCAACTTGTAAAAATGGGATGTATCCAGTTGTCCAAGGTCAAGTGTCCTGGATAAACATTTTCATGTAAATGTAACTGGTGTTTTCTGAAGTGGGGAAACTTTGGTTTGGAAACATAGCACATCTTTCCTGTAATTATTGAATACAGCTCACTCTCCTGTACACAAGATCACTTATTATTGCCTGAAGGCATAAGAGAAAGGTTCACTCTATTGGAAGAGTCTGTCAGATGCGTCTGACTTAGGATCTTGAGCAGCCCTCCTGTAATCAGAACAGGAAGTGCTTGGACATGAACTACACATGTCTCCAGCCACACATGTGCCTATAAAGCCTAAAAAGTTATGTATGTTTGGGAATGAGGATTTCAAAATCTTTCAACCCTGAATACATTGGTTCAGTTATCCTTTTTTTCAGCTTCTTCTACCCAAGCAAATGCAACAGCTGATTGTATATAATAAAGATAAATGCTACATTGCTGCACCATGTTTATTAATTCTCTATATTTGTAGGGAATTCCTTGGCATTGTTTGTCTGTGATATAAATATTTTAAGTCTCTGTTGGTAACTGAGACTTGTGTGTGTATATTATATAGTGTACTCTCTTATCCGGTTAGGAGTAGCAACAGATGCCAGTTGTCCAAACAAACATCTTGTTTCTTCCCCCAGCTGGCTTCTTTGTCATCATTACTTCTAACTCCAGTCTCATTCTGTAATTTTTTTGTACACATCGTGGTTGCAGGTGAAGATATTCCTCTGAATTTCTCCTACTCAGAGATTTTCCCACATTCAACCAGCAGTTTCATTTTGTCACAAAACAACAGGAATCCTTTCATAAAACAAAGCCCAGCTATGAAAGAAACTACTCTTTAAACACAATTTATAATAAAAAAATAATGATCACACTTTATATTAAAATTAGGGATGGCAAGCCATCAATTGACCAGTTAATTGACTGCATATTTTTGACCTGTCAAAGTTTATAGCAATTTTACAAAAAAAGCCCCCAAACAAACAAACAAACCAAAACCCTGCTTTTTTGTAGTTTTCTTGAAAGAGCTATGATTTTTAAAATTATTTTTGACACATTTCTTAATGGAAAAATTGTGCTTTTTTCTCTGTATTATTTGGACTTATTGGCATTTTTTTTCCAATTTTTGACTGATATTTCACTGGTCAATAGCCAAAGTTTATTTGACTGGTCAAATATCCAACTCAAATTAAAATTACATTTGTATTTTACAAAGCATTATTAAACATAACACTAAAGCTGAAGACAAAAGTGCAGCTCCCAGTTGTAACTCAGAATGAGTTTTGCAAATCCACTTATTTTTGCAAAGCATTCTGGCTTACACAGTTACTCCAGACCAAACCAAAGCTCACTGTTGGTTGGTGGGGAGGGAATCTAGCTGTGGACTGGAAGCCTGGAGCCAGGTTCCCTTAGCAATGCTCACTGTTTTCAGAATGGGAAAGGGTAAAAGCAGCGGAGGGAGCTCATTCTTGGGGATCCCCAGCTGGTGTGAAGAGTGGGGTGGGTAAACTGGAGGCCCCTTCCCTGACTCCCTCCACCACCTCAGGGGGACTCCAATACACCTGCCCCACCCTCCAGAGAAGCTTAAAAAAAACCCCAGGCCCCTTCACTTTCTTTCCCTCTCCCATTTTGAGAACAGCAACAGGCTGGGAGCTCTGCAAACACAAGCTACAGAAGTCGCTGCACTTTGAAACATTTTTATCTGATACCTCTTGCAATGAGGGGGTAGATTTTTCACTTGATCAGCCATTTTTAAGCTGTTTGCAGCTGTGCACTTGTGTTTGGTTACATCTATAAACTGTTTTCTGTGGCCAGATCAGGTGAAAATTGTCACTTCTGTCTGCACCCTAGATGTTTTAAGAGTTAATCAGTTCTTTTGGATTGTAAAGTCCAGCCTGTCACCATGTTCCTGAAGACTCTATCTCACCACCATCTATAATACTCAATTCTGATATACTTATACCCATATTACTCACATCTATTTCATGTTGATAATAGTCATCACTCCCTTGTAATCTTTCATAAATGGTAACTGAGAGGGTAAATCAGAGCAGCAGCTCTGTGTGCTCTCTTTGGCAGTGGGAGGTATGCACGAATAGCTGCAGCTGGTGACTTCATTGGCCCCAATGGCAGGGCCATTGGGATAGCCTGTGCTGCACCATGCATTGCCATTGCCTAGGCCAAGGAGCTGCTCTGTTATACCTCTGATAGCAATAATAATACTCTGTCATTAAAAATTCAGAACAAAATGAAATGGGCAGCTATGGAAATAATGACTTAGCTTAAACGTTGTGATGAAATTGGAACTTTACTTGCAGAAGTCCATCTGCACAACAAGACCATGATAAATGACTTCATTTATAAAGGTAGGAAAAAAAACAAAAATGAAGACATAACAATGAGTTCAGCATAAGGAAAGAAATAACTGTGAACAGTGACTGGTCTTCTTAGTAGAACAGCTGTAAGCAGTAGTATAAAATGGGATGGACAAGCAGGGCACATACTCTGATCACCAAGAGGGGGGCACCAGGAGAAGGGCACTGCTCAATATCCCATCCCCAGCTCAGTCTGCATGGAAGGCTCCAGGAAACAGCCAGCAGAGACAATGTGTGTAATAATAGAGGGCAAGGCGTTCTGAGATTTGTAGTTTGGTAGAGCAGCAGTGGAGTTGGCTGCTCTTGTGGGGGGAGAACTGACCCCTATCTTTTGTTGCTGAAATGAGCAGTTTTTTGCCCCCTGGACATGAGATTCAATAGCAAAGAAATGAGGAGAAAGTCATTCCCCTTCCCCCACCCACAGCAGTGAACTCCACTGCCACTCTAAAGAGCTACAATTGCCTGACTGCCTTGTACTCTATGACACGTGCTGCCCAGACACACTCCTGCCTGCTACCCCATGCTAAAGCCAGAAGAAGGGACAGAGGGTGTCAGAGGACTACTCAGGATATATTCCTTGGATGTTATTCCTCTGCTGTAAGTGATGACCTCCATATTTCAGACACAGATCAACAAGAAGTGGACTTGAAGTCCAAAGGACTGAACATTAATTTCATTCTGCCACAGCATCTGATATCTTCATGGATGTCTCTTATCTCTTAGTTTGAGCAAAAAGTGACCATTACCAGGGCTTTAGAAAGGGTTCAGGGGTATTCAGAGGAAAAGATGGCAAAGAGTTAAACAGCAGTGACTGAAATGGAAAAAAATATCTCATGTATAATCATAGTTTTATCTAGCTCTGAAAAACAGATTCCAAGCCATCAACAGAGGAAAAGAACAACATTTTGCATCAGCCACACCAAAGAAACACTGCTAAATTGCAGTTACACAGTAAAAATAGGATTTAATACTTAAGTGCCAAAAATGGCACTTCTGCAGCTATGTACAAGGTCTGTTCAAAAAGTATCGAAATCGAAAGTGTATTAGTGGTACAAAGTATTGAGTGGGGGCGTGGCTATGCTAAACATGCCTGGTATGTTGGGTTGGGACTCCTCTGAACAGGTTTGCAGCTCATGGTGTTTCCCCAGTTTTCTGTGACCAGCCGTTCAAGTAAAATCAGTTGTATCTCACATCCCCTTTCATTATGTCAGAGTGTCCAAAACAACATGTGTGCATTAAATTTTGCATGAAAATTAGGAAAACAGCAAGTGAAACATTTGAATTACCTAAAATAGCATTTGGGTGATGACAGTATGAGCCATGCAAGAGTTTTTGAATGGTATCATTGGTTTGAATCATCGGTGAAAAGTGGTGAGTGTTCCAGGTGCCCTTCGACATCACAAAATGATGAAAATGTAGCAGTTTGGTTTGAAATGATAGGGGATTGACTGTCTGAGAGATAGCAGGAGAAGTTGGAATTTATGTTGGTTCATGTCATTCAATTCTAACTGGTGATTTGGGAATGAAACGACTAGAAAAACCACCAGAAAAGTGGGTGTCCGACTCTTGGATGCTACATCATGATAATACACCTGCCCACTCAGCACAGCTGGTGAAGCAATTTTTAGCCAAATTTTAGCCAGATACTATATGCCACAAGTGCTGCAGGCTTCATATTCACCTGATATGGCCCCATGCAACTTTTTTCTCTTCCCTCAGCTAAAGAAAACTTTAAAAGGAAGAAGATTTTGTGACGCCATCAGACGCCATCAGGAAGGAGGAGGAGGTACTTCCAAAAGAGCAGTAGCTCACTGCAGGAACTGATGCTGATTGGTCAACAGTTGGGAATACCCTGTTGAAAAACAGCCAGCAGTGAGTATTCCCCAGAGAGGGAAGAGAGAAGCAGCTGGTGTTTGCTGCTGTGCATCTGTGTGGAGGCATAGAGAAACAAAAAAGGAACCAAGTGAGATGTCAGCTGAGCAAGGAAGACTCAGGCAGACTAAGATACAAGTACAGCTGTGATAAGTCCCCAGGGGGAGGATAACCTGAGAAGTGACAGGCTAATTTAATATACCAGTGGGACAATCAGTTGCAGTGGAGAAGGACTATGTAAAAAAAGGCTGAGACAACTGTGGACAAAAGAAGGGAGAAGGCCAGAGGACCAAGCAGCTTCCCTAAAGTCCCTAACTAAGAAGGACAACGTTTCCTCCTGTGAGACTGTTACAGGTGGGCACATGCCCCAAAGCACAGACAATTAGATGAAAAGGGGAGACCCTGGTAAGGTTGTTCTATATCAACTGAGAAGGCAGGGAGGAGGAGAAATCCAGGTCAGAGGAACTGAGGATTGTTGCGTAGTACAGGAAGGTGTGCCTATTGATAAGTAAGCAGGGCCAACGGCCCTCACATCGAAGGAAGAGGGAGTTGATAAGGGTAATTAACTCCAGTCAGTTGCAGGTTTGGTCCAGACAGGGTGTAGGGGAGGAAGAGCCCTGTGGTGGAGGCCAGAGCACCAGCCTTGTGTGGCAGCCTTGTGTGGCATCAGGCTTAGTGGCAGCCCAGATTGTTAGCCTGAGCTCAAAGGGCTTGAGTTTTCATTGGTGGAGGCAGTTTCTCTTCTCCACCAATCAGGAAATGGCAAGAAAGCAGCCTCAACCTGACGCAGGGGTGAGGTGAGAAAGAGGACCTGAAAGGGAACTAACCCCTCAAGCTCCCTGCTTGGTCCATTCTCAATCTGGGAGCGGAGCCTCCAAAAGGAATAAAAAGCCAGTGTGCCCAGCGCGTGGGTGCCTTCAATGAGGGCCAACAAAGAGGGCTGACAAAGGGCTTGTGTAGCTGACCAGTGAGGCAGAGCAGTTGCTCCAGAAGCACCTGGAAGATGTATTCGCTATTCCCAGCCCCACCACAGAGAGAGCCACAATGATGGTGCACAGGTCAGTGCACAGAGAGTCTGGGGGCAGACGGGACTGCAGCAGCTGCATGAGGCATTTTGGGTCCCCAACCCTGCATGGAGCAGGAGCAGAAGCCCTCGATGCATGGACCGATGCACAGGGCTGGAGAGCCAGTGCACAGGCCAGTACATAGAGAGCCCAGGAGTGGACAAGATCCTGGCAGCTGCGTGAGGCAGTGTGGGGCCCCAACTCTGCACGGGGCAGGGGCAGAAGCCCTTGGTGCACAGACCAGTGCACAGGCCTGAAGAGCCCAGAGCACAGAATGGTGCATGGAAGATTCAGGAGCTGATGAGTCTGTGGCAGTGCACAAGGCAGTGCGGGTCTCCAACCCTGCACGAGGCAGGACACAGGGCCATCAGTGCACAGGGCAGAGAGTGGGCTGACAGGCCGGGAGAGCCACATGAGGCACCTAGGCCTCCTCACAGAGGGAGGAGATACCTCACCCTCTTGGAGATGAGTCTAGCCCTGTCAGATGTAGGGAGTCATGAATCCCACTCTGGGCAAGGGATCCCCACAGGGGAAGAGGGTCCACCATACTGCAGGTGACAGGGGAATTCCCTGATGAGAAGGGAATCATTTGTCCTGCGGCAAAGATAGGAGGCCAGGGCTCCAGATGCCAAGGGGAAATCCCTGGGCTAGAGCCCTGCCAGCTGAGTAGCCTAAGCAGACTCAAGGGTGCTCTTTAGGGTGATGGGGTTCCCTGCCAAGTTGTCATTTCTTTGTTGGGCACAGCTGTGTGCCACAACTGCATTGTGTTCTTTTCCCTCACCTATGTTGTTTCAATCCCTGGGGTAACCCTGCGCCTCTATTACTATACTAGCCAATTACCTGTCAAGAATGACCGGGGGAGGGCTGGAATGGAGTGCCTCAGCCTAATGCCCCATGCTGCCACTGTTCTGCCTCTTGCAGGGAGCCAGGTGGGGGAGCCAAGGCCAGTGCTGCTGGTCCTGGCTCCCCCATCCCATCTAGTCCTTGGCACCACCTGCAGGGAATGGGGTGGGGGAGTCAAGGCCAGCAGTGCTGGCCTCAGCTCCCCAACCCTCTGTCTGTTCCTCTGCGCAGCTTCAGAATCATGGCAGCACTCCCCCACGCTTGGAGTTCTCTTGGAGTTCTCTCAGCTTGGAGCTATTACCATGAGCCAATCAGAGTGTGAATAAATGGTTATGGACAGACAGACAGATAGACTTAGGCTTTTATAATATTAGAATTGGGAGAGTGTTATAAGCTGCCTGGTATTGGTATTTATTATATGAAGTGTTTTATGCAAATGTGCTATATGTGATGTGGTAACCCCTTATGCAAATATTTCACTATTGCCCCATCACTGCCCGTAGTTTTATTATTGGTCTGCCAACTAACCCCTGTTTTATCCTTGCGTGCCCTCTCCCCCTTGGGCCTGTAGGGCACTGAAGTAGGGGCAGGGCTACAGTGAAACCCAAAGGCCACAGGGAACCAGGCCTATGCATGGGTTTAGGGTTAATTAGAGTGCGTTTGGGTGAGTACATAACTGTATATATATTTGTATGTATATTTGTATTTGTAAGTTGATGATTGTAAGTTGTAAATTCTTTATTAATATTAAAACTGTACATAGCTAAGATTTGCTGAGTGTCTTGGCTCTCTGCTCTGTAGGAAGAGGAGGAGAGCTGCATACAACTAGGCAGCCATGCCTCCCACAGCATACATGCACCTGCTAACTACCCCTTCATTTGGAGAGGGGGTACCTTTCTGCATATCACCCAGATTACACTTCCATCACTGTACCATCAGCTGTACAACTTTTCTGTGTTATCTTTTTCCTAACAAAATGTGGCAGCTGAGTGAGGAGGACCAAGAATGGAGAGCATCAAGAAGACATCCACTCTCATTCTATTCACTTTTTTCCAAAGGTCACAAGTTCCCAAAGCCTCAGTAGGTACAATAGTAGCCACTGTCAGTGCTTAAAGTTCTCTGAGTTACAAGGTGTCAAAGATTCCGGAAAGGAAACTTCTAAACAATAAGAAAGTTTGTTCGGCATGCAAATTGTAGGTACTGCAAAGAAAAAAAACACTTTGATTAGCTGCCTGATTCGCTAGCATAGCTCTTGGTCTGGAGCAACCAATCAAAGTTTCAGCAGGAGGAAGGTTCTGTTTCCCACCACCTCTCCTGTGAAAATAGGAGACTGCAGGAGGGAACGAAAGTGCCTGAGAAGAAAGGAAAGGATAAAATACATTTGGAGCACTGACTAGCCTGGAAGGAGGAGATGGGACTCTGTTGTACCTTATCCAAGCCTGGGAAGAAAAGGGTTATTGTGTTCATTGGGTTCAGTAACCGCAGTCTTATGTGACTGAGAAGAACTAAACAATGAACTTGATTGTGGAGCAGTAGGCAACTTCTGTAACCCTTGGTCTCTGTCTCTCACTAAGTAGCTAGCTGCTTTCTGAGGGACCATTTCCCAAGCCCCAACTCATTCAGTCTTCTGTTAGTCTAAATTATAACTTCTGTCAGTATGGAGGTGAAGAAACCTTTCATCTGCAAAAGGAGCAGAGTTGAATCTGGGGTGGGTTGAGCTGATTGATTTAATCAGCAGTCCCTCAATTTGAGGATGAACTCTACCATGCCTCATCAATTTGCTCTGACATGGCATAAGAGTCCAATCCTTGAGCCACAGAACCATCCAGAGAAGTTGCAGGTCTTTTCACAAGGGAGGGTATCCTGCAGGTTGGGGTTCCTCTACTTTTCCCTCTTTTACTCTCTCTTCTCTGCTCCAAGAGCATTTCCTTGCCATCAGGCTTGTAGATTTCAGCAGGTAGTGCATCCAGTCTAGTAGCCTTGTTGTTCTTGGTTTCCTTCATGTTCATCTTATCTCTTTCTTTTCCTTATGTGCCCTGTGTAGGAAGGAGCAGTCCTGGCCTGGGTCAAGCTACATTGAAGCATGGCATGGAGTAAAAAAAAGTCAAAAGAGGGTAAAAGAATGACAGAAGAATGTTGGTAAAGAAAAAAGGGAGAAAAATTGGGGAAAGCTTTAGATTAGCTAATGGTCAGGCTGCAGTTGGAGTATTCTGTCCAGATCCAGGTGTTGCACTTCAGGAGGGACGTGGACAACATTGAGAGGGTCCAGAGGAGGGCCACTTGCATGATCTGGGGACAGCAGGGCAGGCCCTACAAGGAGAGGCTAAGGGACCTGAACCTGTTCAGCATCTACAAGAGAAGGCTGAGGGGGGACCTGTTGACCATCTATAAACTTACTAGGGGGGACCAGTGGGGTTTCGGAAAGACCTTGTTCCCCCAAGCGCCTCCCAGAGTAACAAGGAATAATGGCCATAAGTTGTTAGAGAGTAGGTTTAGACTAGACATCCGAAGGCACTATTTTTACAGTCAGGGCAGCTAGGATCTGGAACCAACTTCCAAGGGAAGTGGTGATGGCTCCTACCCTGGGGGGTCTTTATGACGAGGCTTGACATCTAGCTGGGTGGGGTAATTTAAGTCCAGTTTTCTCTCCTGCCCAGGGCAGGGGTTCAGACTAGAAGATCTATAAGGTCCCTTCCGACCCTACTTCTATGAATCTATGAAGCTTGCCTGGAGATCAGAAGCAGTATAGCCACCTTAACAAAACAAAACAAAACAAAAACCCCTGACGTTTTTATTCAAATCTACGGGTTTTTTTGAAAATGTGTTAATATCAAAAACAGTCCGTGTAGACTGCACCCTGGTTTGACAGTTTAGAAACAGAAAGCTTTGTTTTTTGTTTCAAAATGACTTTTTTGAAATAGAAAATATGTTTCTTTTTCTGTAAAAACATTTTTAAAAGTCAAATTAAAACATTTCTTTTTTACAGGAAAAAACTTTTTTCAGATGTTGTTGCACAGAACATTTCTAGATTTGTTTTCGTACCATTTTTGGAACAAAACACACTGAAATTATGGCATGTCCTGCAAAGTAAAAAATCTGTTTCCTAATTAACTCTAGATTTGAGAGTCATTAGTGCTACTCAGGAACACATGAGCTCACAGTCAGATACTGAGGCTTAAAGGGCTAATGTGAATCTTACTGTGATCACAGGTAAACTAGGTGCTGCGTGTACTTGGCGATGTACAGGCATATAAAAAACATGTTTCTTGTCTTGAAGAGCATACCATACATGGGCATAGTCCTACAAACTTTGAAACTTGCAAGTAAGTCCCTACTCGCAGGCATAATTCCATTGAAGATAAGGAGAATCTTCTATGACTGAGAATCGTGGGGTCAGGTGTTGAGACTGATAAAACAAGAGAAGGAGAAAGTGGGTTTGGCAGACTAGAAAGAATGAGGAAATGACAGACATTGTAACAGCAAAGGAAGAGTGTGGAGATGAGGTGCCGGCCAGGTGGATTGTATAAGGAGCAGGGTAAGACAGTGTTGAAACCTATGTAGAAACTGCAGGGAGAAACACAGTTTTCAGGAAGGATGAATCTAAAGAAGACACCAGAAAGTCAGTCTGTGTGCAAAATGCTGGCAGGAAGGCCAGCTGTAACTGCAGCACTTCTCTCAATAAGAAGGTAGCTTAGCATTAGAAATGCAAAGTCCTCTCATGTCACTATCCAGCCCACAAACCAAACAGTCACACTCCTACTGAAAATGAGCGCTGTGTCAGAAAACACGAGCTACTTCATTTACTTGTTCCTGTTATTCATGTGGTTCCACTGCTCTAGCACTTCAAAACAAGCATCTGCAGTGGTATAACAACCAAGGGCTGCAGTCTGGGCAGCGGTTGGGCTGGGGCTGGGGCAGTGGCCTGGCTGGCTGTGGTAGTTGTGGCAGCCAAGCTGACAGCAGAGAATGGTAGCTCCCATTCTCACGCCTCTCCACTTGAATGCCTGGGGCTGTTGCCCCAGTCACCCACCACTCGTTACATTACTGGGCACACAACACTCAGAGCTAAAAGTGAATGACAAGTAGGTAACTCAGTGGTACAAAACACACAGGGAGTGTACAAACAGGGCATCTGAACCTACCTCCACTAAACAAGAGAGAAGCTTTGACATGGATTTCACTGGAAGCAGGACTTTGTCCTTTACAAAGCTAGAAGAAAAACACTGTGATCTAAATGTACCTAGCACTAGCTAGAAATCCAGGTGACCTAAGCTGTGTACCTAGATTCGCCCATGATCTGCAGTGTGATCTTGGACAATTCATTTCACCTCTCTGTGCCTCTGTTTCCCTTTCAGCCTATGATGTGTGTTTAACTTAAACCCTTGAAGGCAAGGGCCAGCTTTCTCTGTGTTTGCACAACCTAATAGGGCTCCAATCTCCACCGGGACCCTTAGAAATTAATGAATCACTTAAAATGTTTTTAACAGTTGTATATTTTGTACATAGTACATTATTTACTGATCCAGCATTTTTAAATGTAAATTAACATAGATTCTATGAAAAAGTGATAGATTTTAATTTAGCCAGACTAAATCTAACCTCCTCCAAACCATTCTTTATCTGTATCCTCTGAACTCATTAAATTTTTTAAAACTATAATACAGATGTGAAAATGGAAGAGTAAAATTCTTATGGGGACATACACAAGTATGAATTTTCCATTGTTGGGCTATATAAATAATCTGCTTCAAATGGCCTTATACAAGCAACATAAACAATCAGTATTATTCAGACATGCCTTGTTTTTTTAAGATTATGTCCTTAGAAACAGTTTATGCAATAATCCATCTCACTGTATTCCCTTTCCTGGGAGAGGTCGCTTGAATAATGAGTTTCTTAGGGTTACAGCTAAGAAAGGTGCATTTCCTGGACACTCACAGCTTTTGCCTCTTCCTAGGAAGGCTTAATGCCACAACTATGTGCTCCAGGATGGCAAGCACTGTACATTTTGCTTGGTGTTTTAAAGAAATTATTACTACTGCCATGGGAAGATTTATTAAGAGGCAGCATGTAGGCTTACAAATTTTGCATTCACATACATTGACAAGGGATTGTAACAGATGGGGTTTGTTTAGGTTTGGAGTTTTAACAACTATGGGGAAGGGTTCTCAGCTAAACTGCATTAGACTATCCATCAGCTAGGGGGTTCAATCTAAGGGACTGAAAGAAAAAACACCTCCCATTCATTTACAGCTCTTGCCATCCAAGTTAAAGCCCCTCTCACTTGACAGCAGCAAGTGGCAAACTTAAGGAAGCAATGGGTCATGGGAAAGGTCCTATTAGATCAGTGGGAGCACACACTAAACAAATACAGCCACATGGATGCACACATTTAAATACTGCCCAAGGGAATATGTGGACATATGTTCAGTGTGCCTGAGAAAGGCAGACTTTAGGCCTCAAGAAAGCTATGTTTAAAAAAAAATTCCATCAATCAGTCTCTGGCCCTGTGAAGTATGAAGATGAAAACTGCAAAGGAAACATGTGCTCAGCTCTCTTTACCAGCTGCCCCATTAAGCAACACTGCTCAGCAGCTCTGCCCTGGAGACACTGTGATTTCAATTCCAGGCCAGTGAGGCCAGGATGAGAAAGAAAGAAAAAAAAGTAGCATCATTTCACTTTCCTGCAACCCATTCCTTGCCAATGCTAAAGCAGTTTGCTTCACATCAGCCTCATGCCTTTCCAGGGAGCTGGCTGTGCATTTCTATGATAATGAAGATGCTATTAATGCTGCAGAGCAAAGGAGAGAGAAAGAAAGAGAGAGAAAAGAATCTCAAACATGATAATCTGACTGTGCCAGCCCAGCTGGTGCCAGCATAGTCTTTGTGGTGCCATCTGCAGTGATGCTGTCGGGGGGACTTCCCCACCTAGGAAACCCAGCTAAAATCAAAGTTAAAGAAGTGTGTGTTCATCCCATCTCTGTACCACTCACAGATGTTAAATCAACAGTGTCATGTCCTTCTCTGTTCCTGATCATGCAGCCTTGCAAGCTGCTGTCCTTTGGGTTCTTCTGTATAGAGCAGGGGAGGGAGGTTAGGGGTTTTTTGCCAGTAGAAAGACAGAGGAGTAGTACAAACCAAGCTTTCCCCCTGCATAGTGTTGAACTTAATTACATAAAAATGAGACGTGGTAAGACTTGTGAGGAGTGAAATTGGAAGACTCCTTATTTCACAGATCTCTAGTCTTACACACTCCCTTGCATACAAAGCCAGACAAAAGGCCACAGAGGAAACATTGTGGCTAGGTTCAGATGTTCAGGGAGGTTAGGGGGAGGTTAGACTGCATTTAAAAGGCAACCCAATCTAATGTAGTCCGCCTAGGTATGAACCTTACACTAGTTAGACTGATCTAAGTGCAAATTGTACAGAAGTTTAGGACAGTTAGATCAGTCTAAAAATGGCCAACCCAATCTAAATTAATCCTGCCTCTGAGATACACCTAATTTAGCTAGGCTTGACCATTTTTAAACTGATCTAACTGTCCTGAACTTCTGTACAGTTCCCAGTGTGGTCCCAGGGCTGGGAAAGCCTGGCTGCTGGCCCTAGGCCGGGGGCTGCACTTTTTCTACTCCCCCCTGACACCAGGATATTTTTAGTCCCCCCCAATGGACAACCCCCCTAGAAGGACCATTCAATTGCCCCCAGCCCACCAAACTCGCCAACCTACAAGTTGCTCCCAATGCCAGTTTTATCAACATTTGCTAGTGCCAGGAGCTAAGCAAGTATGTCTCAATGTGGGGAGGGGCAGGCAGAATGGGGGCTTGGTTCACTGGGCAGGCGGAGTGTTGTCCATCTGGGAGTGGCAGTGTTTAGGGGGCTAAAAATAGCCTCTGGTCCTGACAGGTGGAGGAGAGAGCACCCCACCCCCCACAAGCCCTCCCATAGACTCCATGAGCCCCCCTGACCCTGCCAAACCCTCCTGGACTCTCCCAACCCCCTTGGAACTGTTGCCTCCCAATCTGCCCAACTACCCCTACCAACCCTGCCTGCTCCCCCGATCCTCCAATGAACCCCGTCCACCTCCCACAAGCCTCCTTCCCAGAGCCTGCTTTCCCTCCCAACCCCCAACCCCCCCCCACCATCTAGCCCCCCATCCCAATTTACCTTAGATCAGGTGGCAATTTTTAACTCAATCTGACTTCTCCCTAACCTCCTTAAATGTCTGTATGCACCCTATCAGTCTGTAATAGCATCTATTGCAGCCAATGGAATAATTTCTCTTTACATCACCCAGCTATGCCAATTGGCCCCAAGATTTACCCATTGATGCCATTACCAGTAAGGAGAACCAAAGGCATAGCAGGACTTCAGGACCATTACTGTTGAGTATGTTTTCAGCTAAGGTGATTTACAAACATCCAGGTAAAATTCTAACTGAGCCCTGGCCCTGCTGGCCTGTTGCTGGCCCATAACTATCTGGCCTCTCCTGGCTCTCCCATGTGCAGCAAGTGCCTGGCCAGGGCTGCCACAGCTGCACAGGTGCCACCTGAATCCCATCCAGCTGGCTGGGCCCCAGCAGGGACTGGTGTCCTATTAGATCAGTCCTATTAGATCAGACAGGCTCCTGGATGACACCACTAGGGACACTCTTGCCTACTTGGGCCTCCAGCCCCGCCACCTCTGGGCCTGCCAGGCCAGCCAGGACTGGTAGCTGCACATTGTACAGCAGACCTGGGATGACAAGCAGTGATGGGAGGTATTCTGGATGACCTGGGCCACATTTTGGGACCTCCTGGAGCAGCTTTAGCAACACCTAGAGCAGCAGAACACTGCCACGCAGTTTCCCCTCCCCACAGACACCCAGCTTTGGCCCTCACACTGCCCAAGCTGGCCATGCCCACCATCTTGTGCTCCGTGGGCCATCTCTTTGGGGCAGGAAAGGCCACTGCTGGGGAGGCCATCTTGGAGGTGTGTGGCTCCCTCCAGGAAATACTGGGACACACAGTGCTCCATGTGCATGACCTCCTGGTGGTGGTGGTGGTTGAGTTCTGTGTCCTGGGATTCTCCAAGTGCATTGTGGCCCTGGATGAAATCCATATCCCAATCACCTGCCTGCCCCACAGTGACCACCCCTACTACAGCTAGAGGGGCTTTCACCTCATAGTGTTCCAGGTTGTCGGGGACTACCAAGGTGCCTTCATGCACATTAGTGCCAGCTGGGCAGGCAGTGCCCATGATGCCCACATGTCCTGTAACTCTGCCTTGCCAGGCCTAGTGAAGAATGGGCATTTTGTGTCAGGGGTACAGGACCTGCAGCTGGGCACTGTGGTGGTCTCAGCCTTCCTCATCGGGAAGCCTACCTACCCACTCCTGCCCTGGCTCATGCAACCCTACACCAGCCAACCAGAGCCCTGCCAGGCCCACTTTAACTGCTGTCTGGGCTGGGCTCACACCCTGGTGGAGTGCGTCTTCAGCCGTCTGAAGGGACGCAGGTTCACGCTCACCACCAGTCTCAAGTTCATCAAACACAACCTCCCCTAGGTCATTATTGCAGCCTGCATGCTGCATAACATCTGCAAGGCCTGGGTGGAGGAGGTGTGGTGGGTAAAGGCCACCTGGCAGTGGGAGCATCACTTGCAGTGGCAGCAACAGCTGTGGGCACTCCCCACCAGGGCCCTGGACAAGCCACGCACGCACCTGTGAGGAGACGCAGGATGTATCCCATAAGGAGGTGCAGGACTGGGCGGACTGGGAGTTCTGGGCATAGCTCTGGCCCTGGAGTGCAAAGGGAGGGGTCAGTGGGTGGCGGATCAAGCTGACTACAATTGGAAGTGAAGGAGGTAGTTGGCCAGCACCTCTCATACCCGGTGCCCTGGCCCCTGGTGGCTGGTGTATGAGAAGAGAATGGCAGCACCATTCTCACTGTAGACATCTCACAAGAAAAAAAATTTATTCTCTGCTCCCTCCCCAAGAAACCAGCCCCTTCACCACCCACCCCACCCACCAACAATAAAACACCCTCTTTCCTGTGCAAATTATTTACAAAGTGCTTTGTGTGCTGTCCCAGGGTGGGGGGCTGTGGGATGGTAGCACTTAGGAGGCAGATCCCAGGGATGGGTAGCCATCACCCCAGCCTCTGGCTGTGCCCACTGCAGATGCAGATGCCACAGCGAGCCTGGCAGGCAGGGGGCTCACCCAGGAGCAATGGTGACCGGTAGTCCCCTGGAGCAGGCAGCTCCCCCTCCAGCAGCTGGTGTCCAGAGCCAGCAGGGTAAGCATGCAGTCCTGGCAACACTGAAGGCAGCTGCATCTCCATACCTGTGTGGAGCCAGAGTGAATGGTGAGTGTGGACTACGTGGGGGGCCTGAGTGATGGGGCACCTGGGGCAGGGGTGAGGTCAGGAGCTTCTGGCTGCAGGAATTGGTGCAGCCTGCATGCTGCATAACAGGCACATTGTGGGGGCCTCCTGCTGGGCAGCAGGTGGCTGCCAGGGGGACAGTGGGGCTAGAGTCAGCCTGAAGGTGACTGCCAGGGCTAGGACAGTGTCCAGCATGTAACAGTCATTGTCTGTTGCCTGTACTGCCTGGGCCAGGATGGTGTTCTGCTCCTGCAGAGCCTCTAGCCATTCACACTCCAGGGCCAGGAGCTGTGCCCAGAACTCCCAGTCCTCCTGGTCCTGCACCTCCTCATGGGCTATGTCCTCCACCTGCCAGGCCTGTGTGTCTTCCAGCCAGACCTCTAACGCCACCACCAGCTGCTCCAGGAGGACAGTGTGGTCCTAGGTCCACCTCTAATGGAGCCAGTGCAACTGCAGGTCTCCAGTTGTGGGTGGTGGAAGCCCTGAAGCCACATCCTGGTGGCCAAATGCAGCCTCTCCACTGTGTGCAACTGCAGGACTGGCAAAGCCATGAGAAGAGAGCCATTTGTAAGAATTTGCAACATTTCTCTGTCCCAGGGGCCATGCGCTGCCTAGCCTGAGTTCAGGGGTTGGGTGTGCACAGGTGCCCACGGTAAGTTGGGTGGGAAGGCCCAGGCCCAGGTAGTCACCAGCCAAGCCCCCTATTCTTGCTTGCACCTCTGGGGCTGGTGGGCTGCTGTGTGCTAGCCATGGACAGCCTGCCTCCTTTCCCTCTTCCCAGGGCAACATGGACAAGGCTCCTGGCAGCACGTGGTACCACAGCTAAGGACCCTGCTTCCCTCCTGCTGCAGGCCAGCCACACTCTTGTGCTGCCACTCAGCCCATGATGCCTAGGTTTGGGAGGCATGGGGCTCCTGGATGGCTGAAATGAGATGCTGCCCATGCCTCCACCCTCTCTGCATGGGGTCAGTGCAGGGAGTCGCCCTGGGGCCAGCTCCCACCCTGCATTGGTACTGTGCCCTGAGCATGCCCCTGCTGTTTGTGTTACAGACAGTGTGTGAGGAGCTGTTTGTGCAGCCTGCCCGGGGGGGTATAGGGCCTAGAGTGGCCTCAGGCTGTTTGCTGGTGTGCCCCAAGGCTCAAAATGCCTGCAGACTTTTAAGGGCCTGAGGCAGGGGCTACCACAGAGGCAGTCTAGCCCTGGGGTAGGAGAGGCTACCCGCTCAGAGCCCTGAGACAAGTCTCAGGCCATCCCCCTATTGGCAGGGCTGACCTGGGAGCAAATTTTCTCCCAGGTCACATCTACATGTGTGCTAACTGTGCGGTAAATAATCATGAGTATATTTTCTACCTGCATTTGCAGGTAGCAAATTTACTTGCGATTAGTCATTTTTGCTGTGCACTAGGTGTGTGCATATGTAGTAGTAAACTAAGCTACTGCACAGCTAAGCGTCCCATTTAGCCACTCTCGGTACCTCCAGAAGCAGCCACTGGGAGAGTGCTCCACTTGACACAATGCCTTAACACGACAACTGTTGAGGTGCCACACTCTGTGTGTGTTCTGTCAATCCTTTGCCATCTGTAGACCAGAGGTGTATCTACTAGGGTCTGCATGGTGGGTAGCAGGGGCAGCAGAAGGGGTAGATCAGCTGAGGCTGGGTGACAGTGGTGATACCTACAATTCTGATGGTGCCCTCTAAGTTGCCACCGCCCCAGTCTCCTGCTTCTCATCACGCTACTGCTATAGGCAACCACTGACGTGCACCCTTGAAGTGTAATTATGGCTACAGAAGTGATGGTGTAACAATGCATTCTTTTTTCCCCCCAGATCTGCTCCCAGGGGATAGTCATACTGCTAATTTGAATGAGTTCAAATATGTTTTTACCACTTTATGACTCTGCAGAGCAAACACAATTATGGGAGTGTGTGAGTGTTTCTACTGTAAGTCATGTTTCAGAAACAAAATTATAAACTAAGTTCTAGCTACAGAAACTTTTCAGCAGCATGGTGGTGCAAGCCAGAAAAACCCACATTTGGCTTTCTGATCCCAGACTGAGTTTTCAGGGCTGGCAATAGAAAAGTATCCTTCTGTTTGTATTTGGAGCACATGTGATACAGAGCTTTTGAGAGACACGCCTCGAATGTCAATTTGCGCACACCAAATGCTGTTTTTAGTGTCAGTCACTGGACTCCTACCATACATTAGTCTCAGCCAAGATACATGAGCAGAAGGTTGTCCCACAATTGAGCAACATCCTTCAGATCTGATTGCAGACAAGCATATCAGTACTAGAAATCTGATAAAACCACTCTATTGTGTTTTTTCTCTTTAATTCTACAGCCTTCGTTTCTGAATCCAACAACCAACATTCACTTCACCTCTGCTTAGAACATAATGTTCTTTGCCTCTAGCTCTGGTGAAGTGCAATTGTTTACCTATGCCATATAGTTGGACCCCAAGTTATGCAGGGGATACATTCCTGAAAAATATCATGTAAGTTGAAACTCTGTAACTCGAGACATTAAGTCAATAGAAACGAGGAGGATAGGGGCCTGGGACCAAGATTTGATAACATTAGTTCATAATAAAAGGATATTTAAAACAGAAAATAATGGAATTAATAGCCTTATTAAAACCTTTACTCAGGTTTTACCTTTACTAGTCTTGAAAAAGGAGGTGATCCTCTGCTGCTTTGCACACAGAGACAAAGCTTTAGCCCTAATTGCCAGGTCATCAACAACTGCTCCTTTTGTATTAGAAATTTCAGTGATCCAAAGATTAAGGAGTTTCTCAACCTTATCTAAATGAGGAATTCTGGTCACCGACACTCTCAAACTCACAAGGGTTGTTGTTTTCACACAGTCTCTAATTTTTTGCTCACTTTTTTTAATGGTATGCACAGTCAATTCACTTAAACTGTATTGGCAAGCAATCGATGCAGCACTATTGCCTTCTCTTAATTTATCAAGGATTTCTATTTTCTGGGCCAGGGTGATAGACTTACATGCTCTTTTGGGCACAACATCAAAGGCTATATTCACAAATATTCAGGGGTTTACATAACCAAAAACGATGGACAATCTTGGAGGAGACAACAAGTGATGCTAACACTAACTAAGCAGACTTCAAACTAACAAGTGCTCTACCGCAAACAGCGTAAAAGTGAAGCAGTGTATCATGTGAATTGAAACATGGTCACGTTATATAAAGTGTGTATTTGTAAATCAGTGTAACTTGAAACCACGTAACTGGGGGGTCTGACTCTATACAAGTTTCTCTCAATTTATGCGGGTTCTTTATATGCAAATTCACTCTTATGCAATGGGCATATTTAGACCAATGATTCGTTATATGCAAGGTAAATTCACTCTTATGCAATCAGCATAGATGCCTCTCCGCCCAAGGAGGTAAGTCCGTAGGGGGAGGGGAAAGATCTGTGGCCCCACTCACCCTAGCCCCATTTGCAGTGGCCCCAAAAGCAGCCAACACCAGCTGCCTGCACCAGGGCATAGCGCAGCCCAGGAGCAGAGGTGAGTGGGAACAAGCAGAGTCCAGGCATGGGTGGACAGGCAGAGCACAGTACAGCCCAGCGGCTGCAAGCTGCTGGTGCCAGCCACTCCTGGGGCCGTTGCAGCTAGGGCTGGGGTGAGTGCTTCTCTGTTCCCTCTCCTTTGATGCAGTCCTGGGAGCAGCACCCCTTCTGGCCATTGGACCCTATCCCTATTTGTTACATTGTAAAGTGGGTTTGCTTTATGTGAATTTGATTTATGCGCCATTCTCCAGAAACGCATATACAGCGTAAATTGAGGGAAACCTGTATCTAGACCCTGTAGACATAGGGACTTAAGAAAAAAAAATGTCCGGTACCAGCCAACACTTCTGTTTGCTCATCTTACTTTCCATCTTGCATTAATATTGTCCTACTATATTTGTATTAGATAAACCAATCTTATGTCAGGTAAGAGGAGAAAAAAATTACTCTGATTTGGACAGCCATTGAAAAACCTCTCAGAAGTTTAAATAAACTGCTTCTTTGTTTTTCCCCAAGCTCAATCCAGTGCACAGAACTTTGATGGGAGAGCTAATGTTGGATCTGATGCAGTAAAATGTGAGAGGTAACTGAAGTTGTACTAACCCTGAACAGGCTTGAGTTTGCTGAGAAAACATAGACTGTAATTTGTGATCACTAAATACAAAGGGCAGCTTTGTAGCTCTGTGAGGCAACGACTTGCAAGGAACTTGGAGGAAAACTAGAAGATTGCAATGGCAAAATAAAAAGAGAGATGATGGAAAACAATGAAAAATTCCGACTGGCATATGTTCTGTGATCTCTGCACAACACAGCTCTCACAGCTCTCTCCAGTGAATAGAGCTTGAGATAGGTAAGAGGACAAGCAACAATGAAACATTGTTGGGATGTGACGAGGAGGTTTGAACTTGGTGTCTTAGTCAACCCTGCCTCTGGTCATGACTTCACCCCAACAAGTTATACACAGGAAAGGAAGACACATTTTTAAATAAAATCAGGATTTATGCCTCCCTACAATCTGTCTGCTAAAGGACATAAAGGTCTGATTGTAGGTTTTTTTTCTGTACATGTTGCAATGCTATGCAAATCTCCTATTCAGAGTGTTAAATCCCCAAGCAACATTGAAAATGTAGGTATTTGTGCTATTTGTCATTCTCCCACTGGAAGATGAGGAGTTGTGAAAAATGGGGAGAGGAATTTTTTTCAAATTTACAACCTACAATAGTACAGAGATTACAAACGTATATTAATTCTTACAAAATTTAAATAAAAATATTCTTAAAAAGTAAAAAAACAGGTAATTATTATGCTCCAATACATACACAAGCACTCCTACTACCATCCTACCATCTCTCTCTCTCTCTCTCTCACACACACACATGCACGCGTGTGTGCGCGCGCACACACACACACACACACACACACACACACACGCGGAGCCCACAGCCCTTCAAGCCAAACAAAGAGAGCAGGAAAGAAGCCAGCATGTTATGTCTCTTTTGACCTACAATATGGATCTGTTCCAATCTGCCAGGTAATTGAGTGATGAAGCATCTTTTTAATCCGCATTTTATGTTCACAGTCAGGTCTTTGGGGTATTTATATAATTAAATCATGTGATCTCCTGTAATGAAATCCTTAATTAGTGAAAATATAATTAAACTGGGTTTCTTTAAAAAAAAAGGTGTCACAGTGCTTCCTAGGTGTGATTTTCTTTTAAATACCCATAGCAATCGAATGAAACCTTGTTCTGGTACTTTGCCCAATTTGGCATTTACAATGCATAATGTTAATATTAATGTTAATGTTGTAAATGCATGATGGTAAACTTGCAGAAAAGAATCTGAAACAAGTTTTAAAATATGCTCTTAGTAAACAACAGTACTTCTGTAATGCAAAATAAAAAAAAAGTCCAGCTTTTCAGCCTTTCTGATACAGAAGCGTTAATGACCTTTGTCCAGCAAGTTTCACTTCAGTGATTTTTTTACCTTCAAATTACAAACCAGTTTTGGAATTAAAATACTTTTTCTAAGTAATCTCATTAAAGCTGGCAGACAGGAACCCTGCCTGATACAAGTACAGGGGAGCTTCCCTGATCCTGGTGTTAACACCTGCTACCTTCACAGGATTCTTTAAACTACTTTTTGATTATAAATATCCGTCTGCCATTACCCCATAGCTCTCACAACATCCTTTTTCCTCAACATAGAAGAACATCAAGCAGAACTTCCTCCTTTCTCCCTTTACTGGCTCCTTTTCTCTAACCTTGTTACCTTGATCTAGTCCTTCCCTACCTCTTCATCCTAATCTCCCTACTGCTTCCACCAGCTCAAATCCAGGCCCCACACCAAAACTTTTTCTGTTTCCTCTTCACCCATTGTATAAAATGACCCAGAACCCCCACTCCTTCAATCCCTATCCTCTTCAGCTCCCACACGCATTTCTACCACCATCTCTACCCTTCTGGAACCATTATTTCCAACCTCATTCCCTTACCCCAGCTTTCCTCCTCTTCCTGTCTGTGGGATGCCTGTTACATAATTAAACAGATTGCAGTCATCTACAGCCTCATCCTTCATCTCTGATTTAAACTCCAAGCCTTGTCTGTTCCTCTCACAATCTTTTACATTCATCCCTGATAACTTCAGCTTCCACGTTGAAAATGCATCTGACACCTCTGAAGCAGGTTTATTCACTCTTGTTTTCATCTAACCAGCTAGTATGGGTTTACTTCTCCCACTACCCAACAGAGGTGTTCACATGGTCTTCATCGTGCAACAGCCTTCTGCTCAATTACTGCATAGCTCTTTCCCAATAATCACTTGTTCTCCGTCACCGGCACCCAGAAGATTCACATGCCTGTGCTCTGTAATTCAGCCTTTTCATGACTTCCAGTCCACCAGCATGGGTGGCTTCTCATCTTCTCTCAACCCTCTTCTCTCTACTCCCATTTCACTAAGATGCTTTTTGATTCACTCAATGCTTCAGTTTCCTCTGTTGTTACCTCTTTTGCCCTCTCCCTTTCTCTTGCTGCAAGGGCTCTTTTGCCAACCTCCAGCCCTAGCTTTCCCTAAACACTCACCTTGTCCACTCCTGCTCTTGCTCTGTGGTGCATCTCTGGTAGAAATACTGTGACCAGCATGACTTTTTCTACCACAAATTCATTCTTTCTTCATTCAGTTCTGCCACCTTCTTAACTAAACCACTCTAGATATCCAACTCAGAAGAATTCCATAATCTCAATACCTGTCTTATTTTCACCACCTTTGACTCACTCATCAAATTTCCCCTCTTCCTAATCAGAATTCTGTCTTTCCACATAATCTCCCTTTTCTTCCAATAGAAAGCCATCAAAACACAATATGATTGTCTACTTTTTGGCATGCTTTCCCTTCCTCCTTCCCCTCTACAAGCCTCTTCTCACAAGTTTCTCTTGTGCATGCCTACTCCAATCCCTCCACTTCCCTCAGGAATCCCATCTCTGGATTTCCCTTGCACCTAGTCTCATCTCTTCCCTTACTCTTGCCTGTTCCCTTTCAATCTCCTTGAATTTTCCCCCTTAGTCCCTCTGATCTACAAAACAAAAACAGGAACAAAAACAAGCATATTGCATTTTCTTCCTTCTGGGAAGCAGGCTATATTAGCCCACACTCAGTCCATGCACTTTGCTGTTTATTTTTATGCTTATTGACTGTTTATTGGTATGTGAGATAACACGTTTAAAACTATCTTAGGTACTTCTACTCTATTTTGCAGTCTGGGGTATAGCACTCCTTTGGATCTGCTGGCAGCTCCTACTGATTATCATCCTCTAATGACAATTGTATTCAGACTAATCCATTTCCTCTTCTTTCACTCAACTAACCTGCCAGACATGAAGTGTTCCTTTGTCTTTCAATCTAGGTCACCTTTCCTGTCACTTTCCATATGATGGTCAAGCACCTCCCACTTGGCTGGATTTTTTTCCAGTGAACACAAAACATTTGTGGGCAAGGGCATTTCCTTAACCAAATAGACATATAGGTGCTGTCCCTGAATTCAGGCTTGAGGCAATGATTCGTATCAGATGTTAAGAGGGTACAAATAGATGTCTCACTTGACCCAGGATTGATTGTCCTGGGGTTTAACCCAGGGCAAAACAGGAGCAGCACAGTCATGTATTTACACAAGTTGCTCTTCCAAGCTGTACTGTATTCCTTGGCCACTAGGTGGCCAGCAAAAGCATGCAGCCAGTTTGGCTTGTCCCTGGAAGGAACCACAATGCAGATACAAAACAGAATACCCTAGGGAATAGTGTCAGGACATTTTATCCAGCATACTTCAGAGGGACACAAAGTGGGACAGTGGAGGTGTACGTCTTTGCAATCCTGGGACAAAAGGCTTTCTCCCGGGACAACGGTGACATCTGTTTACAGCTGAGAAGCTACATACTGGCTAGATAGGTCGTCTCTTCAGATAAATAGGGCAGATGGGTGGAAGCAGGGGGGAAGTATCAGGAAGCAAATTAATTACTTTTGTGAAGTCAGCTGTGAACAGCTGAAACTGGGTATGAAAGGGAGGATCTTGGGGTAAAAGATACTGGAGGAGATCCAGAGCTTTAATAATAAAGTTAAATTTGGGCACTTAGAAATGGCATGGATTTCAAACATTAGTGAAATAGCCTTCATAAAACATCCATGAGTTAGCTTAGCTCTGTTACCATTGTTTTCTCATGGAGAAAACAGAAGTTCAAAGAGATCACTATGTGTCGTGCCCAAGGTCACTTGGGGAGTTTAGAGCACAGCCAGAGAAAGAAAATCCCACTTTCCTGACTCCTAGTCCTGTACTTGAACAGCCAGACTATTCTTCCCTCCAAACTGCCTCTGAATTTAGTTTTGGGACACATGAAAAGGACAAGGTTCAAATAGTGTTATTTTCTATTAGCATTGGTGTGTCCAGCTGAGCCAATGTGGTCCTTTTATCAAATTTAGCAGCCCTACTACCATGGTAACTCCATCTTACTGCTCATGGAAGAAAGCTTCATTCTTTCTACCCCAGCATCCACATACAAACACTAATCCCCTACCCTTACCTAGAATCTGTAACAGTGATATGGCACCTCAGAGACTACTATACGTGTTAAACCCCAGCCAATGTTTCTTCACTTATCCTGAAGAATGATGCCACCACTGTAATAAAAACCCTGCCTGGGCAGCGTAACTATAGAAACTCCTGCACTAATTACAGAGATGACATAAGGATGCACAAAAATAGACAGCAAACCACATTTATGGTAGCCTGATAATAAATACCCAGGGAGCTAGAGAGAAGGAGGGATATGCCACAAGCACATAGCATGAGGGGATAATCTCCTCCTCCTTGGCAAGTGTGGTATTTGCTGTAAAACCACTGGCAGCTGTGGTTTAGTCTTTGTACCACAGGAGAAAAATCAATATGGTTAAACATGCCTCTTACCACATCTCACCCTCTCCTGGGTGTAACAGAAAAGCAGTCTTGTTGACATAAAGGATACTTTCACCATTGTGAATACAGGCAGGTTACACTGATTTGGTTTAGGGTTTTGAAGAGTGAAGCAACACACAGCACGAGACAGCAAGGTCTGGGTGGGAGAGTCAGTACAACTGTAAGAAAAGCAAGCTTTCCAAGCAGTTTTCCTGAGGCCCAGGCTGCCAGCCCTTACACTTCAGGACATAAGCTACCCCCAGCTGGCACCAGAAAGAAAGAGACATACTTATATCACACTTAATTATCCTACTATTATATTATGGGCAGTATTGCAATACTGAGCTTTGACCAGTGTTGGAAAGAGATTATTAACTAAATGTCTCTGAAATGGGGTGATATAGGAGTACCTATATTTACAAAATGACCAGCTAATTTTTGATTCTGTAATCTTCAGTGCTGGGAATGTCACAGGAAGAAAGAGTTGTACTTGTAGACAGTAGGCAAAGGTCAGCATATAGTTTCAAAGATAAATCTTGTTTTGCTTTGTAAAATCAAAAAATGAACCCCCACAATGGTATTTTCAGAGAACATATACACTGTTTCCAATCATGCTAGGGAGCACCACTGGAAACGTACCACTCACTTGCTCCTCTCTGTGTGCACTAAATGTTAAAAATATATAAAATAGCCACTGTATGGTATGTGCTCATGAACCCTTTTCACTGTTCTCAGGCTCTTTGTCTTGGGTGTGTTTATTAGCACCCACCCAGAGCTGTTCCAACAGTGGCTACATTACACTGACATTTGGCTTGACAGACATTTGGAGAGGGCAGAGCATGTGCTCCTGGCAACTATCTCTAGCAGTACAGGCTTTTCTGGTATAATTTTAGTCTTCTCCTGACCTGTGGGGAAAGGTTGAAAAGATGAATCTTGTGTAGTCTACGCTTTCCCTATAACAATTTTCTTCATATACAGTATTGTTATAAAGATGATGAGGATTAATTGGTCTTCATGTCCACCAAGGGAAGAGCAAGATTGAACTTGCAGCGAGAGAAATTTAGACTAGACATTGGGGGAAGAAGTCTAACCACAAGGAAAATTAAGCATTGGGACAGGTTACCTAGAGAGATCAAGGAAGCCCCATCTTTACATTTTTTTTAGAATAAGCTAGGCAATCATTCATCACAGATTTGCAAGGTATACTGGATCCTCCCTCAGAGAAGAGGGATGAACAAGATTGCTGTCTGTGATCCTGTCTAGTCCTACATTTCTGTGGTTCCATGTATGGCAGAATCAGTGGGGACATGGTAAGCATTTGAAGGAAAAATGTATTTTGCTACTGGCTATAAAACATCTACCTAGCATGCTGGGGTGCTAATAAGATCAAAAGAAAAAATTCATTGCAATATGTAAATGAAGTGCTCCTTTTCATGGGATAGCTGGGACTCTCCCATCAGTGCTTACACTCAACATTTCTGGTTTTTGTTTGGTTTGTTTGGTTTTGGGTTTTTGGGTTTTTTACAAAAACATTGCTGTTCCACTGTCATTACATTTTTACCTCTACTTATCTTTGCGGCATTACTCAGCGCAAGGCTATTAGACACCCCAAGGCAGCATAAGAAGAGATGTATGCCCAACAAGTACACAGGTAAACACAGGAGAGGATAATGCCAGGTCTTTTCTGGCCTTGTAGGACAGGCCTGTACTGCCCCTGAGCAGGCACAGGAAGAAGCACCACTCCAAATTTGCATGCAATAGCCTCAGGACTGTGCTCCTTAATGTTGCACTGAGATGGTATAGGTATGCTGTTTATTCTTATGGAGAAATAATATTGCACCCATATACCTAGGTTTTGTCCCCTTATTGCATTCTCTGAAATCTGCCCGTTCCTGATGCTTGTCTTGCACCAGTCTCCTATCTGTCTTCTTGTGCAGAGCAAGCAATTCTGGCTAATTGGATGTATTCAGAGCTGTCAGCTCTAATGAGCCAGGCTCAGAAATTTCCTAATCTGTAAAGCTCCTATAAACTACTACTTTTCAAAATCCTGAAGAATATTCAGTATGTTCAACTACTTAGCAGGATTTAAAACCTTTTCCTCCTCCATTTCCTTCGTCTTCTTCTCTGGAAAGACTATACTGCTTTACATGATTTTACAACCTGAAGACCAGTTATTACTTCTGGCCACACCTTGCGTTTTGCTGATTAGATGCAACACAGATAACGCGAGAGATAACACAACTGCTGCTTTACTTTGGCTACAGCACTGATCTTCCTATTGCAGTATCCTCTCCAGTACAATCCCTTCCAAACCGAGTTCCTTTTTATGTGCACCTGCTCAATTAGCACCTCATTAAGAAACACACCTGCACTGGCTTTTCTTCTCCCCACTGTGCTACAGTCATTAACTCTCTATGATGCATTATGTTAATAGCATCCTTTTATCCAAATCTATTGTTTTAATGATTTTAATTGTAAATGTTAATTTCATATCACCAGATGTTCAGCATCTGGGGTAAGGACAATTTACACCTGGCTTACTTCAAAGATTTAGCTGATATAATTGAGATGAGAAACAGGCACTGTGCGTCATGCTGTGTTTCAGATATATTCCAATTGCCCCTATATCCCTTATTCTTAATGGCATGATTCATGCCAAATGAAAAAAATAATATAAAAGTCTTTAATGCAGGTCAGGGCATTCTTTTTTAAACATTTTTCCCCTTCACTTTTTTTCTTGAAGGGGAAATGCCCAAGGACAACAGCCATATAATTATTATGGTAGGAAAAAGAGGATGCATCTACATAAGATGCTTTACTGCACATTAGATTAATCTAAAACCAAGTTAAGTGTCACTGTCTATACATGAGGCAATTACTGCACAGTATATTAGTCTAATGCACCATTTTTTCTAGAACTTGCAGGTACAGGTACTAGAAAAATGATATATTACCTTGTGTGCTGTACTGCACATGTAGACACTGACCAGGAGCAAATGGGTGGGGAGAGCTGTCCTGGCTCAATGGGAGGTTACCTGCCAGCCAAATGGAGATCAGGACCTGTTCCAGTCCCCACAAGGGTGGGAGAGCTGTCCCCTCCCAGCCACATGGAGATCAGGACAGGTCTGGATCTTCACATGGCTGGGAGGCAGCTGCCCACACAGCTGAGACAGCTCCCTCCCCACCCCAGGCCAGCCCGATCTTCCCCCTCTGGGATGGAGCTTTCCACCAAACTGAGACAGATTTCTTCCTCCCCACACCCCTGGAGCTTGGGGCTAAACCCCTGTACCCCCTGCCAGCCTGGGGCTGGATCCTGAGGGAGCCTGGAGCTCCCCCTGGCTGCTGCAGGGGGCAGAGCAGGCAGGAGCAGCCCTGAACTGGCCTGCTCCTGTTGAGCTCAATTTGCTGCCAATGGGAATGCATGTGTAGAAGTGGGCAGGGGAGCACTTTAATGACCCTGAATTTTCTGTGCAGAAAATTGAGATGCATTAATTGCACATGTAAATGCACATAGAGAGAAGGGTATGGTAAGAGGTTCTTTTATTATGAACTGCTGTAAGGCTCAAGTGGCCTCAAATTAAGGCTAAAGTGGCTGATACATTTGGGATCAGCTCTGATTTTTTGCTACCCTTTATGATGTGTCACAAAGGAAGTTTTAATAGTGGATCCTAGAAGTTGCTGTACTATGTCAACCCAAACTTGCTAACTTGCCCCCCCGCTCCCAGCAGTGGCCTGAACTAAACCTAAAGGCAAAGGCAAATAAGGTCCAAAAAAACCAAATCTCCCACTGGACCAGATCCTAATGCCTTACTTGTACTAAGTTGTACCTGGATTCTTGAATAATTGCAATCAAATCAATGGGACCACTCATAAAGGAAGATTGCTTCTCATTGTACACATATAAGGATTTGACCCATTGAAATTAACAAAAATTCTGATGTCTTTATGGAACAGGATTAAGCTGAATGATCCCAACAAACCTCTCCCTGCTCCATGCTTTACCTCTCCCTGTCTCTTGAGGCATTTATGGAGCACATATCACTGTATCTAAGCTACTAGGGGCAGAGATTCCTTCCTAGCCCCTCTGGCAATCAGTTGATGCCCTGAAGCAAGAGATTTGAATACCTTATCTTATCAAGCAGAGATACAAAAGCTGTCATTTGTCATAAAATTCTTCCAGCTCTTTTTGTTTGTTTGTTTGATTTTTAAAATCTTCCTGGACTCTCTGATCCTCTGCAGTAGCAGGTTTCTCTGGCTGACCATAGGGGATGCAAAGGGACACACCTTTATCGATTCTAAATTTGTCCATCTTGAATTTCAATTGAAACAAGGTTCTAAATGGTCTGAATGAGGACTAAGCACCATCAATTAATAATTATTTTTCATTTAGTGTCACTGTTCACACAATTGTCCATGCTAGACCTTAGATTCAGTACTTACCCAGACCTAATGGCACCAAATGAGTAGACAGAGGACCTAAGTTCTGTTTGCTGTGTAACTGATTAGTTGGGTGAATCCAGTCGCACAATGACTTACAAGTGGTTAATTAAAAATATGTGAATGATCCCCTTGAAGTTTCTGATGATGGAACTACTTATATATTTGAAGAAAGTTAAGCATGTGCATAAGTTTTCAGAATGAAGCTACCATTTCATTCCTTGATGTGGCCTTTAGTGGGGCAGGGGAAGGAAATTTGTACACGGTCATGGTTTCCCTGTTCTGTAAATAGAACACTTTACTGCCTGAAATTGTCCAGCTAACACATTCACACACACATTTTTTAAAAGAAGGAAGAAATGACAGACAAACTGACAGATAAAAGATCATCATATATTTATCATCTACCAAAATAAAAGTTTTTTGCTCAGATTCTTTTATAGATTCATTGATTATAAATCCAGAAGGGGTCATTGTCATTATCTTGTCTGATCTCATATGTAACACAGAGTATAAAGACTGTGCTGAACTAATGTCTGTCTTGACTAGAGTATATCCTGACAAAAACATTCACTTTATACCTTATTTCTAGTCTGAATTTGTGCAGTTTCAAAATCCAGACATTGGATCTTGTTGTATCTGTGCTAAGCAGAGGGAGCCTTCTATTACCAAATGTCTGTTCTCCTTGTAGGTACTTACAGACTGCATTTGAATTAGCTTTGAACCTTCCATTTGTTCACAATATAGACTTAGCTCCTGGAGTCTTTCACTATAAGTCTTTCACTGTTTTCCAGTTCTCTAATCACTCTCGTAGCTCTTTGAACACTAATGTTTTTCAACATCTGTCTTGACTTGTGTACATCGGAACTGGACCTGATATTGCCATTATAGTCACACGTACAGAGAAATTATAACCTGCCTTCCCCTGCTTTACCTGTGGCAGGTTGGGGTATCAGGTCTATGTTATGTCAGGGTTGAGGGTAGTCTTATTTAGAGTTTAAATAATGGTTGTATGGGATGGTTTAGATAGGAAGGATCTTGCCTCAGGCAGGGTACTGGACTAGATAACCTCTGGAGGTCCCTTTTGGCCCTACATCTCTATGACTGTGACTTCTACTCAGAACTCCCATGTTTATACATCCAAAGATTTGTCCTCAGCTTTTTACAGGTAGCTCACATTCAGTTGTTTACTCATGCTTCTTTGGATAGACTCTCCAGTCCTTTATATGTGGCCTGCAGTCTTTCTTCCTAAATGTAGGACTTTACATTTTGTTTTATTGAAGTGCATACTGTTAGCTTGCTCCCAGCCTAACAGGTGATGCAAATCAGAGACCTGGCCTTATTTTCCACTTTCTTAATCTTTGTGTCATCTGATAACTTTAACAGTAATGATTTTCTGTGTCCATTTAAATACTATAGAGCCAAAAATCAATAGTGCTCCATACACATGTCAATTCAGTGATGATTCCCTGCTTACAGTAACATTTGCAGACCCATCAGTTAGCCAGTGTTTAATCCATTTAACATGTCCCATGTTGATATTGTATCATTTTACTTTCTATAGCAAAATGTCTTGTGAAATTTAGGTATATTTCTTCCACACTAGGCTTTATCAGCCCAATTTGTAATCTTATTAAAAATAATTCAAGTTAGTTTGGCAAGATCTATTTTCCAAGAAACGTTTTTGATTGGCATTCAATATATTACTGTTCTTTCCTTCTTTAGTAATTGAGCCTGGTTATCAGCTGTTGGCTTGTTGTTGTCATAAACAATCTGGAACAATGATAAAGGCAAATTAAGGTGGGATACTGCATTTTTAAACAGAATGGGAAGAAGGATGTCTGTTGTTATGAAAAAGAACCCAGACTCTATTTTATATCACTAATACAAAATACTACAGCTTACTCTAATGATACTACAGTGTTGTGCAGTGTGACTGGAGAATATTCTGATATTTTAAATTAGCATAAGGCTTTTAAATGATTGCAGGCCAAATAAAAATGCTCCTGTTCCTCTCTGTCCTATGCCTGTGTCTTCATTTGAATAATCTTTCTCATCAATCATCTGGTATGTAAAGCAAGAGCAGTTTCTTCAGAAAATGAGCAGAAAATAAACCCTGTCCTAAAAATACCCAGTGCTGCTTTTTATTTTAAAAAGGGGAGGAGGCAAGGGCAGAGACAAATGATAAGAATTGTCTTCAAATAGCAGCACTTAAATGCTAAGCACTAACCGTGGCAGGTGTTTCCAATCCTTGATGAGCAGGTGCAGTAAACTGGCTATTGGGACTTGCAATGCCCTCCAGCCAGATTAGAGCATTCATTCAGAGAAAGAAAAGGAATGTGCAAAGCCATTGGGGATCTGGCCAAGCGCTGGGTGACTCTCAAGAAGGCCACTGCCTGTAAAGAGCCCAAGGCCAAAATAATCAGAGCCTCCACTTTTGGTCCCTGCTTTGCATCTGTCACACTATCTCTCACAAAGAGTCAGTGTGCTCAAGCAGCATAAAACTATCCCCGTCTGGCTTGGGAATCTCTGCATGCACTACAAATGCAACTCAGAGAGAGTTACAAATACAATTCAAGCGATCAGTCCCACAAGTACTAACTCCCAAGCACGGTGTTGATTGTGCGCTGTGGGAAGTTACTGTAGTTGATGGAAAGCTACTGTAAGTACTGTAATGTTCTGGAAGTCACAGAAAGTCATTCTTCCCTGTTCAGGGCTGGTGAAGCTTTACCTGGATTTCTGTGTCTAGGTCTGGGCACTGCACATTAAGAAAGAGGCGGACACATTGAAGGGAGTCCAGAGAACAACACAAATTATTAGAGGTCTAGAAAACAACAGATGAGGGAAGGTTGAAGGAATTGGGATTACTTAGTTCTGACAAGAGAAAACTGAGCGGGAAGGAGAGGGATTTGATTAAATATTTTAGTTACAAAAAGGATTGTTATAAAGAGGATGGCAGTCAACCAGTCTGTATGCTAAGGGAGACAGGACAAGAAGTAATGGGCTTAAATTGTAACAAGAGAGATTTAGCTTAGACATTAGGAAAACCCTTCTAACTACAAAGGAAGTTAAGCGCTGCCTGGAAAACGTGTGGAATTTGTCAGCAAAAATTTTTAAGTGCAAGTTAGACAAGCATGTGTCTAGGATAGTTTAGACAGTGATGGCCTTGCCTTTGTGCAGTGGGTTGAACTAGAAGAAGACAGACTTCTTTATTTTTTAATGATTTCTATTATTCTAAATACTACTCTCAATAGCAGTATTTCTAGGACTGGATCTAAGATGGCAATAAATAATTCTCATCTAGGTGCTATAAAGGTATGATTAGACTGGTAAAGTTTTGTGACTTCATCAGGAGTTTTGCATGTTTGGGCATTTTCCATAAAGCTATGCTCTAATCTGCATTGAGAAGCTGACCAGGTGTTGCGCTACCAACAAGTCTTGAAACATTTTCGTCTGCTTCTTCCTCCCTTTCCCAACTTGCATTCATGACTAGATCCATGGATCTGGCCCTGTTCATTGACTCAGTGAGCTGGAAGGCCAGTTTATGCATTATAACAGTCATATGGAAAATAGCATCTCGCTGTTATGTGTCTATGTGCAATATTTGAGGACAAGAGAAGTGTATTGGTGTGTGTGTTAAAATATTCCCCAAAATGCAGAGAAACTGAGTGCTCATTGAAAATGAAGTCCTGTTTTCAGTTCTCTACTATTAAGAATGTAGGTCCATTGAAGTGAGTGACAGTAAGCATACTTCATGTGTTCCCTAGAGAGTAAGTTAACTTAGTACACACTCTGGAAATTACCAGCTGAAAGCCTATTCATTAATGAACCAATCATTATTTTCCATATTCCCAGGTTACACCTCCTCATTCAGCTCCTTCACAACTGCTGTCTCAGCATCACCTTCCATTTCCTCCCACCTTACAAAGAAACAGGCCAAGTAAAATGTGTGAGAGGCAGCTCTCCACTCTTGCATTGCTGCCATTTGACAATTGTATCTGTGATTGTACAAAGAAATAAAATCCTTTGGCAGAGGGACCAGATCCTTCCACTTCCTGCCTGTCAGTTCCATTGCTACTGTTAGAGGAGACACCTCATTAACAGCTTGTAATGAGTATCAATAAACCATGTACTGGTAAATAATAAATATATGCAGTTATCTGATATGGGAATTACAAGGACAGCTGACTCTGGACAGCTTTGGGATATTATCACTGAATAAAATCTGAGATGTTAGTCCCATTTCAACAGTAGAACATCTCCTTTAATCCTTCATGGATGAGTCTATGCGCAACTCTTTTATTCACCCTTATACTTTAGTGTTTGATCTTAACATATGTAATTAATAGTGCAATACACACTGAATTCTTTAGCAGGAAATATACCAAGGTCTGTAATTTTGATGTTGCCTATATTATTGTTTCTCATCTACAACTCAACTGGGTAAATGGTGAACACTCTGGCCCCAAGTCAGCAAAACTCTAACCTGCATATTTAAGGTCAAGCATGTCCATAGTCCTAGTTCAATGTGTGACAAAAGTGTAAAAGATCAAAGTCAAGTTTCTAGAAGTGACGTGCAAATGCTAGTTAATTAAGCCTCATTGTAGAGGCATGTAATAATCTTTCCTTTTCAGATTCTTGAGATAAGATGTTTAGCAGAATTCATCGATTCACTGGAAAATGACTCAGCCACACCACAAGTGCTTCTGCTATGGCCCTGAATTTATTACTTCTGGGCTGTTAACCATGTGCCTAAGCATCCACACCATCCCAGCAGCCCTGTGTAGTAATGATTCTACTAAGTTTACAGAGGGGAAAGCCCAGGTGAGGTGAAAGGAAGAAATGCCTAAGGGAGGAGGCAGTGCTATAAACTTAGAAGTCTTGTTCCTTATCCCACAGATGAGGTTATCTATGACTATTCATTCTCTTAAAGAAAAGTTCAGACTGCACTCCTATAAAACCCACAACAGGCTAAACTGATAATGAGCTTGAGTCTCAACTGTGAGTAGACAAGGATTTGACATTTGAAGGGTGGTTGTTAAGCTTGTGAGAGTCCTTGTGAAATGCAAGATGTTATATTGGCACGGTATTAAATATGATTAATGTGTTATTATTGGTCAAATCCAGAGTCTGCTACCAGGCCTATGTAGTTGGGATGACTGCTGAGCAAACACATGGGAGAAAGGGCTGCTCCATACTGGGCACATTTACACATGCTCCCAACTGTGCAATAACCACCATTACTGCACAGTCAAGTGGTGCACGAGTTGTTTCCAACCCTACCGCACAGTGGCAACAAGCTACTGCACAGTAGCATTGGTGTCATGGTTTCTGCCTTCCAGGGCTACATTGCTATAGTAACAATCTATATTGCTATAGCTCATTGCTACAGTGATGTAGCGTCTCATGTAGATGCATTGCTCTGTGAAAGCTGGAGTAGCCACTGCAGCCTTCTTATGAGCTCCCCAGGAAAGGACATGAGACATACTGTAGCAGATGCTTCTGCCCCACCAATTTGCCCTCCTGCCCAGTCCTGCCTTCTCCTTTTCTGCTGTCCAGCGGGTCCCTTACAGTGGTAATGCACAACCTTCAGCCCACAGGCAGATCTGGCTCACGAGGCTATGTTATCCAACACAACATCTCTCTGTGGGTCTGGAAATGTGGTGGCAGGGAATGGTGGCAGTATTAATTGTTGCTTCCCTGATGCCAAATTTCCAGACACATGAGGAACCCCACATGCCGGATGATGTATCCTTGCATGCTAGATTGCACAAGCATTTGATAGGGCCAATGCATGGCATCATTCTGTGGCTGATCCAGTGCACAGAATCAGGCTGGTGTGCTGCCAGATTCAGCATATGGGATCCGGCCTTGCCTGGGGACAAATTGGCATGTGTATCTGTTATCTTATGCATGGAACCAGCTCACTAGCTTGCATGTACAGATATGGTGACCACCTTTTCAAAGGGGAAAAGGGGACACATGCTCGCCTTTCTCTCCCCTCCTCCCCTCTGGCAGCAGCACAGTCAGACCAGGGCTGAGCGAAGCAGAGCAGAACAGGGGAGGATGCATGCTGCTCATTGTGGCCTCAGGACTCCCTTCCCTGCTGCCTTTCCCCCAACAGTGCTGTGCCAGCGGAGTACCCCCTGGCTGCCTGGCAGCAGCAGGGGAAACAATTCATACCAGAGCTAGCCCCACTGCTGCCAGGTGAGCAGGGGGCACCTTGCCATGGTGGCACAGCCAGAACAGGTTTCCCAGGGGCTGGGCAGCAGGCCAGGGAGCCCTGAGCTCGCAGAAGGCAGCCTGCATCCGCCCCACACCCAAATCTGGGCAGGCACTTAATATCCCACATTCCCCCTGGACCAGCCACCCATAGTTCTGTTCCACTCTGCACCCCTGCCCCATACACCATCCTGGCTGAGGGGCACCCCCAATCCCAGCTCCACTTGCTCCCTCACCATGGGGGCCTTTATCTACCCCCACTCCCACCCTCCTTATACCTGCTCCCTCCCATAAACTTACCCACATGGGGCTGTTCTCCAGGCTACCTGGCTGTGTTCCCAGCCAAGTGCATGTATGTGGGCATACATATGCATGGTTCTCCCTGCTTCCTGCTCCAGGCCCTTGCAAGCTGGAATGCTGCCAGCCTGCAAAGGAAAACCCACCATTTCCCATGGATCCCTGCACGATGCTGCAACTCCGGGAGACATGCTGTGCTGTAGTCATGCAGCCCAAGACTGAGACTTGAGGTTTCCATTCTGGGCCTGTCCTACCCAATTAGGAAGGGGGGGTCACCCTAATTTGACCCTAAAAGCCATCATGAGAAAAGCAATTCTCATAATATCTCTAGCATCTTTAGAACTAGCAAGCCTGTTATGGAAATTCCCTAACAAAACCTGAACCCCTGAATTTTGTGAATTTGGCTCATAAAGGAGAAAGAGTTAAAAATAAATACATCACAGGCAAAGTAAATTGCTCTTGCTCCCTGGCAGAGTCAGGGAATAAAGAAAAATAGTTATGTTTGCAGCTGTCCTATAGAACCAGCCCTGAAGGCTGTCACTGAATTGGGGGAAATAGCATTTTAGATGTCATCATAAGGAACAGTAGTAATCCCACTCTGTAATCATAACACGTGTCTGTAGAAAAAATGAACAAACACTCACAGCGGGAATATCTCAGTTTTGCAGCAATATGTCACAGACATCCCCTTTTTCTTTAACTCTTTGGGTGAGCACATTTACAACAGATACCACACACAGCACTAACAGGGGTATGCTGAAAGGATCACATTTGCAGTCAAGGGAAGGTTTGTTAGACATTATGGGTTCATAAGGGCACTAGTAATTTTGAGATTCCCCTGCCACCATATATCTTCAGCTGGGAAGTAAGTTTGGAATCATGCGTCCCACAGTCCTGCTGAGTCCTACATGTGACAACCAGCTCTGGGCATGGAACCCTGAGTCAACCAGTCATCCAGTCTTTTGTATCGTCTGATGTCGAACATAGTCCTGCACACATAGAATCACAGAAAATGCGGGTTGGAAGGGACCTAGTCCAAACCCCTGCTCAAAGCAGGACCAGCCCCAACAAGATCATCCCAGCAAAAGATTTGTCTAGCTAGGCCTTGAAAACCTCCAAGGATGGAGATTTCACCACCTCTCTGGATAACCTGTTCCAGTGTTTTACTACCCTCCTAGTGGGAAAATTCTTCCTAATATCCAACTTAAACTTCCCTTGCTGCAGCTTGAGACCATTGCTCCTTGTTCTGTCATTTGGCACCACTGAGAACAGTTTAGCTCCATCCTCTTTTAAACCCCCCTTTCAGGTAGTTGTAAACTGGTATTAAATCTCCTCTCAGTCTCCCCTTCTCTAAACCAAATAAGCCCAGTTCCCTCAGCCTGTCTTCACAAGTCATGTCCCCCAACCCCCAAACCATTTTTGTTGCCCTCTGCTGGACTCTCCAATTTATCCATATACTTTCTGTAGTTGGAGGTCCAAAAATAAACATAGTATTCCAGATGTGGCCTCACCAGTGCTGAACAGAGAGCAATAATCACTTCTCTTGATTTGCTAGCAACATACATACCACTGCCCAGGATGTTGTTAGTCTTCTTGGCAACGAGGGCATATTGCTGACTCATATTCAGCTGCCCAGCCAATCAGCCCCCAGCTTGTACCAGTGCATGGGATTGTTCTGTCCTAAGTGCAGGGCTTTGCAGTTGTCCTTATTGAACATCCTTCACAATGGCTTTCAAATCAACCATTCTGTGTGTGCTGAAGTACACTAGTTGTTGAAGCAATATCGAAACCTACCAACTATTGCTTTTGTTCTCTGACCTCTCATATTCTATAAAACATCCCACCTTTGACTATCCAAAAGATCATCTGGATTTTTCCAAGGATCAAACCATTCCCCTGCTCATGCAATGCATACTCAGGCCCATTTCATGATTCTTTTGAGATGTAGTTTCTGTAATCCAGCCAATTTGCACTGAGAATGCAGCCCTTGTGGGGCAGGATTTGGGTGGCTTTCAGCCACTCTTCCAAATGACTGATCAGCACTAGTCTGAACAGCCAGGGGCCCAGAATATCCCAGCATCCCTTCATCTGACTCAAATGCGGCTGGCTCAGTGAGCTCAGTTTTCTACTGGAATGGCATGCATGGTTTTTAGGAAAAGGCCTACTTCCAAATTCCTGTGCCCAGAAAGTGGTACAAATGAAAAATAAATAAAATAATAAATAAAGAATGATGTGGTTAACTTGGTTTCCAGTTGCCTTTGGCTCCCCAGCCTGATTGATCAAGTAGCCTTGGTTCGACAGTGGACAACCTTCATCACCAATCCAGGGCAGCACTCAGATTCCTAAAACCATTAGAAGAAATTTGAATTGTTCTGTCACTACACCACACCAATAAAACACAATAGCTAACAAAGCCCAACAAGCTGCCATTTTGTTTTCCAATCCTACAGATATCACCTATGATTCTTTCAGGAACCGTGATCTAATATAATGAAAATTATTGAGGAATGAGTTAATAATTATTTAATACCACCCAAAAATGTGTGGACTGTACCTGCTATAAGCATCCTGCTAGCAAGGCACCAGGAAGAGAAACTTGCAATTCTAATATACAAGTTGTTGTACAGACTGCTTGCATCACCTCTGGGCAGCAGAGCAGGCACAGAGCATGCTGCATGAGCTAACATCAGAAGGTATGCCAGGGTTTTGAATGTTAGCTCTCATTTTCTTTGTCCAAGCGGCTTCAAGGCTTTCATATTCCTTAAAAGTCATTTTGATTTTTGATGACCCAAATTAGTGTACGTAGTTAGCCACCCATATTTACAGTTGACTACATCTCCTCAGCTGCATGCATGTTTAAGGAGGACCTTGTGGGGGCCGAGAAACGCTGGCGGAATGGGGCCGCTGATGGAGTGTGGAATTAGAGAGCTAGACACGTGGGTTGTTGGAAGCAAAAAAACTTTACTTACAGTCCTTAGGCTGTAGGCACGTTCCTTGAAGTTACAAACTCAAGTAGGAACTCAGGCACACAAAAGCTCATACTCGCACAGGGTATGGGGCGTCGGATGAATCCGGCGGGGAGTCGTTGTCAGCTGATCAGGCCTTGCGTGTGGCTTGGAAACGCACACGGATGTTTCCTCGTGCGCGTCCTAGCCCTCCTCCTCTGTCTTGGCGGGCATTGCCCAAGCCTCTTATTCGGTCAGCTACCTAATTACCGACCGACACGTGTGCATAATTTAACGTGAACCAATAGCAAGCATGCACTCGCTGGTGCAGCTGCAAGGTTTTGGCGGGCTCTGATCTTGCACCGAAACTTTTCCCGTGCTACAAAGGATAACTCCCTGCTCCTGTGCTCATAATGTGCTCAACACAAGCTGTGCTGAGGCATCTCTTAACCATTATGCACAGACAGACCTATGAATTATGTTCACTGGGTTATGTGGTCATTCCAAAAGCCTCAGCACTTTTAACACTTGCTTATTGCTGAAAGCCTATAACTGATGATTTCCTTATCTTACATATTGCCCTTGCTCCCTGTCATTTTGTTGGCAGCTAGCTCCACAGACACAGGACTCATCCAAGTCCTCCTCTCACCTCTCCCAGTAACCTTTACAGGAAGAAGTGGCCCATTAAATGCGAGGTGTTAACTGCTCTCCTGACTACATATTCCAAGATGTTTCCTGCTCATATTTCAGGAGCAGCCTGTAATGTTGCAACCCCCACTGGGACCATTCTGTCAGTCCAGGCATTTAATTAGCTAATTACAACCTGCTGACATGAATACACAGAATATGGTGTTCGAAGAGCAATTTTTTTTTCAATTCATTTATTATTAACCCCCAGTAAACATCTGATATGCTCTTCCCTGAGGGGACAGAGTGGTAATTGGTCCCTTGAACACTAAGTTCTCTTACTAATCTGCCTGAGCTGGAACCAAGAGTCACCATCTGTCAGTGTTTGCACATAGAGCCTACATGCATTTCACATTCAGGAGGGAAAAAGGAACAAGAAAAGTCTCAGAGAGAGAATTTGAATTTTCTCAGACCAAACTCTTTTGTGCAGCATTCATAATTCAAATGTGCACCCTGCTCAGGAAAGGAGAGGGAGCAGTCAGTAGAAAAATCTCTTACAGGATGAAAAGCTGGTTGGGTTGGCTTTTTTTTTTCCTTTCTTCCTTCCACATTCAATCATATGTCTGTATACCATTTGATGTAAGCATGGAAATTACTTCTTGCTCAAATACTTCAATGGCAGAGTCAGATAACACCACTGGTTTACATGACATTTTCTGAGGGGAAAATGCCAAGCAAAGCACAGAATGGAAACCAAGTGGAAAAAGTTCAGGGATCTGATTCTAAATGAAATGCCTTATCACTAAACGTGATCTGCCTGCACAATATTAATCAAACTACACTTGATTTGCCCACTTTTCAGGTAATTGCTACTGCTGGTGGAAGGTTATTTTGTTTGGATTATGGTACCACTTAGAGGCTGTGACTCAGATGGTGGTGATAAGAACTGTGTAAGAAATGATCACTGCAGAGTTTATAGTCCACCTGACAGATGAAGAATGGAAGGGGAAAAGAGGCACAGAGAAGGGAAGTCACTCAAATAAGGTCACACAGCTGGTCAGTGGCTGAACCAGGAATAAAATGTCTCTCTCCTGCCTACAACTCTAATGACCAACCTATTGGAGCATGCTGTCTCCCCAGAGACGCAAGTTTTGGAGACTGAAGTCCAATAAAAGCATAGCTTAGTAAATATTGCTGAAGGAAACCTTCCACCCCAATTGCTTCATGTGTTTGAAAGCATTCACTTCAGCTGTATTCACAGTGCTTTGCTCTTTGATTTCTAAAAGTATTCTAGAAAGTTAGTTTTTTGGAAGTAATGTTTGGGTGATATTAAATACTGGAACATATTTACAGAAAGCAAATGTTGAGTTGTTAGTTTTGCAAATCACTATGTTTCTGGTTAACTCTATGTGAGTTGCCCCATTAAGTTCAACAAGACTAATTTTATAGGTAACATTAAGCATGTACTTAATCTCAAACATGATTTAAAAGAATTAGCCAAGAAACTCACTGAAGCATTGAAGCTGGTATTTAACAAATCTTGCAATACAAAGACATTTCAGCAAACTGGAAAAGAGCTAAAGTTATGCCAAAATTTAAAAAGGATAAATGAGATGACACAGGAAACTCTAGGCCATGTAGCTGACACTGATCCCAGGAAAATTCATGGAAAAGCTGATATGAAACACAGACAGTAAAGAATTACAGGATGGTAGTATAATTTGTGCTGATCAACATAATTTTATGGAAACCAGTTCTTGCCAAACAAACTCAATACGTATCTGTAGAGGATTTGACTTAGTCCTGGGCAACAGTCTGCTTAAAAAGGTAGCCCCGAAGAAAATTAAGGTAGCTCATTACATTAAATGAATTAAAAAGTGGCCCACTGATAGATCTGAAAAAATGTTTTCAATAGACTGAGAACAGATGTTCAAAAGTTTCATGAAGGGATAAAAGACGTCTATATGGTTAGGGCACATCTGCTGAGTACACCATCGAAGAGTGGTGGTGTGTCCAACATCCTTGGCACACATGGATGTCTAAAATTCATGTGTGCTAAGCTTCTGAAGGTCCTGGTGCACCTGATGATCAGCTGATTGTTGGTCCCAGCCCCAGTGAGCCAGGATTTTAAAAACCATGTATGCAGCCTAGGTGCACACAAAGATTTCATAGAAATCATATAATATGTGGGTTGGAAGGGACCTCAAGAGGTCACCTCATCCAATCCCCTGCTCAAAGCAGGAACATCCTCAACTAGATCATCCCAGCCAAAGCTTCATCTAACCAGGTCTTGAAAACCTCCAAGGATGGAACTTCCACCACCTCTCTGGGTAACCTGTTCCAGTGTTTTACTACTCTCCTAGTGAGAAAACACTTCCTAATATCTCACCTAAACTTCCCTTGCTGCAACTTGAGACTGTTGCTCCTTGTTATGTCATCTGCCACCACTGAGAATAGTCTAGCTCTGTCCACTTTTGAACCCCATTTCAGGTAGGTGAAGGCTGCTGTTAAATCCTCTCAGTCTTCTCTTCTGTAGACTAAACAAGCCCAATTTCTTCAGCCTGTCCTCATAAGTCATGTGCTCCAGCTCCCTCACCATTTTTGTTGCCTTCACTGGACTCTCTCCAATTTGTCCACATCCTTTCTGTAGTGGTGGGCCCAATTTCTGACACCTCAGTGCACAGAGAACCTAGGACTGAGGAGAGCCTCCTTGATCCTGGGGATGTCAAAAAACCACGTGTTCAGCCAGGGACATATCATGGCACAACCAGTGTTGTGACAACTGTGACATCTGATTATAGCCATAGGGAATCATCAAGCAAAGAAGGTTTATCTAGTGGCTCATGCAGAGATTTGTTCTTGGCTCAGTGCTGTTCAATAATATCTTGAGTCATACTCTGGAAGAAAATATAAAACCATTGCTGGGAAAGTTGGCAGACAACAAAGGTTAGTTATATAGAGCAATGAGGATGACTTGATAAGATCAATATACTTTAACAACATCTGCTTTAATATAGTCAAAAGCAAAGTCACACAGACAGAAAAAAATGTAGATTACACTTGAATATTTGAAGACTGCACATGGAAATCAGTGACTCTAAAAAGGTGTTGTTATAGTCCTTTCAGTTGATTAAACTGGATTTATGATCATCTGAGTTTGAGGTCCCAGTATAATGTTGCAGCTAAGAGAACAGACATAATCTATGGATGGATGAGCAAAGGAATGTTGAGTAGAACAGTAGTTTTCACTCTTTTTGAACTCAAAGCACCCCTGGATCAACTCAAGGAGCCCCTGGAGAGGCTTGCAGCACCACTCAGAAAATGCCAGCTCTTAGTTTTCTGACTACAGGAAATTAGTAGAGTTATTTTTCTGTTGCAAAGAACTCAGAAACACCACAGCTATGGATTTCTACTTGAAATCTCTGAATTTATTTTATGAATCATGTTTGTAAACCTAACACTCCCATGACATTCTGATTGAGAAGAGCACTGGAATAGAAGTAGGGCATCCGTGAGACTGTTATTGGGTTATTGGGATCATGGAATTCTGGTATCTACACTTTAAAAAGGTGTTGACAAATTAGAAAGTGTTCAGAAAAGAGCTGTACCAGTGATTCAAAGGCTGGATTGGTGGCCCCACTGTGTTTTAGCCCCAAGAGCTGAGCAGTTCAAGTTCAAGCCACCAAGAGGAGGCTTGAATTTGCATTTCTCCAGCTGAACACTCTAACTTAGGCCATAGGTTAAGTATCATAAAATGCCTTTGCCATTTGTCAAACCTCTTTTTGAGTCTGGTCCTCTGTATGGGCAACAGAGGGAGATACATGGACCAATGGGAAGAGTGCAGGAGAGAGGATGTGTAGTTCAGTGTGATGGCTGCTGCTCTTGAAAGGAGCAGACTCTGTGTTGTACCTTGGGCCCTTGTTCTCAATGAGGCAAAAACTTTCTCCTTACTCTCCACCCATTTTATCCTATGAATATCCAATACAAGATGCAGTAGCTCAGCTCCAAGGGGAGGGCTGGGGACAGTACCAGATAATTTCTGACCTGTGGCTTGATTGTTAAATCACTGAGCTGAGAAGTCAGCAAGCTGGGTGAGTGCCCTGACCACTCAGTTAAAACATAGGTGGGTAAACAGAAGTGGGCTTTTGCGGGGTAGAATTCTGTGACTTACACACACCCAGAGTACACACATCTGTAGCTATGTATTTGCCTGTACAGTGCATAGTCTAACATCCCTGGTCAGTAGCTGTGCGGATGATTATACATCCCCACTGTATGTAGAATAGGATTGCAAACTATGTATATGAGCATATGAGTTCAGGGCTGCGCTTTCCCTCTGCCCTAGGGACCCAAGCTTATATCCTCTGACTCCTCCCCTTCCAGTCAGGCAGCAGGTATGCCCCTCAGCCTTCAGGGCAGCTTACTACAAAGGTTTTGAGGCCTGAGAGGGCCAAACATTGTGAAGAGACTGAGTGCTCCTTCCGTCCCTCCTAAAGTGATATCATATACCATCTGCAAGACATGGGCATGGCTGTAGGGGTGGAAAGAGACCCCAAATAGCCCTTATGGTGACCACTGCACTGAGGCATTGATGGGACTATGGGGGGCCCCCACTTAGGGTCGGAAGAATAAGCCCAGGGGCAGCTGGGTACAGGAAGGACCCACTGGCCAAAGCAGGCACGGTCAGTCTGGGACCCTGGGGGCAGCCTCCCTTCTACAACAGAAAATAATTCCATCAAGGTATATCAGGCAAGAGGAGAAGGGAGGGTACCTGTGGAGCTAGAGTGGGGCAGAAGCCACGTGGCCCCCCAGGGCACATCACAGCTGCCCTTAGGGCCAGTCTTGTCACAGGGGGAACCGTGTGCCACAAGTGCAGCCCACCTGGAGATGTCAGGGGGGTATCCGCGTGCAGGACTGTATGTGCTACCAGCACTGCCTGCATGACAGAGATGGGATCCCAGGGACCCACACCCACAAGATATGGCTCTTACAATGTACACAAAGTTGGACAACCCTGTTCTATGCCAATAAAACTTACTTGATTCCTGGCTTCGCTGGAGGACCGAAAAACCAAGGGTAAAACTATATTGATGCAAGTTATAATGGCAAAAGTATTGCATGTGTATCCTGAAGTAACTGTTTACTTATGGTAAATGAACTATATTCAGCAATTATAAGGCACATTTAATAGCTCCCTGTTGCTAGCAGCTACCAGGGAATAGCTGCCCATCTGTCCACTCCAGGTCCTGTATTATTTACATTGATGTACAAAACCAATACAAATCATGCCCGTGTAAATGTCCAGGCCCTCTGAGAAGTATCTGCCCCACTTTCTTATTACAATATGACTGCACATTTTGTTCAGTACTTGGTGAGATAATATGGAGTCCCAGAACCAGGTAGGCACTATACAGAAACATTAAAACCCAGATCCAAAATTATTCACATCGTAAGTGTTGGTGTGGGCCATTATTAGCAATGAAGTAACAAACTTGTATGGATCTGGTTCCCAGAGCACTACAAGGTCATTCATAGTTTCATAGTTTTATAGTTGGTAGGGCTGGAAGGGACCTGAGCAGATCATCAAATCCGACCCCTTGCCATGGCAGGAAAGAGCACTTGGGTCAAACAATCCCAGTGAGATATTCATCCCAGCTCCTCTTTAGGACCCCCAGGGTAAGAGCCAGCACCACTTCTCTTGGGAGTTGGTTCCAGATCCTAGCAGCCCTGACAATGAAGTAGTGCCTCCTGATATCTAGCCTGAATCTACCCTCTGCCAGCTTGTGACCATTATTTCTTGTCACTCCTGGGAGTGCTCAAGGGAATAGGGGCTCCCCCAATGCCTGCTGGTCCCCCCTGACTAGTTTGTAACAGGCCACTAGATCCCCCCTCAGCCTTCTCTTGTGGATGCTGAACAGGTTCAGGTCCCTTAGCCTCTCATTGTAGGGCCTGCCCTGCTGCACCCTGATCATGCAGGTGGCCCTCCTCTGCTGTCCACATCCCTCCTGACCCTCTCAATGCTGTCCACATCCCTCCTGAAGTGCAGTGCCCAGAACTGGATGCAGTACTCCAACTGCGGCCTGATCAGTGCCGCAAAGAGGGGGAGGATCACCTCCTTGGTCCTGCTTGAGATACATCTGTGGATGTATGACAAGGTGTGGTTGGCCTTCCTGACCGTGTGCCCACACTGTTGGCCCATGTTCATTTTGGCATTAATAATGACTCCAAGATCCTTTTCTGTCTCTCCCGAGACAGGGAGCTCCGCAGCCTGTAGGTATGCTGCTGGTTTTTCTTCCCCAGGTGCAGTATCTTGCACTTGTCAGTGCTGAAACCCATCCTGTTCTCATCCACCCACCCCTGTAACCTGTCTAGGTCCAATTGCAGCCTATTCCTCCCTTCTAGCGTGCCTGCTTCCCCCCACAACTAGTGTCATCAGCAAATTTGAATAGGGTGCTTTTTACCTCCTCATCCAAGTCGCTGATGAAGACGTTGAACAGTGCGAGTTCAAGGACCAAGCCCTGGGGGACCCCACTGC
>JAGPOW010003648.1:28066955-28110225 GCA_030014935.1 Caiman crocodilus | reverse complement strand
CAAATTTGAATAGGGTGCTTTTTACCTCCTCATCCAAGTCGCTGATGAAGACGTTGAACAGTGCGAGTTCAAGGACCAAGCCCTGGGGGACCCCACTGCCCACATCCCTCCAGGTTGAAAATGATCCATCCACCGCCACTCTCTGGGTGTGGCCCTCCAACCAGATAGCGACCCATCTGACAATGTAGGTGTCAACACCACAGTCCCCTAGTTTTTTAATGAGAATGGGGTGAGAGATAATGTCGAAGGCCTTCCTAAAATCCAGAAAGACTACCGCCACTGTTACCCCTACATCTAAGGATTTTGTGACCTGGCCATAGAAGGCCACCAGGTTGGTCTGACAGAACCTGCCTCTAATGAACCCATGTTGGTTGCCCCTATGCATAGCCTCCCCTGCTGGCCTCTCGTGGACATGCGCCAGGATAATTCTCTCAAAAATCTTACCCAGGATCGAGGTAAGACTAACTGGCCTTTAGTTCCCTGGGTCCTCCTTCCTCCCTTTTTTGAAGATGGGAACCACGTTGGCCCTTTTCCAGTCCTCTGGCACTATACCAGAGCACCACAAGTGCTCATAAAGCTGTGCCAGGGGTCCTGCAATGACCTCTGCTAATTCCCTCAGCACTCTGGGATGGAGATCATCAGGACCTGCTGATTTAAATACGTTTAGTCTCTCCAGAAGTTCCCTGACTGGGTCCTCACTGACCCTAGACCTGGGTGAGCCTTCCCCGGGACCTGAGGGGGTCCCAGCAGACGTGTTGATCTGGTCCCTGTTGAGGAAAATAGAGAAAAAGAAACTGAATTCAGATTTGGTTCCATTTTGGATCAGACCCATCTCAACCAAAAGAGGTAGATTCAGTGTTTATAAGCTATTCTAAATTTGGCCAGATACAGCAGAGATGCCTGCAGTCCCTTCTCTAGAAAACTCTTTCTGAATCTTTGAAGATTATTGGCCTGACACGATGAACATTTTGTGTATACTTTTCAATTTTTTGGGCAAGCTATTCACACACTCCTGCTTAGCAACACACAATATATGACAAATCTTCCCTAAAATCTAGCTGCAAAGCCTTTCCAGTGAAGGACATCAGTAGCTCTCTTCTAACTATTAGGAGGCTGCCATTTGCAACTTAAATTTAGTTCCGTACCCAATACTCTACCTTTCATTTCAGCATCTTATTATTGTTAGCCAGTATAGCAATGTACCGCGTGATTATTTAATACAGGCAAGGAATTTAGGGTGTTGATCCTGCAGTACAAGTGGCATTCCCTGCTATGAAGCAGAGAGCTGACTGGACTGTTGTAATGCACAGGGCAGGGATCCATTTCTTAGAGAATAGGAAATATGTGGTTATGGTTCAGAGCTGAATGTAGACAGGCCAGGGCTCTAGAGGTACCTAGGGAGTGGTAAGATGCTCATCTGGGGAATGCTGTCACCCAGCCTTGGTGCTATGGCTTCTCCTCTCGCTCTGGTAGAAGGCTTCAGAATTAAGATAAGCAGGATCATTCACATTTTTTCAAGCAGGCTGAGATAGGCATGTGTTGCACTTGGATCATATTTTCCAGCTTTCCTTTGCATCTGTGATAGTTAAAAACCTATTTTTGTAAATCAAAACTCATTGTGTGACTTCAGGAGCTGGGGCTCTTCTCAAGGGCTTCTGGTACCGTTGTCCCAATCACACCCCTGGAGGCTCCTAATACAATGAATTCTAAACAGCTGAGCTGTTCATTGGTTGTTTTCTGTCAGTTGCAACAATGGGACATGATCGTTTCTCTGGATGCTTCTCCATTTTGGGCTCCCCCCACATAATGTGGTGAACAGTCTAATTGAGCCAGTCATGGAAAAACAAAGTAATTTCTTTTTCATGCTGTTGTCTTTTTTCAATGGCATTATTCAAACAGGCTAGTTCCTGAAAGCTGAGCTCATGATGGCAAGGACAGTTAAAAAAAATCATGAATTAGTTATTTTCTACCACAGCCGACTGTATTACTTACCAGGCCTTCAATAGAAGAGTTGGCCCAGCTCTTTTACCATGTGCACACTAATGGCTTGCTACTCTATTATCCTCTTTGATCAGACACAGGTGGATGACAGACCTTCTCCTTGTCTGTTGAGAAAGGTGCACCATTGTTGTCAGGGTGATTATATCTAATTACATCCTGGTTAATTATCAGACATGATTAATTATAACAGAGCCACTCGTCTCTGGAGATTGGTGCATCTTCCAGATGTCACACTGCTGCCTGTATGGTGCAGTTTCCCAAGACCTACTTTCAGTGTGTGCTTACTGAAGAAAGTCAATGCTGAGAAACACAAGAACAAGGGATATGTGCTGCACAGTTTTGCTTTCTCAGCTTGCCCTCTTGACCTTAGAGCTAATCTGACTCATTCATTTCCTGTGTAACTTACCCTGAAAATACAGGTATTTTATATTTTCCTAATTGAGCTACATCCAGTGTGATGATAACCCTCTCTGGATATGCCCCCATCTTTTTATCTGGCAAATCACAGCTTTCTCTATCTTCCTTGTAGTCTCTCATCCTTGGTTAATCATCCTATGCAGTGGATAAGAGGGCAGAAAGGAGAAAGACACATCTTAAGATACCCAAGGAAAAAGTGATGCCCAAGTAAAGAAACTGTCACAAATGTACATATTTGAAAAAAGCAGAAGACCATTGCAATGGCATCTGGCACCTGCTGATTACAAATTTCTATGGCAATCTGCCGGGACAATCATAGATGTGTTTTGATTTGCTATATAGCTGTCTGCTAAGCTGCAGCTCTATCGTGAGGTACAGAAGATGATCATGATACTGTAAGGTAGCATAGTTGTCTTGTGTGTGTGCCCATATGACCATGCTAATGACATTAATGTCACTGTTCTCAATTAGGGTCAATTACTTGTACTAAAGGAGGCTTCCCTGTCATGCAAGAGGCAGTGTAGATATAGAAGGGGCTGGAAGAGTGATTGCCATGATTGTACTGGCTCCAGGGCCACAGAATACCCAGTCTCCACCCTAATTTTAGGTAAGAGGTCCTTTCTATTATTTTATTCAAGAAAGAGCTCCATTTGCTGAAAGCCTTTGGAATTTGTCCACTGCTCTCCCCACAGATGAAATCATATGAAATATTTTTCAGAGTCCATTGAGGCAATAGTATTGGCCATGTGATCAGTATGCAGAATAAAAAAGTATCACAAATGGCTATATTTCTACTTGCTGGATAGTATGTGGCAGATGCACAGAATCTGACTTCACCTGCAAAGCTGAAGCACTGCAGCCAGTACTGCCTCACCACTGTCATTACTAGGATGGTGGTATTATTATTGCTACTTCCACAAGTCAGGTGTTTTTCCAGGAAATCATATTGGGAATATAAAAATACTATATTTAATCAAATACAAGATGAGGTTTTTCCCCTGTCAGCATGGGGGGAAAAGTCCCTCACCTTGCTTTAGTTTTCCACACAAAGAAACCTCATTAAATACAGTGTCTATCATTAAGCTGCTGCCAAAAGCAGTATGCCCTCAGTTATGGAAATCAATATTTTCAAGTCATCGTGAGCCACTACATTGCATACATTTTTACTTCAACTTCACTCCCATAGCTGAGCTGAACCTTTCTTTTCCATTTCCGGTGATTCCTGTTTCTTCACCATCCTTAAATGCCTGACAAATATCACCAAACAGAGTACCAAACAGTTCACCCAGAATCCCTCTGTCATTCTTTTTCTCAGCCTGTTGTATAGGATTAGTGTAGCCCTGCCTACATGAGGTGAAGCCAGACCAGGTTGCCCTACACATCATCTGCATGTTGGGGAAGGTGGGGTGAGGGGGCTCTGTGTGTTGAGGGTGGGTTGGGAAGTGGGTGTGTGTGCTATGAGGGGAATAAAGGATTTTTGTTTGAACATGTGCCTGGCATGAGAGTACTGCTAAGGGTGGGCAGAGGGTAGGAGTGTGTGTGGGCAGTGGGGCAGTGGGGCAGATAGGCTAGAAGGGGGAAATGGTCCATGAGTTGGTCTGCCAGAGCCTCCTGGTGCGTGGCTAACCTGGGATGTTGCTGAGGGTACCTACTGCTGCCATTGCCACTGCAGCTTGTACTTCCACCACTAGGCTGCCTCTGCCCAACATGTCACCTCTGCCCAGGTTTCCTGGAACAACTCTCCCTGATCCTCACAGATATTATGCAGCACTCAAGCTGCGATGATGACCCAGGGGAGATTGTTCTCAGCCACTTTGAGGTGGGCAATGAGGGAGTGCCAGCAGCCTTTAACTTACCCAAAGGTGTACTCAGTGAGGGCATGGGTCCAGCCCAGGCACTGATTAAAGTGGGCCTGATGGGGGTCCACATGGCCAGTGTAGTGCCTCATCAGCCAGGGCAGGAGCATGTACACTGGGTCCCCAAGGAGTAGGGATGGATGATAACAGCACCCAGCTGCAGGTCCTCTGCTCCCAGCATGAAGCGCTTGCTTTCCATCAGTGTGGTCAGTCCAGAGTTTCTGAACACATGGCATTGTGTGCACTGCCTGCTCAGCCAACACTGACATGCATGAACATGCCTCAGTGGTCTACAATGGCCTACTGGACCACAGAGTAGAACCGCTTGCAGCTATAACAGGGTTGATCTGTGGGGTGAGCAGGTCACTGGAATGTGGGTGCCGCCCAGGGCCCTGATACACTAGAGTAACCCCAGTGCACAGAACCCTGTGACCACTGCCTGAGGTCCTCCAGCAGATCTTGGAGGGTGCTGCATGCTTCCAGGATGGCCTCCTTAGTCATGGCCTTGCCCTCACTGAACAGGTGTCCCAGGGGGGTGCTAGTAGAGAGGGCCAGGTGCATGCCAGTGTCCTGGCACTCCAGGTGGGGCTGGAGCTGGTGGAGCAGGTCAGTGAATGGGGCCCAGGTCAGCCAAAAAGCACTGACCCATTGGCCATCATCCCAGCCTTGTTGCATCCAGCGCTGCCACTAGTCCCAACTGGAGCAGTGAGCCAGAGGCAGTGGGGCTGGAAGTCCAGGAGGGCAATGGCGGCCTGTGTGATAGACTTCTGAAGCCCCTTGTCAGTTGCTGGTGGCAGCAGCTGCACAGCAGCAGGGGCCCTGGGAGGGTGTGTGGTGGGTAGACAGGTGGTAGCTGCATATGGGGGAGTTGGGAGGAACAAGACAGCTGTGGGTCCATCCTTGGTATAAAGGACCAAAGTTCTGTACTGCATAAGGAAAAATGTTCATGTCTACCCTGCTGCCATGGAAAGTTTGCTTGCAAGTGATTAACTAGATATATACAGTCCCACAGAAGTTCATTACTTGCAACATGGTATGCAATACTTTAAGTTCTGTGTGATGCTTTGTTTAGCATGTTTGTCATGTCTGGACAATCACTCAAGCCGTCACAATTTCAAACTTCAGAGGCAACAAACTTCAAAATATACTTAGCCATAATACTAGTCAATACAATAGTAAACCTGTTTGAGAGAGTGAGATGTAGCAATAAATGCTTTTACTGTCTCCTGTAGCAAGCAAAGGTTATCTGTGAAGAATTTTACATTTAGCCAATGACTGAGAAAAAACACCTTTCAAAGAGGATGTTTGGGATCAAAAAGCTTCCATGAATTGACTTCTGATAGGGAAAAAAAATTAAATTGAATTGTTTAATGCCATCCTTGATGTCCAATATCCAATATGAAGACAAGATTAATTGATGAAGCAATGGAAATACTGCAAGATTTTGAGTGCTTAATTCCCCAAATCAGAGATTCAGGAGGACCATGATTTATTGACTATACCATCTCAAAGTGAAATGGCAAAATTTAAGAAGATTCGTGAATTTCATTCTTCTACTATCAGAAGCCTGGGATATATTAAAGTAAAGCTACACAATGTAAATGTCCTGAATTTTTGCAAGGCTGAAGAAGGTAGCCTATTAATGAATAATATATTGGTTCTTCCCCAGCTCTCATTAACTTTGCCCATTACTTTGACTTGTTTGAAAAGAACGAAAATGTATTTTCATTCAACAGCACAGGAAGAGTATTTATCAGATTTGGCAAGCATACCCATGAACAGAAAATTTGTTTCTAGTTTGTCACTTGAACAGCTGCAGAGGCCTTTCTTTGAAGTCAAGGCCAGAATTATCAGTAACAATATTGATTGTCTGCTTATTACTCAGACATAATGTGACTGTTTCATAATTTGCAAAACTGCATTCATTAGGAGAATATAGCGTGGTGGGGGTTGCCTCAAGATATTGCCCTGCTCTATGAAAACCTATCTATATTCCTGTATGTAAAAGCCAATATGCTGGACATTATTAGCACCATTTCAGATACTGCATCTCTGGTCTATACTAAGCTAATCCTTACCAGGTCCACTGACACAGGCAGGGCTGTCCCTAGGGGCGGGATGAATTGGGGCAACTGCCCTGGGTCCTGTGCTTTGAGGGGCCTTGTGGATCTGGGTGGAGCGGCAACAGCCCCTCCTGCAGGGCTCACCTAGTGCTGGTGATTCCATGCCACTGCCACTGCCACTGGCTTCACAACTGGCCGTTTGCCACTCCACCTCCCCGCTGGCGGCGGTGGTAGTTTCTTCGCACCCAGACCCCACACAGGCTGATTTGCCCTGGGCCCCACATGCTGCTAGGGTCATCTCTGGACACAAGGCCCATATCTATTTAACTCAGGGATGTCAAAGTCAAAGTCATCGAGACCCAAGGAAGGTTGCTGAGCCAGTCTGTGGGGTAGATCGAACAGTACTGGAGCCAGCACACAGGCCAGTCCAGCAGGGCACCACATGCAGCACGTACCCCATGCCTTCCTTGGCAGAACAAGCCTAAGAGCAAGGCTGGCATGTGCTGCATGCAGTATGTGGGGCTGGACCAGCTGCATGTGCTGAACAGGGCACTGAGGGCTGCCACAAGGCATATGCTGCATGCAGTGCCCCACTGGATTGGCCCTACACCCTGGTTCCAGCACTGTCTAATCCAGACCAACCTTGTAGCCAACATGTAGGGGTGGTACAGAGCAGGTGTTGCATGCAGAATGCACTCTAAACCAATCCCCTATGCCATGTGAAGTGCCTGGGGTCCAGCCCGTGCATCAGACCAGCAAGCAGCATATGAGGTCAGTCTGAGATGCCATGGGCCAGATCCAGCCTATGGGCTGTATTTAAACAAAGCCATTACTAAGCTAGTTGGTGTGAAGTCAATTAGAAGGCAAGAAGGCAATCAATACTTTAAAAAATGTCACTCTTTTAGAGTGGCAAAAAGAACTGCTTGGTGGTGTATACATCTGATTAATTCAAGGTAGAGGTAGGTCAGAGTTTGTACCTCTGCTATTTTGCTGGTTCTGGTGATTCAGCTGGTGACACTGCTCCCGCTCAGTCACTCCTGAATCAATGTCCCACTTTACTAGTGTGTTACAAATATACACATGTCAATGGATGGATAAGTACATACCAGTCATCCAGACATATTTATTGGCTGCCAAATCATCTGCATGATCTTGTCTTTTGTCCTTTATGTAAAGCAGCACAAACATCTAGGTCTAGGGTGCTGCATAAGTCCCGCACACTCTACCTGAGCTTAGAAGGCCCATTAGACTATAATACTGCAGCTCCCAGATCCACTATGCCAGGTAACAGATTTCATTCCAAAAACTGTCCTAGGGCCCTCATTTGGACAAGCCTAAAGCAGGAATAGAAGCCTAAGCAGCATGCTACAAAGTCTTGTAAATAAATTCCTTAATGAAACAAGTATTTGAGATAGAAAAGCCAAGCAGTCATAGTCTCTATTTTTGATAAGTTTTAATTTAGTATTTATCCCTTTTCCCCCATTGCCTTACTTCTCCTTCAAAGTTTTTGCGCCTATTTATGTATCTTTAAAGGAATACTTAAATTCATATGATCACTAGCCAGGTAGAAGTCAGAGAGCTTTTTACCATGTCTAATCCATGGCTGGATAGGCATCTGGCTGGGGTCATCTGACCCTAGCACTCTTTCCTGCCCAGGGCAGGGGGTTGGACTCGATGATCTGTTGAGGTCCCTTCCAACCCTAGCATCTATGAATTTGTGAATTCTTCTCCCCCAACCCATGATTTCACTCTATTTTGCTTCCTCCTAAGACTTTCCTCAATTAAACAATAAAGGCTGACCATCCTCCTCTAACCTATTGTATTCACTTACTAACTGCCTGTCGCAGGGCACTTTGCTGCCCTGCTCCTAAAGGAGAGAAAACTGCTAAAAAAGGAGCCCTAGCAGCTATTAGGCAGCACAGCTGTGGGTTGCTGGGGCAACTAATGAAGGTCAGCTGACTCAAAGGGGCAGGGCCTGGCTGTTATAAGGCCCAGAGCAGATGCCAGGCTGGCTGTTCCCTGCCAGCCAGCCAGTGGCTGCGGCTGCGAGGTGAAGGACCATGGTAGGACTGAATGTTGTGTGGGCCGGTGGGCTTCTGTTTTGTCATAGCCAAAAGGCTTGCGTTTTGTTGTTGTTATAGCCAGATGGCTTATATTTAAGTTACAGCCCAGGGGCTTGTGTTTTGGTTGTTGTTTACACCGGTAGTTTGGGTGAGGTTAGTGGGGGCTGGAGGAGGCCTCATAGGGGCCCTCTGTGGGGCCCTAGCACCCGGGAAGGTGCAATTCAGCACCAGTAAGGGCGCAACTTGTGGGGTGCACAGACCCCAGCCCGGAGAGGGGCATTTGGAGAGCTCAGGTTGGACACAGCGAACCCCAAGGAGGGGGGCTGCATTGTGGAGCCTGAAAGGGGCAACGTTTGAGAGGCCTGAGAGTGGGCACTGCAAGCCCCAGGAAGGGGGCAACATTGAGAAGCCCACGTTTGGGCATTGGGAGTCCCTGAAAGGGGGCCACATTTGTTAAGGAGTCCAAGTTGAGCACAGTCAGCCCCAAGGAGGGGGCAGTATTGAGGCCCTAGACAGGGGGCAGCATACTGAGAAGCCCAGTGTGGGCGAGGCGAGCCCAGAGAGGAGAGCACCATATCTAGGAGCCCAGTGTGAGTGTGGTGAGCGCAGAGTGGGAAGCGCCATATTGAGGAGCCCAGTGTGGGTGCATAGAGTCCAGGAAAGGGACAAAACATGAGACGGTCCAGAGAAGACAGAGAGGGGCTGCGATAGACAAGACCAAGGTGACATCCATGAGGCTTGGGCTGCGGTGTTGGGGAGGAAGGAGCCGCAGACAGCACCTCCTAGTGGAGACGGCAGTAGAAGGGCAGCCTCCTGCTAATTAATTAATTAACATCAAAGACGTGGCAGGTGAGACAAGGCAGGCAGTTGCCCAGAGACAGGTGCGGGGGCCATGTTGAGGGCGGCCCAAAGTGATGCCCTGTCACGCTCCCATATCCAATATTGTTGCTCTCTGTTGGACTCTCTGTAGTAGCCCTACTATGAGGAAGAAAATACAGAAATATTTGAATTAATAGAAGAATATAAGCATTGCTACACTTGATCAGACCTGAAGCCCATCTGGTTTAGCATTGTGTCCCTAACAGTGGCTGGAACCAGATGCTGCAGAAGAGAAATACTCTGCCTCCTGCCCCTTAACATCTTATCCTAATTTCCATCAGGCAGAACCCTGACGTCTCTGTTCCATCTAAAACTCTCTAGCGGGATTAAATGTTATAAGTCTGGATACTCTTTTTATCTATCTGAACTGCACAGTCTCTTTTCAGTTTGGCAGGTTTCTTGAACTCCGTGACATTCAACAGTAGTGAGTCTAATTACATGTTCTGTGAAAAAAAATATTTCCTTTAATCAGTCTTAGATTTGCTACCTTTCAATATCATTCATGTGTTAGGAGACAGGATGAACAAAAGTTCCAATCTACCTTCTATATACTGTTCATTATGTTCTACATTTTTTTCCTGTCACTTTTAATTCATTTCCTCCCAAAGGTAAGCAATCCAAACTACTCAATAGCTCTCCATATGAGTTTTCCCAGGCCTTCAATCTTTCTTACTGCCTTTCTTGGAAACCTCTTCCATTTTACAATATTTTGAGGTAAACTGACTAATACTGCACATAGGCCACATCAACATGAGATGTTGACTGCGTAGTTGTTACTCCGCAGTCATTTAGCATTTGCACATATGAGTACTAAATGACTGCACAGTAACCATAGCTACTGCACAATAGCATCCCTGAACAGCTTTTTGGTGATACTGACTGCACAATAGCTTGTTAATACTGCACAGTAGCATCGTGTCACACTTCATGCCATGCAATGCTACAGTGCAATAGTAATGAGCTAGTGTGCAGTAGTTATGAGCTACTGCGCAGTCAGCATCTCATGTAGACACAGCCATTATGCTCCTGAAGAGGATATACCATTGATTTACATACTTAATAAATAAGTCATATTTTCTACATTACTTTTCAGCCTTTTCCTTGTGCATCCTCATATCTTGTTTACTGTAGGTACTGCAGCCGCACATTGAATAAAAATCATTACAGAGCTAGCCATGTCCCTTTGCCAAGTCAATATGGTTAATTTAGAGCACTGTCAGGTGCCTGAGTAGTTCAAATTTTTCCCTCCAACATGTAATTCTTTCCCTTTATCACCACTAAACTTCATCTGCCATTTGAAGTTCTTCAGACTCTTCTCTGAGCCTCACGTGTCATCATCAGTGGCAATCCCTCACAGTTGAGGATGAGTGTCTTCCATGGTTGCCACATCTGTGGGTCTGAAGGTGGCCAACAAAGCCAATCTGAGATCCACAGGTTCTAATGCAACTTGGGCATGTGTTTCCATGCAGTGCGGATGGCTCTGATTTCTTGGTTCGGTGTGCAACATGCTGTTTCTGTTGCTGCTTCTTTTCCATCTCCTGTTGTGAGGTTTGAAAGAATTGAGATCCTTGCAGTGCACTCTTCCTCCATTTGGGCAGTCCTAGGTGATAGTCTTCCATGAGTTCATGCTGACGTTATATTTTTTCAAGTTGGCCTTGAGGACATCCTTTAAGTGCTTTCTCTGCCATCCTCTTGAGCATACACCTTGACTAAACTGGGAGAATAAAACTTGTTTTGGGAGTTTGGGGTCAGACATGGCTGGCCCAGATGACATGGTTGGCCTAGCAAAGTTGATGTTAGATGATCATCACCTTGATGCTCATGGTGTTTGCTTGCAAGAGGATGCTAACACTGATGCATCTGTCTTCCCATTGAATCTGAAGGATCTTCTGCAGGCAGCATTGATGGTACTTCTCCAGCAGCCTGAAAAGTCTGCTGTATGTTGTCCATATCTCAGCTCCATATAGTTTAGTAGGGTTCACAACTGCTTGATAAACTATGAGCTTGGTTTCGAATCTAATGTTATGATCTTCGAACACCTCAGGTGTCCCTCAGGCATCCAAAGGCTTTATTTGCACATTTGAGGTGATGTTGGATTTCTTCATTGATGTAAGCCTTCTGTGAGAGATGGCTTCTGAGGTACGGGAAAGATTCAGTGTTCTCCAGTCTCACCATAAATCTGAATTACTGGAGCTGGGGACTGCTTATTAAGAGCTTGTTGATGGAGAACTTTAGTCTTCTGAATGTTAAGTGTCAGTCCCATTTTCCTGTATGTGTTGGTAAAGACATCAATAATTGCCTGAAGTTCTGCTTCTAAATGAGCGCACACACTACAGCATCATCAATGCATTGTAGTTGGCTGAGATTAAAGAGTTTATCATCCATTCTGTAGTTTAGCTTCACTCCAACTGGAAGCTTGTTGGTAGTCAGATGTAACATCAAGGTAAGGAATATCGAGGAGAGTGTTGGAGAGATGATGAAGCCTTGCTTAACTCCAGTCTTAACCTCAAAGGGATCTTAGATCACACCCTGTGTTTCTGGGTGTGGCTAGGAGATGCTAACTGTGCAGTAGCCTGATAACACTGTTATGCTAACTGTGCAGTAGCATGTCACAGCATGGACTGCTAATATGCTAGTGTGCAGTATTATTAAGCTACTGTGCAGTAGCATCACTAAAAAGGTGTTTGCTGGCACTACTGTACAGTAACTCTGGTTACTGCACATTTATTTAGTACTTGATTATATAAGTACTAAGTTAAATGCACAGTAACCACTGTGCATAAAGAATGTGTAGACTCACCCACTGAGAACCACTGTGCACATATCGTCATGGAGCAGGTGAAGAATGGCAATGAATTTCAGTGAGCATTGGTTAACAGAGTCATAGGCTTTTGTGAGGTCAAAGAAGGCCATGTAGAGAGGCTTATGTTGTTTCCAGAATTTTTCTTGCAGCTGCTGAGCAGTAAAGATCATGTTGGTTGTGTCTCAATGCCCTAAACCCACACTAAGATTCTAAGAAGAGCTCTTAAGCAGCATTTTTCAACTCATGGTTTGTGATCCCAAAAAATTTCAGAGGGTTGCAAGTTGAGAAACGCTGACCCTGGGAAAGAACGAAGACTGCAGCAGGGCAGAGTGATGCGGGGGAAGGGAGCGGGGGAGAGCTGCAAGTATGGGCTGGGCTGGATGCTTGCAGGGGCGGGGTGGGGCAGAAAGGGCTGTGATCATCATGTTGCCTGGTATGGTGCCCCAGCTCAGGACGGGGGCCGCCAGACCTTCCCTACTTCTCCTTTCAGCTCACTCCACTGCATGAGTTGGAGCCACCACAGCCACCGTGCCCTGGCTAGAGCCAGGCTAGAGGGCCTCTTCAGCAGGGATAGGAGGAGCAGGGAGCTGTGGGTCAGGAGTGAGGGGAATCAGCAGGGCTGAGGGACAGGGGACTGGGAGTCAGGAGTGAGGGGCATTGGCAAGACTGGCCAGGAGACAGGCTGTGGGTCAGAAGTGAGGGAAATCACCATGGCCAGAGGGGTGGAAGTGGGGACTTTGGGTCATGCTACCAGCAGAGCCAGGGGGTATAGGTTAGAACAGGCCATGAACCTTTGGAAATGGGTCCCAGTAGGAAAAAGGTTGAGAACCACTGCTCTCACGCACATGGAAGGAGATGGTTCAGGAAGGTTCTTACAATGATCTTTCCTGCTGTAGACAGCAAAGTGATCCTCCTGTAATTTCCAGTCAGACCTGTCTCCTTTCTTGAAGATTGTCACAATCATGGTGTCCCTGAGGTCTGGGATTTCCTCATCATTCCAGATCCTTGAGATGAGGGCATGGAGCTGTGATATGAGCTCCTCTCGTCCATGCTTGAAGATTTTGGCAGGGATTCCATCTGCACCAGATGCCTTGTCATTCTTCATCTGCTTCATCCGCTAATTCTGTGTTATTTGCAGTTTGTGGATCAATCTTTCTCCCCAAACCTTCCCAGATTATTAACAAATATATTGGATGGTGCCAGACGGAAGCTTTAGACACTCCACTCTTTTCCTGGGCAGCAAAAGCAGCCATTCTTTCCCTTATTTGTTTCATATGTCAAAATTTGTTCATATATGTGGGACAGTTAAACTGGAAGATGGGAGTAAAAAATAATTTTGCTGGGCATCTTTAAAATCTTAAAGAAGATTCCATACAGGTGGTGTGACAGGAGGAAGGGCTGTTTTATAAGACCACTCCAAAGTATTAAGACTGGCACCCACTTTTAGCATTTTTTTTTAGTCAAAGCCCCATTCTGGGGGCAGAAGTTTCTTGAATTCCACTATATTTAAGCCACAAACATCTTCCTCTATTTACTCTCTCAGGTTACATTTGCTGAGGTTCCATCTGCTCTGAGTGCTTGTTCCTATGTTTACTCCTTTTTATCTTAAGATAGGAATAGCATCCAATGTGGCATTGCCTGACTATCAGACTCAAATATGGCATTGCAGAGAAAGAGGAAAAGTGCCAAGCATGAATTAAGTCTGCATTCTGTCAGAACAATACCACATCATACAGACATGTCCTGGAGCACATAGAGCCTTAGTGATAATTTCACAGAATTAATTTTTGCCAAATGAAAAAGGCAACAACGCAGAAAGGATGAGGCAAATTACCAACACTAATCAGTCTCTCTCTCTCTCTCTTCCCCTTCTCCTTGTATGATAATTATGATAATTAACACGTTAACAAGCTCTAGTAAAAACAGTTCTCGAATTTCAATGTATAATTAATATTTACATCCATAACAAGTTACCATTTATAGTGCACACTGATTTTAAAAAAATCAACACTTTATACTCAGGAAAGAGAACTCCTCATAGAATATGCACTAAAAAGGCATCCTAAATTCAGAAGGCATCTTATTTATTATGCATTTATTCAGGAATTTTCCTTGCATGCCTAATGCTTCTGTATCTGTGTTTTTACAAAATATAAAAATATACCCATGTACACATTTACATATGTAAATTACACTCGAATATACCATATAACCCACTGTACCACATGAAAATAAAGCCCCCAAATCTCTGATGATTCTTACTCTGAAAACAACTGTATCCCAGTTACCTGCAGGTTGTCAATCAGATAAACCCAATAAATGCACCTAACATCATTCTTTGGTGACCATTAAACCCAGAGGGAACAAATTGCAAAGCTGAGGCCCTTCGACTAAAGAAAGCTCTGCTGCACAGGCCAGTGGTCTCTCTAAGGAGCTAATAGTAATTGAGTTTGTTGTATCTGTGGTAAGATAGTGGGTGAGAGGCAGGTCTTTTAAAAATACGGCAAATTCTATGGCCTTTATTCAAGCAGGTGCTGCACTCCTATGCTGTGATGAGGATAGGTTGATGGACAGATGGATTGTTGGAGGGATCAAAAGATGATAGGGTATGGCCACTTCTTTTAATATATAAAAAATATCAATCCACAAACAGCTGAGAAACACATTTTGAAAGGGAATAGAAGCAATTCAGCCCCTTGCCTTAAAAAGGGATATGAAGTACAGGTTGGATGCAAGGAGGTTTGCAGGGGCAAGAGGAGAATCATAGAGAAGTAGGGCTGGAAGGGACCTCCAGAGGTTATCTAGTCCAACACCCCTGCCTGTAGCAGGCTCATCTCTATCTAAACCATCCTATACAAATCCATAATCTAAACTAGTAGTAGTCCTCAAACTACCATCAACCCCGACACAACACCCTAAACTTCCAGGGGTGAAGCAGGGGGACCACAGTACCCAACATACTGCTTCTAGTCTCATATTATAAAAGCCTTCATCAGTCAGTCTGTCTGTCCATAACACTTTACTTACACTCTGATTGGCTGACTAAAACAGCCAGAGTGCTCCACAAGCGTTCGACAGGAGATGGCACAGTGGAGCACTGCCATGATGGCAAAGTGGCAGCAAGGACCATTCGGAGCGTGGGGGAGGCAAGCCCAGCTGGCCTCGACTCCCTTGCCCTGCTCCCTGCAACCAGCACCAAGGACAAGAAGCGGGGGCAGGGCTGGATGCGAGGGTACACAGAGCCAACAAAAGCCAGCAGAGAGGAGGAGAGAGTGAGGGGCACGGTGGCACCAGTCTGTCACTGCCACTGTGCTCTGACAATAGCCCGAAAGAGGGGTGGGAGTGGGCCTGTTTGGTGTTGCCTCTGCCCCAACTGGACAAGAAGTGGGGGCAAGGCCAAACATGGGACTCCATCCCCACCCATCGTGATGGCAGGGAGCATGCTGCTGCCACCCTGCCGCCACCTGGCCCCGACAAAAGCTGGCAGGCTAGGCGTTGGGGGGGGGGGTACAGTGACATTGCCCCGCTACTGTGGGGCCCTACAAATGGCTGGGAAGGACGGAACGGGGCAGGGAGCGGGAAGGGGAGGCAGGTGGATGTGGGCTGGGCAGATCCAGAGCTTGGGGATGGGGGGGAAACAGGTTCAGACCCAAAGGGGAGGTAGAATAGGAACGGGCCAATACTCAGGGGCAGGGGGGATGGGGGAGCAGGGCCAGACCTCAAACGCGGTTGGGGGGCAGAAGCTGGACACAGGCCTCTGTCCACGCCCCTGCCGCCCCACCATCGTTCTTGACAGGCAATTGGCTAGTAAAAACTATACATTCAAGAGATCCCAGGTAGAAGGCAATGCCCCTTGCTACAGAAGGCAAAAAAACACACAGTTCATACCAACCTGACCACAGGGTCAAATTCCTTCCTGACCCCAAATATGGTGATTGGTCTGACCCTGAGCAGAGGGGCAAGACCCTCTCGGCACAAACCTCCAGCTTTAAATCCCAGCAGAAGCACTGGCACACCCTAGTCTTGGCTGCAGCCAACACCCAAATCCTGTGAGGAAGACTTAAAAACACCCTGACACACATAATAGAAAGGGAGGATGGGGGCAACCAGCAAAGCCCAGAATCATGTGAAATACCAATAGCAGAACATAGGCATAGCTATGACTAGATCATCCTAGACTAGTGGTTGTTCAACTTTTTCTTGAAGACCTCCAGAAATGGAGCCCACAACTTCCCTAGGCCTCTCTGTTCCAACAGTAAAGGTTTTCTTTATACCCAGTCTCAATCCTGATATCCAGTCTAGATCAGTACTGGTCCTGAGGCTTTAGGCACCTTGGTTTCACAGCCTCATTTTGCTGAAGGGATAACAGAGAAGCTGTAACTATAAAGTATGTCTGAAAGCCTACCTATACCACAGTGACCTCATGCTCTGCCCACAACCCAGCTACACTCAGAAATATTTCATTCCTTTTTGTCCTTGCTTGGGGCTTAGGTCTCCAGTGAACCTGAGAGCAGTCACCTGGGACGGTGAAACTCAGAGCAACCTCACTGGCATACTCCTGCCTTTGAAGTGTTTTAGCAGGTGTTGGTGGTCAGCCCATCCTTGCTTGGTGTGCTGTAGGCACGATGTGCACTCCTTGTTCCTAGAGGTACATATATACATATAGTGCATTTTCTACATCTCACTGCCAAAACGGCAGCACAAATTCTCTCTAGTGCTGTACCTCTGGTGCTATTCTGGCATTGACAATGACAGACTGCATCTCCCAGAACCATGGGAAAGTGGCGCAGTTTATCTCTCCTTAATTGCTACCTCATAGTGAGACACTAATCCCTCTTTCATATTTGGTCCTTTAAGACTATAACAAAATAACTCAGTGATATCCTTTAAGGGGGGTTACACACACAAAGACTTAGTGAGGAAAAAGTGACCTTTGCTTCCTACTAACTAAATGCATTAACAAGTGCTTTAAAAGGTAAAGCCTTTTAAATCTAACCTTTTTATTTCTCTTCTACCATTGCTGACTGGTGACAGAAGGCATCTCTGGGTTGTATGCAAAAGTTTGCATTTCCACTTTTAACATCACCTTTTCAAAAGCCAGGTGAATCATCAGTATCATGGGTCCCTTAAACCTCCAGATTTATTTTCTACAGGAGATGCTGTTCTATTCTGTTCTTGAGATATTCTCCTACTGTGCTCAACACCGCAGAAGAATCTGAACAGCTGCCAGTAGTGCACTACGCAACATGATTAATATCTGTCACACATTTCATTCACTCTCTCTTGTGTCCCTGAAGTTAAGATTATGCACATGCAGGATTTGTTTTGCTACTGTTTTGGTGTGGTAGATGTTTGTGAATGTATATGCCATTCTGCATTGATAGAAAAGAAGGCAAGACCAAAGGAGTGCACCTTGGACTTGGTGCAGAGGGTGTGAGTACAAGTTTGTCAGAAAATGCCAATTAGCTGGAGCCCCAAACGTTTCATTCAAACCATCTCCGATTCGGTTAACATTTGTCATATCCAAGGAACGCTGGCTGTAGATATAGCCTAACAGGTCTGCTATGCAGTCCTTGTCCTTTTTGGAAGTGGATTAAACTAAACTGTCAAAAAGTGCTCTTGGTAGAGAACTCAAACGTCCCCAACAGGACTTGGTGCAGAGATGTATTGTGCTTAAAGTTCACTCCTTAAGAACATAAGAGGTGCTATCTTGGGTCAGATCAAAGGTCCATCTAGCCCAGTATCTTGTCTCCAACAGTGATAAAAGTGAATACTAAATGGACAGCACTGCACTGGATATTTCTAGAATGATCTGTCCTCTATTCAGTACTTTCCTTGCCATCCACCATTATAAGTTTAGAAATGCCAGAGGAGCCATCTCCAGCTATTCTGTTCAATAGCCATTAATAGAACAGAATTTATTTGGTTCTTTATTGAACCTGGATATGTTATCTGCCTCCACCACCTCCTGTGAAAATGAATCCCACAAGTTAACTATGCATTGTATAAAAAAGTACTTTCCCTTATTGGTTTTAAACCTGTCACCTACTAATTTCAGCAGGTGCCCCCTAGTTCTAGTATTCTGGGACTTGGTGAACAACAGTTCCCTGTCCACAGCCTTCATAATTCACTTCCTTGGCCTATTTCTCCCTGGACTTGGCCTACACTTCCTTGGCCTATTTCTCCCTGGGTGTCCTTGTGCAAGTAAGCCCTATGTCCACAAAAACTTAAGGGATGTAAATCTGAGCTAGAATCCCTGAAATAAGACAAATTAGTTATCAGCTCAATAAATGGGAACATGAAATGTTCACAGGTGCCTTTTACCATGTTCTGTAACTCATGCCATTTTCGTGGATGTGTTGGGACCAGGCTTCAAAGGCTCTTCAGTGATATGTTACTTGACTTCTTTTCATCCTTGGCACATCATTTTGCTGTATGATATTCTGTTAAAAAAATCTCAGCCTATGGCAGCATTATCCCTCCTATGAGGCAAGAGGTAGAAAAGCTGCACAGTAGTTCCTGAGAGGAGAGTCTCAGGGCCAATTTACCTGAATGGGACAGGATGGCTTAGAAGTTTGGAAGGAACTAGATGCTCTGAAGCACTCACTTCACCCCCTGAAAAGGATTAGTGTAAACACCCAATATTACTTCTGCCAAAGACAGCAAGTGACTGAGAGGCCAGACACTTGGACATAACTGCCATGACACCTAATATGTCCCCTTAGGTCAGTGACCAGGCTTCCTGCCTAACTCTTAAATGACTTGTACAGTCAGTACTGTGCTCAGTTTCTGCACAAGCACACTAAGAGGAGAAATTCACACAGGGCAGGTTAAAATATTGCCCACGGTCAGTAGGCACCAACAGTTAAATTGACAGACCTGCTTTTTTTCCCTTTATAAATGATCTTCTATTATTCATAGAAGCACATGTCTCTTCTGTCTATTCATTTTTAGTTAGCTAAATCTGTGAGAAAATCCTCCTGGTAAAGCCCGTTAATAAGATTAGATAAATGTCTTTGAAACCAAAATGGTGATATAAAAATCAAAATAGCAGAGTGCCTAGAGCAGCAGCTGGCTTTCCTTTCACTCATTCAAATGCAACTGAAACTTCACAGTCTGCTAACATTAAAGCTGGGAATGATAATCAATAAGCAGTGAAACAAGAGCAAGATGCTTCTGGAGGCATTTTCCCTTGGTGAGAAAGATGGATTAACTCTAATTCTCAAGGCAGCTAAACAAAAACATTTGCCTAAATTCAGCCATAATTTAAATACTTATCCAGAGGAACGTGACAGCCCAAAGTCACTGTGAAATAAGATCCTAAAGCCACCGATTTCATTTAACATTGGGATTAACCTTTCTTTTCCTTTAATTAAGGTAACTGTTGTACTGTACAATACAGAGCACGTATTAATGATGTGTAATGATTAAAAGATGTTTAGTTAAGGACGCCAGGTGAGGGAATGATATCGCAAGCTATTACAGCTTTATGCACACAGAGGCGCGCAGTTCTCGGCAGCTTATCCAGCAGGGTACTGTGTACACAGCGGGCTAAAGAGAGAAACATTAACTAAATCACAAGACTTGGATCATTTATCTTGTTGCATGGGGAAGAGTTTATCTTTCAAGCAGGCACACCTGCCCTCCTTGTAAAACTTTACTCGCGCCATCACTGAGCATGTTGTTGTTTCTTGTTCAAACATTCCTGGGAGTGCTGTGTTAGTGGAGGGCAAGGCAGGTACTCAATGAGGGGCATCCACAATTGACTCAAGGGGCACCAGTGCAGATCTGGCACAGACAAGCTCTGTTACCCATTCAAATTACTCATATGGAAGATGTTCAGCTGGAATCAAACACATATTAAAGACTAACAAAATGCTTTGTTACTTTGCAGTTTTTGGTGAGTGAGATAGGGATAGTACACTTTGACAAAGCAAGGGCTTTAGCAGTGGAGTAATAAGCAAAGTTGCAGCCCAGGGCAAACCCTGCAGGAGTGTGTGCCTGGACAGGGGAAAGATATGAGATGGAAGGGAAGAATGGGACCCAAGAGCAGAAGCAGAAGGATGGGATCTGAGATTTGGGGGTGCACACAAGTTCTGTGGAGGGCAGCCGTCTAAGCCATGCCACAAACACCAGAGTCCTGGCTGAACTGCTGCTGCTGTCACATGTGCTGCATCTGCCCTAACTGTTGCTTTTAAAACAGTAGCAGCTGGGGCCTGTTTCAGAGCTCCCAGCATGACAGTGCTGCTGAGGCACAGACTCCACTGGGGAGAGAGGGGTGATTTCAGCACTTCTCTTAACTTGGCATCCAGGGCAGAAGCCTCTCACACTCACCCCTAGTTACGCTACTGGGAGTTAGTGAGGTCAACTGGACTGAAGAATTCATGGCTTTGAAGGTGGAAGAGGCAGAGATCTTTAAGTCAAATGGGCAAAAACTATCTGGAGCTTTTCTATCTCATGCAAAACTATCTTATGCAAGAGGAAAAAAAACTTGCAGAAAATAAATCCAGACCTAACCCAATGGATAACCACATCAAAAAGCATAGAAGGAGTAAGCAAAGAACCTACACAATGTAAAAAAAAAAGAGAGTGAACAGCAAAGGAAGCTGTAATTTAAGGTTTAGGAAACATACAAAGAGAGAATTCAAACTAGGCTGTATTTTGTCATGGGTATTAAAACAAATATCTGAGGAGAACAAGGAGCAAGGCCAACTGTGCAGTGAGAATGGAAGAGGGATGAAAAATAATCTGTGTAGTCCAAGAACTAAGTGAGAACTTTGCCTCAGATTGCACTGAGGAGGATGTTGAGTGTGGGGGGAAAGGGAAAGGCAGGAAGGATAATGGGATGTGGAAATGGCTACATCCAACGTGGAAGGCAAACTCATAGAATATGATGCACTCATACTGTCCTCATCCCAAAACTCTGAAGGCACTGGCATGTGAAAGTCTCAAGTCTAGTGGCTGCCAGGCTATGGCCCTGAATCTGGGACAGCCTGTCTGGCACAGGCACTCACTCTGGTCTGCCATTTCATCTGCAGAGCACTGGGACAGACACAGGTGGCCAGAACCCTCTAGCTGGACCTAGCCACACACTTAATCCCTGCCCCAGAGTGACCAGCAAGGGTCAACTGACCCTTCCCCCCTTCCAATATAAACCCCTCACCAAAAAGAGAAAGTGCCTGAGCAACAAGGCTTAACCGTGTGTCTAAGCTGCTGCACCCTTGTCTTGTGCCTCTCCTGACTCCCAGATTCCCTGGATTCCTGACCTGGCTTGCCCATGGACCCCACATTTGGCATAACCCTTTGGCTCCTTAACCCAACTCTGGTTTGATCTCCTGCATACCTGACCTGGCTAGCCTCCTGACTTTGCACTCTGCCTAGCCCACTGGATCTGTCTCAGTTCCACAGATCTCCCAGCTTCTGGCTTCCCTACACACAGGCTCCGCACACTCCTCTTGCATCTTGGCTGCTTCTCTTGACCCTTGGTGACCCCTAAAACATGGTGTATACAGCCCAATGTAACAGTGGCAAGGATTTTTAAAAGCGACAAGGAGGCTGGGGCGGTGATACCATCTGACTGGAGCATAACAAATCTTGTGCCTATGGTTTAAGAGAGAAATAAAGAGAAAGACCTTTGAATTCTTGTGAGATAGGGAATTCTTGTGTTGATACCATCATACAAAATGCTTGTGAGAGCTCATCTAAAATATGTACAATTCTGGTCACCCACGTTCAAGAAAGATGAACTCAGATTAGGATAGGTGCAGAGAAAGGCTACCAGGATAATCAAGGGAATGGAGAGCATGAGATGTGGGGGTGAGGAGAGGAAGAGAGTCTGGGTTATTTATTTTTATCAAAACAAATATATCAAAGGGGTAAACCTTAGGTAGGGAGAAGAACTGAGCTGAAAGCAAAGGTCAGCACAAGAACAAATGACAATAAACTAGATAGGAATAGAGTGATTTTGGAAATCTAACAAAATCTGATGGCTTCTTTCTAGCTTCCAGCAGACTGAGGCTCTGGAACAGCCTTCCAATGAATGGCTGGTGCAGAAAGCATAACTGGTTTAAAAACCATTTTATAAATATATTAAAGAGGTAATATGATGTGGTTGCTTGCAGCAGCATGGGACTGGACATGATGGCCTAGGAAGTCCCTTCCAACCCCAAGTTCCTAATTTTTTTTTAATTGTATTACATATTAGAGGTAAAATATTACAAGATACATGTGGATGCCAATCTGGATCTTCTAGATTCCGGTACACAAGCCTGAGTAAATAGTATTTGTATCAGGCAACTGCGGAAGGAAAAGAGGAAACAAAATCTTCCTTGTAATGGTAGCAGTTGCTGCACCATCTGCCAGGAATAGACATGGACTCACTGGTGTTCATGTCCAATGCAAAATGAACCACTGGTGCTCATGTCACTTCAGATTACTATTTATTATGTCAGTTGGTGTTTCTAGATGTTGCTATAATGTAAACAATAGGTTACAATAATGCCTTCTCAACGCTCACTTAGCTATTGGTCTATCTCCTCACACTGTCAACGTCTTTTTTTTTTTTTTTGGTCTAGTAGCTTAATTCTAAATACAGGTCTGTCAGCTTCCCTATTTCAACCTGCTTTGATGCTGTCTAGCTCTACCTGCTACATGCATCATTCTCTAAAACATTCTTTGTGTATATGCAAATGACAAGAGGGAAACTTGAACCAAAATAAAAAAAGGAAGATTACAAATCAGGGTAAATAGGCCAGTGTTTCTAAACTCAAAGAATAGATAGTAAATAAATAAATAATGGTGGGTGGCAAAGCTTTAAAGCTCACAATGTGATTCCCCATGTCAAGCAACCATTGATTAATCTGAATGGAAATTAACAGCAAACTGGAAGATAATTGTGCAGCAGCTCTGTATATCATGCATCCAGAGTGCAGGTGCTGGGTCACATCTGCCATTGCATATAGTATATAGGCCATTATTCTTAGCCAGAAAACATCCTGTCCATTTTTACAGCATAAGACTCAGAAGGACACAGAATTGCTATCAATTTAATAGCTATCAGTTCTACAATTGTCCCGTAGCTGCCTCCCCAGAGAGAAATTTGTTATCAGATTCATTTTTTGAGACAAATAAATATTCCAAACTACAGTGTTAATATACCCATTAAAATGACACCTTCATGCCACACAGAATAACAGTAAATTACAGGCTGAATGTAATGCCCTGGATTGATCATTCCAAGAATTATGGTCTTTTGCATCCTGATAACCCTTTCCACCCTCCAGAGAAAAGTATTTTTGAAGGCCTATAAGGATTGCCTCATTTTATTGTTCCATGCCTGCTCTACAGCTTTGCAGTAAGATCCAGGTCCCTAATTACCAACAAAATCATAAAAGGCAGCAATGCTGTGGGCTCAATGGATGTTATTAAGTTAGATAGTGATGCTGTTTCAGGAGGTGAGCTGGATTTGTTTTACTTTTCCTCATTGCTTTTTCTTCCCCCTTTTTCCTCACCTCATGTCTTTCTCTTTCTCTTTCTCTCTGTGGTACTATATAAATCAGAGGGCAGGGCATCCAGCTGCTTCCACAACAGAACAATGTTTGGGCAGAGTCCATGTTGACACAAGTGCATTATATACAGAAGGGCCAGCTGCGTCTCTCTCTCTTTTTGACTATTCTCTGCCAACAGGGCATGAAGTAACCTTCCATCTCTGCCACCCCCTGTTGGTTGAAAATTCAAGACCTTGTTTAATTATCACTTATTGTACCATCTAGCAGATTTTCAGGTATTATTATTCATCCTTTAAAACTAATTAGCATCTCTCAGCTTTACTTAGTAGGAGTTATACTTAAAATGTAAACTGAGGACCAGTGAAACATGGTAGTTACCTCCCTTTCTCATTGTGTATTCTTCAGAACAAAAGATGCTAGTTCAGACAAAGCTAAATTATAATGATTAAATGTGAAAAACTAGGGTCTTCTAGCTACAGAAGCCAGGGTAGAGATGCATTATTGTAACTACCCTGCCTTCTGAGTGACTCCAGACTAACATGGCTAACTACACCTCCTCCTACCTACAGACACCAGTGGGGTTCAAGCAAAGGACCAGCAGCATACCCAGAGCAAGCTCTTACTAGTTACTCCTGCCTTCATGACTAAATAGCAAGCTGGGAGCATTTGAGCCAAGCTTTAGTGTAGGCTTTGCCTACACTTACCTGCCTCTGCAGGCAGATGTTCTGGTGGCAAAGAGCAGCTGCTACCTGAACACACACACATCCCTGCAGTTATGGCAGCACCTGTGCCACTGGTGTGCAAAGTGCAACCCAGGAAGCCACCAGCTGCTGAAGGGGCCTTGGCAGATGGCAGAAGGTGCAGAAGTGTCTCACACACCCTTTCTACTGGCTGCCAGATGGCACTAAAATCTTCTCTCTGCTTGGCAGATGTGGTTTAACTTTGCCAACACAAAGGAGGGTTTTGTGCTGCTACAGTGGGACTTTGGGTGTGGATGCAAAGTTTTGCCAGCAGAACAGGGGTGTAAAAAGATCATGCCTCCTAGCTGATGCACATATGCTGACAAAGCCTCCTGATGAGGAAGTTATGATGACAGAAGATTCTTGTTGTCTGGTTTATCTTACTCTCATTTTAGCGGTAGTATAGCTATGCCAGCAGGAAAATCCTTTGTCAACAGTAGCTGTGTCTGCACTGGGTGGCTCTGCTGAAATAGCTCTGAAAAACTATTGTGTAGACAACCTTTCTAAGCAGCACTATTATACATATTAAGCCAGCACATTGCACAGGGACCATAAAGGAGGAGGTGGACATTTCCTACGCTTTGCGATTGCAACCCATGTAGACACATCCAAAGTAGCTTTACAGGAGCTTTCAGGTGCTGATAACAATGGAGCCACTTCACCACGTTTAGTTGTATGGGCTGCAAAATTCAGCAGGGAGCCAAGGCAAATATTCAAGCAGTCAGTCTGGATGGGGCTCTGTGCTGCTTCTATCTTAGGTATCTCTTTAGAAGAATCTATCACATTTGGATTCTGGTAACCACTGTTAACTCATTGAGATGAATGTAGGTGACAGATTGAAAATGGCAGTACCCTAACCTACCCACATTCAGGTGCACTGTGCTCACTCAAAAAAAACAAAATTAAAATGGCTTATCACATTATTAAATAAGGATAACACTACAGAAATTCTCTCTGCCCTTTTTCAGACACCAACTGAGCCCTGGAAAATTCCTCTATGAGAAAGTCTAAATCTTCTGTAGCAAACTGATACGCCCGAGAGCTTCCATCTCCGGAGGCCTGGAACACTCCCAGTCTGCACCTGCTTCTCTGAAGCACAGAAATGAGAAAAATCTCCTTAGTGCCAGAAGCCTTCTGAGTACCTGTGGAGGGCTACAAACCCCAACGCTGGAACAGATGGAAATAACTTGTGGCAATCTCACTCCTGTAGGACCCCATCATGAGTTCTTTAATAGGAATAGAAGGACCCATGACTGGATCCAGCTGAAGAGATGGGGAAGAGCGTAATGACCTGAGGAAGGGCACCTTTGTCCAAAATCTTGTCTAACATATCTCCCAACTACACCGTTGGCCCAGTCAGAGACATCAAAACAAATCTTGCCTTTTGCATATTTCCTAGACCATCACTGCTGCAATATTCCAATCCTACCATGACCAGAGTCAATCCCCTTACAACAGCCTCTCAGAAATGTAGGATGGAGGAAAACTACCTATCCAAGCTCCTTAAATATGATTCATATGCTATCCTTTCTTATTATAATTGTTGCTTTGTGGGCAGGCATCCAAGGACTTGGTGTGCCACCCAGGCCACATCAGAGGGACATCACTACTATTAGGCCCTGCAGTCTAAGTGGTGCTGAAGTTTGCACGATGAATCCTGCACTTGTGAAAGTTACCTGTCCTCTGCTCTGGATAAGGTACATCTTAGCAAACTCGTGAAAGAAATGGTGACAGCAAATCCCACCCTCTATTGATTTGACTGTATCAAAGCATACTCCCCAAACTGCTGCTTCTGGAAAAGGGAAATGACCTTAGGATTTTCAACAGAGAAATGTTGGTGTCTGTCTCACCATAAAGCACTGGTAGGTTAGAAGTTGGATGGATGGATGAATGGGTTGCTTACATAAAGGGATACCAAACTTCCTGTTAGTAGAAAATCCATCTACTAACATAAAGGAGAACAAGGTTTTCCACAAAGCTAGGACTATGTTAAAGGGTACCACATGACAGGAATCTTTTGAACAGTTCAAGGTGTCCTACAAAGACCACATTTATTTCACGCAACAGTCTAGGTGTTTCTCACATAATATGACTTAAGTAATATTCAAAAGTGCCTTAATGCAATAGGAGTACATATCCTTTTGCCTTAATGAGATGTGCTACATTATGTAGGCACCTTTAAAAAGTCTCACCTTTTAAACTGCCCCTGCTTTATTAGGACAGGAATTTGAGTCAGATGCAAAGAAACACGCTAAGAAAGCTTCTTCATACTGACCATTTGACTATGAATTTCCTCAAAATATTAGCAGCTTCTTCAAAAATGCTTTTGTTTACATTTTTGTCTAAGCAAGTTTAGTGCAATTGATTTTATTTAATACTGTGCTCTTACATCTTTGAGTTTCTAGAGAAACAGTGTAACTGTGCACTCTTATGATCCAGCACTCAAGGGAACAGAACAGTTGTATGTTCTTTATAAACCATGTTTACACAGTAAATTTTCTTTGTACCTACAGGAAGCAAAGTTAATGAATAATCATTCCAGCATTAATTTCGCAGTGCTGTGGACAGGATCAATGTATGAGAAAGAGGCAGTGTTAATGTTCACCCCTTCTCTAGCACTTGAAAATGTGAGACTGAAAACGAAGACCTTGTATAGAAAAGAAAACATGGGCAACAAACTGGTATTGGCTAGTTTTATTTGGCTCAGCTGCAGAAAAGCTGGGGTGTAGGAACATGGGAAAGAGCAAAAGGAGAGATTCATGAAGGATTCCAGAAGTCTTGGTCTTTCTTTGACAAACAGTTATAGGCACTGCCTTAGCACCTTACCTCTAAAAAACAAAACCAAAAAAACCCCAAAAAACAAAACCCACACAAAGCAAAACTGGGGGCTAATTATGCAGAGCGCTGATTACTAAACGTAGTCCAAGCAACCAAAGTTATGAAAGCAGACTGCAGATATTTTCATTCCAGTCCTATCTGGAAATTTGTATGCCAAGAGCAGCTCTGTTTAATAACTCATTGTCTCCATGTATCCTTGAGGTTTTAAAAACAAAGATAGATGTTCTAACTCAGTGCAGTGCCCCTGTCAAAGCCTAAACACTGTAAAAGGGGAAGCTTGCTTGAAAGTAAAAACAAACCATTTAAAAATAACAAGTGTGTTAAGAACTACATATTTTGTATTGTAACAATGGAAGCACTACACATTAAGAAATACAGAAGTAAACTACTGGGTTAATTGGGCAGTTCTATTTGCTTGCCTTATCTAAAATACATAATACCTTCTCTCCCAGTGCTCTAAAAATATGTACATTCTAAAGGAAAGCACACGAGACAAATCTGATCTATGGGAAAATTAAATAATTGTGGAGCAAATCCTTAGCTGGAGTAAGTCAATGGAGCTACAAAAATTTAGACCAGTCAAGGATCTGCCTCAGTACCCCCTGCAGTTTATAAAAACAGTTAGATCACATACAGGTAACAAGCAGAAAATAAGCTTTTTTGGGAATGGGCCCAGGTTTCTGAAAAGCATATCACACTGTACAGGATTTGCATGAAGACATTTCTGTCTTAACTACAACCTCTATGCATGCTCTAGAAGTAGCCCTCTGGTTGAGGGGTTTCAGAGGCCACACAGTGAACAATGCTTCACCGAGTCTTCTTCACAGGGTGGCATATAGCATAGCACATTTTAGTTCTTACTAACAGGTTGAAAATCATTACACATAGCAATAAGATCCAGACACAAGAACAATTATCACAGTATAAAAATCCCCAGTGGTAAAAACAAAACAACCCCCTTACCTCACAACCCATTTATTTTTAAACAAAGATATATTTAGTTTTTTTGAGGCTGAACTTCATTCAGAATTGTATCTTGAGCAAAGGAAAAAATACATGTATCCTCTTTTTTAAATACCTCATCCAGTGCGATTTTCTGATACTCCCCCCATTTGCCTGAACTGCAAGGTTTAGACGAAAGTAATAAAGTGCCCTCTCCCTGAAATTATTCTTTTCTCTGAAGATGTTAACTTCTGATAGGTTTACAAACCCTAGATCTGAAGTTGTGAGCTCAATATTAGAATACTGTTTATAAAGCATCCTCATAGAGAGTTGTCAAATTAATTTAGAAGTATTCTGAATCAAAGAGTTAAAACACTTCATCTGAACTGGTGAGCACAGTTCAGGACATTGGTTGTTGTAAATGTTAAGATTAACTAGGTTTGAAGAGAACTCAGTTTCTTTACAAATATTCTAAAGTGGCAGCTGAGAAAGTTCAAGATGTAATATTTAAGTTAACAAATGCTGCCACCAAGTGTTTGTTGTAGTGGATAGCAGGTCATTTAATAAGTCAAGATAAATACTGAAGGTAAAGCTAAAATTATTTGTTGCTAATTACTGGAGATTTCTGTGTAATATAATGACTGTGCCAAGTTAAAAAGAACTTGCAATCTAACTTCTAAAGCTATCTATTTGTCATGTTTCCTTTATCTGGTCTGTGTTACTGGTCAGGTGGCATGGTTCCTGCCCCTTGCTCCTTTTCAGAGTGGCAAGTGAAGTTTGATAAATAAGAAATAATGACCAACAAAGGGAACTGCATTAAACATATTTTATTGTAACACAGCAGCAATGCATACATTTGAAAAAGAAAAAAAGTCAATTGTGTGTCATTTAGTTGATTCCATCTTCCATTCGTAAAAAAAATGGATTGGTGAAATTTAACTGCTGATTGAAAATTAAATTGATGCATCCCTCTATTCTCTTTTGGAGAGGTAAATAAGGGATTGCTGCTGAAAAATTCTTAAAATAAGAAGTTATTAAAAAGGATGAGGTATGCAACATGGGAACATAATATATGTGTGCATATATATATATATTTTTTTTATCAAGATGAATAGGAGACATCATGTACTCTGATTTCACATACAGACAGATTTTTTCCAAGACTTTCATTCCAATTGTCTTCCTGGTCATTTTCAAGTATAGTGTAAAAAAATAAATTAAAAAAAAAAAAAAGAGCTTTAAATCACATAATACTCTTTAAAAAAATCCATCTCAAATCATTTAGGAGAGATTTCAGTCCAGTCCTCATTACTGCCCTTGGCAAAACGTTCCATTTCAGGAAAGGTGATCACTGAACTCTATTACCAGCAACACTGTTGCTATATTAAAATCCCAAATTCTGTTCTGAAAGTCTTTTTGATAAGAGAAACAGGACAAAGGAGCAGAAATTGTCCCAAAAATTTTAGCCTCATTGAATTTAGACATACATAACTTCAAAAACCAAGCACTTTCAAGACATTTTCTTTTGTGTAGCCAATTGCATTAATGTTAGCTTTCTCTCATTTAATGTCTTCATTTTTATCAAGGCTCTGTAGGTAAGCTGCCTGGTTTCATCCCATTTATTTTCCTTTGGGCTTGTATAAGTCACTAAGTTCTCAGAATACTGCAAAATCGATTTTAAAGACCTACAACAAATTAAAAAAAATTCATAAAGAGACTTTTATTTATTTATTTATTTTACCTTCCTCTCAATTTCCAAATCTCTAAACCCCCCTAGTGATCACTGCTACATCATTTTTCCTATTATCTCTGGTAAGCATGGGTGCAAAGAAACAAACAAACAAAAACAACACAAGAGAACAGAAAGCAATTCAGAACTGCAGTTAAATCTCATTACCCACAAAAATGTAGTATCATAAGAAAGTATTTGGTAGCATTTTTTGCCCTACAACTCCCTCTCTCTGGCAGCCAAAGATTTCATAATGCCTATGACCTCCATTAAATACTGGTGTGGAAATTATGACTTTTTTTTTTTTACCCTAAACTAATATCTTACACTGTGTATTAATATGCATTCCTTTTGTAAAGGAATGCATGGCGATAAAGTCTTGAGAATGCAAATACCTAAATTATGTTTTAGAAACAAACATCTCTGAGTGAGCATTACCATCCACTCAAATTATGACCACAATCATGGGAGTAAAAGGCTGACCATCTGCTAAACCACATGCTAAATCTTAGCTTCAATAAGGATATATACAACGGATCAAAGTTATTCAAAAGGAGGGCGAAAGAAGCCTGTTACTTCCTTATGTACAGAAGGCACCATATACTCACTTTAGATACTGCTGATACTCAAAAGGATTCACCTGACAAACAGCGTGGATGTTGTTTAGTTCCACAATAATCAACATTAAAATCAGCCGTAACACAGGAGACAGAAATTTAACACTAGAAATAGGGAAAATTTCTTACTGTTAGTATTTTACAAATACAAAATTGTTCTTCAGATACCCACCTTTTTACCTTCAAGAGTATAAAGAGGAACGTGGGTGAAAGAGAAAATGTCTGAGTGGTTCATTAGGAAAGAATAGAGACAGAGTTCATAGTTATAGACAATCTACAAAATAAAGAAAGATGAGCTAAATGGGTTTCCAAACAAAAAAATATACTAAGATAAAGTTGAGAATACATGATAATTTGTTAAGTTAACATATACATTTTTACATACAGCATTTTTTTCCAAGGACAACCACTAAGCATCCAAGAAACTCAAAGGAAAAAAAAATCACCTAGAAAAAGCCAACTATGTTAAAGAATGGAAATTTAAAGTTAGGGCACACAAGTAACCTGCACTGTGTTCTGTGGCAGCACTGTGAAATAAATACATTAAACCTAAATGCATGGTTAAGTGCTTTTAGTCCCGAAAGATTAAATGATTTTTCCAAAAATGTGGGAGGGTAGTGAGAGCTTAAGTTTTAATTAGAGGTGCACCGATACATCGGTCCAATATCAGACCGGCACCGATATAAAGAAAATTTTCTGTATCTGACATCGGCCTGATGTGGCCGATAATTTGTCTGATAAATGAGTGTGCGTAGCCACAGCGCAGCACGTAGGCAGTGAGGAGCAGAGCTGGCAGTGTGGAGTGCTGCATGCAGCTGGTAAGTGTGGTGTGGTGGAAGGGGAAGGGGAGAGGGAGGGGGGAGTGAGAAAGGAGCGGGGTATGGGAAGGCAAATCAAGGCCCCTGCAGTGGGGTTGGGTTGGGGCCAGGGTGGGCGTGGGATGGAGACACAACTCTTGCTGCAACACACTGCTCATCCATTGCTCATCTGGCAACTGCTGCTGCTCGTCCTGGAGGGCATGGGGGGGGAGGGGGGCTGGGCTTCCCAGGGGCAACCTGCTCTCCCAGATGCCCTCCCAGATGAATGGTGGGAGCCACCAGATGAGCACTGGACAAGCTGAGCAGCAGCTGGAGCCACCCCCCTCCAAAAAGCTGCACCTCTGTCCTGTGCCCGCCCTGGTCCCAGCCCACAGCTGCAGCCTGCTCTGTGCCATGCACATTCATTGGCCACACAACCCCCAGACAAGCCCCTTGCAGCTGTCCCATGCCCTTCCCTGCCTCAGCTGTCAGTACCTTCCCCAACCCCAGCCCCATTCCCTCCCTCACCACAGAGGCCTTGATCTGCCGCACACCCCCCCTTCTCTCCCCTTCCACCACACCAGACTTACCAGCTGGATGCAGCTCTTCGAGCTAAAGAGCTGCATATCGGAAATCAGATTGACGTTGACCGATATGCCTCCTTAAAAATAGGCGATAGGTAATTGGCCCCCAAAATCTCTATCGCTGCACCCCTAGTTTTAATAGCTTCTCCAGATGAAACTCAAAGGACAGATTTTGTTTTTAAAGAGGAAAAAATCTGCAAAGCTACCAAATATTTAAATGACCTTTTTATCCGAAACTTTATTTTCCAAGGCTAGGCAGTAGACAATGTTAAAAATGTCAGTAATCATTCCCACATAAGTTTTGCTTGCTACTTAAATACTAGTATACTATGAATGTTATGGGAAACCATACATAATACACAAACCTAACTAAAGATAACCTTTTTATAAAAAAGGACACACTAACGCAAAGGTAATATGCACAACTACCTCTCACCTCCAGAAAAGAAAAAAATAACCCACCTTTTTAACATTCGTAAATAGTTATGCCTCTGTCGAGAATGCAGTGTTTTGTTTACCCATTGTTTATATCTCATTTCAGTGCAAACAATAACTTGTTCAGACACCTGATGGCACCGTGTGCCTATCTGACGGAGTACCACCAATACTTCCAGGAGTGACCGTGGGCAGTACAGGGTGCGAATCTGCATACCACAAAGCTCAGTCAGTAATCTGCAAAATGGAAAGTACTTCTCAGTGTTTCAATTTTTGTGAGCAGGATTTATAAATTAATGGACTTCACATTCATATTACCTAGAAGGAGCTACAGTATTGTAACTCATACTCTGGAAAGCATATTTACTCCCCCCTTCCTAATGATTTAACAAAACAAAGATCTGTTTAGTATGAGGAGCGACTGGTTGTATTCTCTCTCACATTCTGACACTCTCATGGACCCAGAGGGACAGACTTCCATCTTCAGTTCCCTCTGTGCAAAAATGAAGTTTATTTCCTACCTATGGGGACTTTTTACCATCTTGTACCATCTAAACTTTTCCCAGAGCCTGATGAAGGGACTTTGATTCCCAAAAGCTTGCAAAGGACAATTTTCTTGCCATTTTCCAGTTGGTCTAACAAAAGGCATCATTTTGGAACCAAGAGTTCTAGTTTTTTGTATAGCTCTCACATTTTGGAAATTCATTTCCAACTCCCAGTGATGTTTCCCATTCCAAGCCAGAGAAATAACACCAACACACACAAACCTGGTTTAAAAGGTGTATGTTCTCTAGTGAATAAGGGCAAGGCTGCCTCTTAGCCCTTACTCAGTTCATTATAAATGAAGGTCTACCACAGAAAACCCACCAGATTAAGAAATAGAAACAGGACCCTGGATAGAGTAGCAAAATGAAGACTAGACCTCACTTGCATAAAAATAAAGTTATAACAGTCACTGTTTACAATCCACAGTATGCTAGACTGGCCTTCACTAACACAGCAAAATGATAGCTTTAGCATACATAAAGATTTCTGCGTATCAGTCAGTACTAAATAGGCCACATTACTTCATTAATCCAACTAGTTGGTTTTAAGAAAATGGCTTATTAAAAACCCCCAAATACTGATATTTGACCACAGATAGTGGCTACAAGTACCTAATGGAGTGCAGAAAACATTAAGGCCGTTTACAAATACTTATAAAAAGACACTTTACTGGAAGCAGCAGCGTTCTAGTTTAACCTGGCTCTGCAGGATCTGTGTAGGTTGGGTGCTTCAGCAAGGCTTTTTGATGCTTTTATCAATCAGTTATTAGATAAAAGCACCAAAAAAGCCCCACAAAATCATGTGATTTATACATGAGTGAGACGTTGGGTGAACCAGGTCCAACTAATGCAGTGCCTCTTTTGGGTATGTGCTGGACTCAGCACAGGGACATGCAGAGTTTAAGTGCCATTTTTTGTTTTGGCTTTTTTAATGTCTGTAAGCAGCCTAAAAGTATTAAAGCATCAAGAGTATTAAAGCACTGAAATACTGAGGCTCTTAAAGATGCAGCTTAATAGTTGTGGAAAATGACAGATTAACAGCCAGAAGGCAGAGTGGCATCTTCAAGACACTATCCTTCCCACATGTAGTAAGCCTGATGTGAACGAGAAGAAAGAATAATTTTGTTTTATAGCACTATTCAACCACTTACCCCCTTAGTATCCTTGTTGGCTGCCTCAAATGTCAGATATACTTAGCATTATACCAAATTCAAAAGTTCAATCTTCCATAGACCAAATTAAAGCTGCCAGTTCATTTTAACATGGCTACTGAAGAAAGATACAAACTCTCTTTGTATGTCACTGGCTCAAAACAGGAAAAACACATTACTAACTACAGAGAGTGGTGGGACTTTTAAAAATATGAACTGAAATAAATTATATTAGTTATACTTAACAGCTTCAGAAATCTCTACAACAAATCTCATGAAATATAAGCTGGTTGCTCCATAACTGTACTAGCCATTTTCACTGAAGTATCATACACTTATATAATGCCAACCACAATGATGGGACTAAAATTTCTGATGCAGGATGTTATACATCATCCAAACAGATTAAAGGAAATTAAGATAAATCATTGTACTGATGATATAGTAATACATGATAATACAATGATGTATTAATGATTAATAATTATGTGGATCTGTAACAATTTTACTTTCCCACTTCTAATGCTAACAAATTTTCCACACTGTACACCAAAACAAAAATACTGTCATAATCAAAGCAGTATTGTTCACCTCTCCCTTTCATTTTGGAGGGGATTCTTAGTGGAATCTCGAAAGACTTTTTGACTGAACTAGTGATAATACCATAAAGCTATGCAAGATGCTTCCTACAACAATATTATTTATATAGACAATTGAAGGAAGAACTTGTACAGCAAATGCTCATTATTGTCCCACATACCCCTTACTCTCAAAACTAGATTGTATTCAAGAGTTGTCACAAGAGCAGTAGAAACATTAAAACTTACTCCTCAGTTAGGAGATTATTTAATGGATCATCTAAAATGTAGCAACTTGGGGGCAAATGGTACCGCAACTGAGAGAGAATCCCAGTAATCAGAGACACTAGTTCTTGCATTTCTGTGCATCGCTCGTACCTTAAAAACAAAGAACAAAATTAGCTGCACAATTTTACGCAAGAATAAAATAGTGTGTTCAACTTACACTGAGTGTATATACATATATAATACACACACACACACACACACACACACACACACATTTCTAAATCATGGAGAATTCATCTTGGTTAAGTTTTTTTTTTCCTACAGAAAAATGACTTAGATACCTGAACAGACATTTAAATGCTGAGCCCTTGAAGAGCAGAGCCTGCAGTGTTGACACGGTACAGCCAGAGGGCCCCCATGCACACATCTCAGTGTGCTCTGTAGACTCCCTCAGTGTGTTTAAGACAATGCCAGCAGTGTACACAGCAGCTTTGACCACCTGACTGAGACTACTTAAAGTCAGCCTGCATCCCCCTATAGCACAACGTGAGATTGTGAAGTGGGCACATTCTGCTCCTTGCTTGGCTGGAGCAGAGTCCAGCAAGTGACACAGTCTCCTGGTAGAGGGGAGAGGAAGGGCAGGAACAAAGCACCCAGAGATGCTGGAAGACTATGCTGTGGTTCCCCTCAGAAGAGAATGTGTACAATTCTCACAGGGAATGATTTAAACCTAGTTTTCCCAAGTTACTTTTTTTCTGGAACAGCCATTTTTGCTGCAGGAGAAAAATCCTGAACATCCTTGGAGTCCTGATTTCTCCTGGGGAGTTACTGCTCTTCCAGGGAAAGCCGAATGTCTGTATGTAACCTTAGTTTGCACTGTGTTAAACTGAATTTCTTGACAGCACTTTACTCAAAAGCCTACTACCATCCTGCAATTAAATCTTCAGTTCCTTTTCCCATGCATATTTTGGTGTTTTCTATCTAGAAAAGCAGCCTCCCCATACTCTATAATAAGCAACTCCTTGTTTTCTTCTCCAGAATCCTAAAGCATACCAAAAACTGCCACTAAAGAGTCTCAATTCTGATGTACCATTTTCTTGGATTCCTGTATATCTAGTTTTTGTCCCCCGCCTAACTGCATCAAAATGGTCATCTTTGAAATCATTAATGGCCTTTTCATTGTCAAATCACAATATTTCTCAATCTCTACGTGTACTGTTGTGGTAAGGTTCCAAATCATCATACATACTTAAGCTTTTCCAGCAAGAATGAATCTTTTGTTTTTACAGCTGATAATCTCTGCCCATCACCCTGACTGCATCTCTTCCTCTTTGCTCTCCTGTGGTCCCTTACCTTCCTCACACCTCCTTCTACAGCTGTTTGGAGAGATAATGAAGGGAGCCATTAATTTAATGGCAACCTCAGACTCCTGTCCTCAGTTCCCTCCTTTTTTTTACATCATATTCCATCAGGTGATCTTATCAAGATGCATGGTTTCAGCTCACTTTTTTACACCAAATACTTTAATCTTCCTTCTCCACTCACCAGGCTTGCTCACATATTCCATACACTGAAACTATCCCCTCAAAATGGAACAGCTTGTTTTGTCTTCTCTCTACTACCTCCCATTCTCTGTCAAACTTCTCCATTACTGCCGAATTCTCAAATGCTCAAAACTTTACCTTTTATACTTCTCTATTCTCCCTCTACAACAGCTCACTGTTAAGACCCATCATTTCATCAACATTACCTTCAATGATCTATTAAAATACCTTGTCTAGCATGATTCATCATGTCTCACCCAAAATTACTGTAAACTCTAATTCTTAATTTCTCTGGTTCCTGACATCCCTGTCCTCAAGCACTGTTCTCCAAAAAGCCATTGTTGGTGGTTTCCCCAAAATTGTTTCACCAGAGCTCTAAAGACTCGTATTTACCTGTCCCCATTTCTAACAAGGCTTCTGTTCTATAGTAGTTTACATAAGAGTTCTGCAAATATAAAATGCTCTTTCATCACAATACTGCATGTTTAAGTAGAAGAGTTAATAAGGTCTACAAAAGTAGTAAATTTACTACCATTTTCACTCTTTCTGCTATAATATCATCCACTTCTGAAGTGATGTTACAAAGAATTTTCAAAGGAAAGGAAATTTCGTGCCCAGATCCAGGACCAGCTATTACAGGAAAGCAACAGTGAGTATCTTACCCAAAAGACAAGAATACGGAAAAAAAAAATATCAGCATTTTAAAAATTAAGCAAACTCAATTATTAAGATAATCTCCAGTGATTTGTATATGCATCTGCCATTCCAAAAAGGTGTTTCCTAACCTTAATTAGCAACCAATAAATTTGAGATAAACACTAGGTTAGACAGATCCACAAGTGTCAGGCTACTAAGGCTACTAACCTGTGGCCACTGAAATAACTGGACTATTCTTTTTAAAGTTTTAATTCAATAATTACTCCCATTCTTAACTTAAAAGCTGTTGCTAGAGAATTCTAGGCCAATTCAGGATACAGGAAGCCTTGCTTCAAAATTTAGTGTGCAGCTGGCATGGAGTACATAAAGAACCTTACAAATAAATATGGTTTTATACTACTACTATTTTAAAAGTATCAGGTATAATACCCTGTAATTGCTTGAATTTGCTCCTCAGACACTGCAGGAAGCTCAGACCAGGAGCTAATGCTTTTCATACACTCCAGCACCTTTAAAAAAAAATGAACACAAAATGTAAAAACATATTAACAAAGGGGCATTTTTTCCACAGGATACCTTTACGTAAAATATCTTAAAACATCCATCAAGTTTTAGAGGGCTTTTTCATAGCAACTTCTCCACTGTCGTTCTGCATTCAGTTCTCACAATTAAGGCATGAATATTCAAGACAAGAGTGAAAAACCATAAAGTTATACAGAACAAAGAATTTGCTATTTTTTCCTTCTCCACAGCTATGTAAATATTAAATCAGCAGGATGAGGCTGCAATTCACATCCTCATTAATTTATACAGTGCAATGAAGTCAAGAACTGCTAGTGACCAGATTTAATGAAGTTCTCAGACTTGTTTCCAAACTGATCAGCTGAGGAAACAGAGAAGCAGCTTCTGTCACAATGATGAAACATTAGTTGATCTTCATATGGTGATACCTCTTACTAGTCATAACCTAAACTCATGACATCTAGTGTTTCCAGAGACTTCAGATTCACTAAACCATCTCAAGACAGAAGTTAACTGTTTCATGACTTTTGTCAGAGGCTACTAACGTAATTTACAATTAATCAACAAATTTATGTGAAGGTTTGTTAGTAAGGTAGCAAACACCCAGGAGGGTGTCTACACAAGACATTTGCTACAGAGCTGCTTAATTAGCTCTATAGTAAATGTCTCTGCATCTATATATACAGACCTATTAGACTGCAGTAAACAAATAAACTGCACCACAGGTTAGCACTTGTATATACAAGTACTACCCTGCAGTGGAGTTTAAGTGCACAGCAATGCACAGGCAGATGCTGATAGGGCTGGCTGGGGCACAAGGGTGCTTCAGTGTGGGGGCTGCCTGTTGGCAAGGTCCACACTAGAGCACCCTTGTGCCCTGGCCACCCCCTCCACAGCATATTGAACTGGCTGAAGCAGACCCAGGCTGGCAGGCTGACCCCAAAGGCCCCATGCTAGCTGGTGCTGTTCCAACCTGGCATGACGTGCACTGATTAGAGGCACATGTTCAAATGTGGCATCTAGGAGGGTTTTTTTTGCTCTGAATTAAATTGCACATGTAGATGCACCCACAAAGACCAACAAACTACAAGATGATCTGGAGAAGATGGGTCTCCCAATTACCAAGAGCAGTACACTCATAAGCAATCTTTATATATAAAGAACTGTAGACTTAAAGAGATAATTAACCAATTAAATGGGTTAAAATGGAATTTGCCTCAAAAATAGTAACAATCAAAACAAGACAACAACAAGTTGGACCAAATTTTAAAAACTATAAAACATACTCTTCAGGCAAATGGACGGACCTGTTTCTTAAGTCTGGCAACTGGATGAAAACGAGATGAGTAGCAATTTGCACAGGTGATCAGTGGTTTTATGGCTGCATGCTCCTGCATTACAAAAACAATACACAGCACAAATTTAAAAATACTAGGTCTCAAACCAGCCAAGACTTGTGTGTGCAGCTTAGGCTTGTTGACGTCAACAAGCCTAAGTTGGATGCATAAATTAAATGCGTGCAAAATGGGGAAGAACCACACCATTAGTTAGTAGGGGTGCACTGTAAGAGATTTTTGGGGCCGATACTGATAGCTGATTTTTAAGGAGGCATATCGGCCGATATCAATCCGACACCAGCCTGGCAGCTTGAAGAGCTGCATGCAGCTTGTTCGTCTGTTGTGGTAGAAGAGGAGAGTGGGAAGGGAAGGGCCCCCACAGTGAGGGAGGTGTGAGAGTGGGGCTAGGGCAAGTGTTGCCCAACCAGGGCAGGGCAGGGCAGGGCAGGTGGGGGACAGAGCAGCGGCTCATCCCAGGAGCAGCTCCTGCCACTGTGCACTGCATTTTTTAAATATCTTTTAAAGCACAGATCAGGGCTGTCCAGCTTCTGGGCTGCTAAGGACACGTGCTCCATGGGCCATGTCCAGGAGCTGCAAACTATGGGGGCAGCACCTCTCCACCCTCCCAACACCAGGCTCTCCTTCACCAAATGGGCAGCCCAGAACATGTCCCCACCCCATGCAGCATGTAGCCAGCAACCCCTTCCCACTGTGTTGGCCTGCCTTTAGAGTGGGGACAGGAGGTAGAAGGAAGAGGAGCTCAAAGAACCCAGCTGCTGAGGCACAAACAATGGTGGAAGTGGGAAGAACCTTAGACAGTGGCAGGGAGACTGTAGACCACATGCAACCCACAGGGCATCAGTAAGACAGCCTGAGCTGACCCGAGCAGGATGCGGGGCCCTGCCCACGCTCCAATCCCACATGCCCCAGACCCAAAGAAGCTGCTGCTACCAATGGCAGCAGCAGCATTGGGGGAGTGGGGGGTAGTGAGCAGCTGGATGTGAAGCAAGTTGTGGCAGCACCAAGCTGTCACAGCCACTCCACCCAGCTCTGCAGGGTCCCCCAAAGCACAGAGCCCAAGGCAGTCGCCCCAATTCACATCCCCCTAGGGACAGCCCTGCGGACAGCCCTTGTATAGCCTCATGTCCACAAAAAGGTGCAGAGTTTAAACACTATTGTTAAGAGAGGTATAGCCCAAGTGTTTTTTAAATCATGTTCGGCATCTAAAACAATTATTAAAATCACTCACCTGGCACAACATTAGCCCCTACCTTAAGGGTTACAAACTCCTCTTCTTCTGAAAATCTGCATAAAAGTATAATAGCAAACCCAAGTATTTGGCTGGCTATTTCTCTAGGAAACTCATTTAAATTGACCTCTCCATGGCTTAAATGATCTCTCACACGTGGACCCTCTTGATGGTTCAAGAAATCCCAAAGAAATTCCTAGGAAAATGCAGGTGAATAGTGCTATGCATACAACAGCATGATTATACCAAAGCCCAAACAAACAAGCAATTCTTGAAACATAAAAGACCGCTCAATTTCAAATAATTCTAGAAGAGGGGCAGGAGGAACACCTCAAACCCTGCTTTAAAAAAAAAAAAAAAAGGAAGCTCTGCTCTCTTTGAAGAAGTCTGATCAGATCCAAAAAAAATAACTGAAAAGACTTACTGGTACTTTAAATATCAAAGTTGACCAAATACAACACTACTCTGGCAGATAACTAAGAGCAATAAGTAAACAGTGAAATGTGTACAGCAGTATAATTAGCATTAGAGAGAAGGACTATAAATACAACAGCCCCTTTCAGTAAAAACTACAAATGCAATTCAATCCTAAAGGCAGTCTATGCCTCTTAAAGCCAGGAGTTAGTGCCAGCTCCCTAAAAAAAAAAAAAAAAGATTCTTGCAAATCCTGAATCCTTTCCTTCCACACTATTTTATGCCGTGCAAACTAATTTTATGTTAATGTCTATTTTGCCCCTTTCAAATTGAAAAATCATGAACTTTAGATTACCAGCTCTGGGGAATTGGACTAGCGTCTGAATTACATAGTAACCATTCAGCACCATCATAAATTTACTACTATATAAAAACAGTCTTTTTTTTTATTTTAACCCATTTTTTAAAATGAAATCTTCATATTTTCCCAAGCAGGAAGCAACTATGACCACCTGAAACCTGAAATCCTGCTCCTGCCTTTGTTTCAAGGTAATCTGCATCATTACAGAAGGCGAGAGGCTCCATACCAGCTATGAACTGACTGCCGAGAAAAGTTTTCCATCTATTAACTCCTCTGTGAAATCGTATGAAATATAAGTTTTCATTTCTACCCAGGAGACCTTTTACAATCTTTTCTCCAATGCTTGATGAAGGGTGCTTTTGCCTGAAAGCCTGCAATTAAAGAAATTTTTTTGCAAAAATCTTGTTGGTCTAATAAAAGATATCACCTCTACTACGGGTCCTGATTGCCTACTGAGTAAAAAGCATTTAACAGCAGCAGCAACACAAAGACAAACATACCACTGCTGGTTCTCCAAGAATTAGAGGAAGCTGATTGATCTCTTCATCTGTCAACTGTTTTGCCAACATCTTTAAAAAAAACACAAACAACAAAATAAAACAAGGTCCTTTGCAACTGAAAAGCTTACTATAAAAGAAAGCTACTGTGAAAAAAACAATGAAAAAATATGAACCTGCAAAGATACTGCCAAATCTCCAGCAGCAAATCCATTGATCATATTTAATGCTGATGGACGAGATCCAGTACAAGCCATTAATGACATCTCAGGTAAAGCTGTCAGCTGTTTAAATCACGCAACCTGCATGAGTCATTTGTCAGATGCCATTGATTTCACCACTTAAGACTATTTAACCATGTAGGCTATTTGTGGGGAAACAGCTCTCAGAGCTGTCTGCCCCTTAAGGCTCTCGACACCCTTGAAACTGAGAGGACCTCAAACAGACTGAGAGGGGAAGAGGTTGGTTGACACCTCCTAGGAGTTGCACCTACACGCTCCTCCAGAGATAAAGTGAACTAAGCTGTAGTAACTTTGGGCACTTTTACCCATGCTCGGGGGGTGGGAAGGTGGTGCTTTAATTTAATAGTGCCACGGCATCTCCTGCATCACCATTCCTGCACTTTAAAATGGCGGCAGGGGTGCCTGAGCTAAAATTTGCTTGCCAAGCTTTAGTTCAAGCACCCGCATCACCATTTTTCAGCACAAGACACAGAAGGCAGCTGGACAACTGCAAATGGTATGTTGTTTCGGCAGACTAGATTAAGCAGCTGGCTCCAGCCCCTGGGGTTCCCTCCTGTGCTGCATGAATGTGGGGGCTGCATGTTGTCAGGTTAAGAGATGCCTCGGCGCAGCTGTGTTAGGCACATTGCGAGTCCCTGGTGCAGGGATTTTCCCTGTAAAGCGGGAAAAGTCCTTGGTGCAAGTTCAGAGCCCGCCAAAAGTTTGCAGCTGCACCATCGAGTGCATGCTCATGATTGGCTTAGTGTAAATTATGCACACATGGCGGTTGGCAATTGGCTCGCTGGCCGTATAAAAGGGTTGGGTGACATCTGCCCAAGTTCGAGGAGTTCTCAAACGCGCATAGGGAGAGATCTCCACGTGTACTTCGGAGCCACGGAGGAGGCCTGATCACTCACCAATGACTCCTTGTCGCAGTCGCCACAATGTACCCTATACACCGTGTGAGTATCGGTGTGCCTGTCTACAGTTCTGTTGGTTTGTCTATGGATTGTGCCTACTCTGTCTACCTCGTGTATGAAGCTTGTAAGTAAAAATTTTTTTGTTTCAACCACTGCTGCCTCTCGTCCAACCAATTCCGCTCTGTAGGCGGCCCTATTCCACCGGTGTTTCTCAGCCCCCACACATGCGTGTGCTGGGGGGCACTGGAGACCAACTGTCTGGTGGAGGCCATGCCCCTGGACACAATGTGCAGCACTGGACAGAGCTGCGCCCCACTGGGCACCAGTGCCTGCACCGAGCGCCCCTGCCTGCTGCTGCTGATGCCAACCCTTGCTGGGGCTGTGTGCCACAGGGTAAGTATCGGCTGTCCCCACACTCCCCCTCCCCCAGCTATCAACCCAAGCTCCATGCTGTTGCTGTACCCCCAGGCACAGGCTCCATGCTGCCACCAGCCCCATGCTCCTGCCCAGCTGCAGCTTGGCCTCCCACCCCCATCACTTCCCTACCTGCTGCCCAGAGCAACCGGGATGCAGAGAAAGCAGAGCAGGACCTAGTGGCTGCAGCAGCCCTACCTGGAAGCTATCCGTTGACCAGGCCCGGCCTCTTCACTCATGAGGGTGGGAATGAGGCACAAAAAGGTATGTTTGGGAGGGGTGTACACCAAGAACAACTGAAATAGTTTTTTGGTTTTTTGGGTTGTTTTTTTTTTTTGGGGGGGGGGGGGGGGGGGGGGGG
>JAGPOW010003648.1:28001066-28066855 GCA_030014935.1 Caiman crocodilus | reverse complement strand
CCAATCCGTTTGTTTTGGTGGGGGGGTAAACTCTTAATTCTTTTTTTTTTTTTTTTTTTTTGTGGGGTTTGTTTTTTGGTGGGGGGGGGGGGGGGGGGGCAGTAAGCCTAACTAACAAATCAACTCCACATATGAAGCAATTTTCTGATTGCCAAACAATCAGGTTATGTGCAGCTTACAATGTAATGCACACATTCTGGATTTTGGAGAGTTGGATTGAAGAGAAATGAGTTGTTAATAACTCTCTGTAATTATAATTACACTCACCTAAAAAATGAGAACTTATGAAATGTGACAACATGCATTACAGCAACAAAGATATGAATATACAAGATGAAAAGATTTAGAAAAAAAAAAATCTTGTTTATTCACCAATATACATTGGCACAGAGGGTGCACCTACATGGGCACTTTACTTTTGGAGCTGACTAATTAGTTCCACACTAAAGCAACACTTCCTACATGTGTGCCCAGACTGAGGTATAGGAAATTAATTAACTACACTGTTGGATAGTACTGCCCGGGACAAATAACTACTCCGCTGTAGGATAGTACATGCGCCAAAATGCATGTGTAGACGGTGACTGAGGCTGGCTGGGGCATGAGGATGCTACAATGCAGGGGGTGTGTGCTAGCTCGCCTCACACTTGAATACCCTCATGCCCCAGCTAGCCCCTCCACAGCATGTTGAGCCAGGGCAGGGCACCCCTGGGCTGACAGGCTGCCCCCTCCCGCACCACCTGGACCCCCTGCCAGCCAGGACTACTCCACCCCAGCTCAACATGCTGCAGTCCCAGGTCCACGTACAGAGATGACCCTAGCAGGGTGCGAAGCCTGGGACAAAACAGACTGAGCACCCCTTTCCCATCCCATGGCACACTCATGTAGGTAACTGAACACTGCAGCACGCTAGATGCTGGAGGAGTGTTGAAGGCTGGAATTTCTGGCTGGAACAGTTAAAGAAACGTCCAACCCATGGGGCAGGTGGACGGGCTAAACCTCAAATGCAGCAGCCACACCAAATGTGGGAGGGGCCATGGTTTCTCCACTTGGGGCGCTGCAGGGCCCCCTAAAGTGCAAGACCTGAGGCAGTTGCCCCAATTTGCCCCTGCCCCAGGATGGCTCTGTCCACGTGTAAGTGCTGTGCCCTGGAACAGTAAACTCTGGCACCAACTGCAACTGAGTTTACTGTTACGTGCTAATTGCAAATGTAGATGAACCCACATATTGGAGCAGATTTTTTCTTAATACTCTAAAACCAAAATATTAGCATGGCAAGAGATGCGAGTGGTGGGACTAAGGCATCAAATTCCATTGTGCCTTGAAATGAATGCATCAGGCACCTAATGAAGACATGGAAAAAACTATTTTTGTTTAGAGAGACTCTTAAGGTTCCAAACAACCTTGCTAACCTTGGATCAAAAAGCTAAAGTACTCTGCATCATGATCACATTAAAGTAGCTCAGTACGTCCTTTTCCGTGAAGTGGAATAGGATTTGCCAAAATATGCCCAATCCCATTTGCCCTCTGAAACAGACATGTCTCAAATATTTAGCAAGAAAAATGATACTACAACTGAGGGAAAATCATCTTAATATTGGTCCAACATTACGGCAAAGGACTTAAAAATTAATGGGAGTAAAAAGTGTGCACGGTTTTTGGGAGCTAAAGAAAAATGGAATACTAAACTTTTCATGCAAGTCATAACCAATTAAGTACCATCACTTACTGTTTGGAAATTAAGAAATAATACTCCTTCTTTGTACACTGATTTCAGCCACACTTGGAATACCGTACATAGCTTCAGGTACTTCGATTGGGCCCACAGACTAGATCTGGCTCCTAGAACCACCCTGCATCACTCAACTGGCCCATGGAGCCAAAAGGCTGGGTGTCACTGACTTAAGGCAACAAGACCTGTGTTTCATTTGCTATGGTCTTGAATTCTAAGGTTAACAATAACTCTCTGTAGAAAACAAAAAAGTTTGATAGTCCCCCCCCACCAAAAAAAATCACAATTAAACATACCTCATCAAGGGTGGTGTAAAGAGAAGAAGGCTACAACAGAAGACAACAGTATTATTCCATCTTCGAGAGAGGAAAAAAAAGAGATATTAACTAATCTGACACATTGAATTTATTCTTACTAAATTATTTGATAAATCAGGGGTTACAAATTGGAATGATCCCTTATAGATGAGGAGCAGATGAAGAATTGAGTAACTTAGGCTCAAAAGCTGCTTTAGTGGAAATGTTATATCAAGTATTCCTGTAGCTCTGCACTACTGGGCAACTTCTGACAGCGGTTGGTGAAATCTGGCGACGAGAAAAAGCTACTTGGGTAAGCCTAAGAATAAACTGTATTAAGACATCTGTTTTAAGCTTGTTAATAATAAATCATAATCAAGTTTATGCAAACACAAACCTACCTCAGCAGTTAGCAGTCTACTTGGACATTTATTAACTTTGGTAAAGAGTAACCTAAGTCCGGTTTCCAACTGAGGAAGTAATAATGTAATACAGTCAGCATACCTGCAAAGTTAGAGGAATTCACATTAATTTATTTCTTCAAACACAAATCCTTATGGATAGCAAGGGCATCTCAAAAATACTCAAAAAACAGTATTACAGCTGTACTATAGGCACCCAATCAAGATCAAAATCTCATTGTGCTAGCTACTGTATTAACATGCAGCAAACAGCAGGAAAAACCTAAAAATCTAAAGAAAGACAAAATATGACAAGTCTGTGTAGCATTCAAAGAGATGGAAGGCTAAAGGAAAATAGAACTACAGTAACATGATTATATTGACTAGCAATATACCAAGTTTGTAGGTTTAGACTTTTTTTGAGGTTTATTAAAATACTTCTTTTTCTTAGTTACATTCTTTAGGCTTTTCTTGATATTCTTGTTCAGACTTCAAAGTCGAATTTACAGGTCTAGCCACATGTCACACACAGCTGTAAAGATGCACAATTCTCTCAGTGCAGTTCCAAATACACAAAAGCAGAATAGCCGATTTTAAAATTATTCTGCATTCTAGTGAAAACTGGCTATTAAGCAGATAAAAACTAAAGTTTTGCAAGCTATGGATTTGACTTGCTGGTTTTCCTTAAGTAATTGATGCCTATGGTTTAAAAAAAGTATCCCAAGATTGGTAAAAATGGAAAATGGTTCTGTTACCTGTGCTGCCTGAAAGCTGTTAGTGCAGAAATCCAAAAGGGTAACATGATTTTTAACACAAAACTTGATCTCTTTGCTAGCTCCTCAGTTAAAGAAAGCACTTCATAATTAATATCTGCAGATCAGCAAAAATAGGACTTTAATGATAATAATGGACTGGATATACACCGAAATGTAGATACACCTAATGAAGCAAAATTAGTCATAACAAAATTTTATTTTTGGGAAGATAATATGTAAAAGTAGACTTCACAGTTATTTCAGTTACTTCAATCTGGTTAACTTCTCTTACCTCAGTGTTTCATAAATACCATTTTCTTAGCCTTAGGAACTAAACACAAAGCACAATTTTAAAAAATTGGTTACTGTCACTTGGCAAGACTCATTTTCTCTCTATAAAAAAAGGGTAAGCTAAGAGTTCTGTGGCACTTTCATGGAAATTCTGTATCTACTTCTGATGAACTTATAGCTGTAGGTTTTATTATTCACTTAATTCTATGAGTCAGTGCTGTAGCCCTTGCAATATTTATTTTTATATTAAATTTAATTTCATTCTGCTCCTACTTTGTCATTTTATGTCCTTCATAGTATCACCAAGATGTGTCACTAATGCTGTGAATGAAATTCACATTGTAAAGCATTTCTTTACGATTACAGAAGCAGAAACATTTCCTTTCTTAAGAAACTCTTCTATTCTGAAGGACAGTTCTGTGGAAAATGCAATAGCAGTAGAATTCCTTAACAAAAGGAAGACCAGAATATTATACTTAATTTTGCCCCAGAGGCCCAGTCTCAGTTCCACAAGCAGAGGGGAAAGCAGCTCAGAAGAATGTTGAGTGCTCATAATCAGCATTAAGGTGAATGCCAAAGCTCTTACTGAAGCTCACAAAATAGTAAGACTTGACTGAATAAGACACAAGTGGACAATTATTTCGGCTAGACGACCACTTTAGGAATTTGGGTAAACTGTTGAAAGTCAGAGGGGCAGGGTGGAGAATTGATACTATTGATCCACTGCTGGGGGCACCAGATGGTTCTGATGGGCAGGGTCTCCATGAAGACTGGTCAGGGCCCCCACAGGCAAGGCACACTCAGCTGAGTAGATGGGATGGGGCTCTACAGACAGGCAGGGAGAGCGTCCAGCAGCAGGACGGGCAAGCAGAGCCTGCAGTAACAGGGTGATGACGGCACAGGGCAGAGACATGATCCACTGGGCCCGGGGCAGAGACATGATCCACTGCCTGCACATCCACGCCCACAGAATTGGTGTGCATTGCAGGGATATGTAGGAAGCAGATCATGGCTATGCCCCAGGCCTGGCCCTGCATTGTCACTACTCAGTGATCCTGGCCCTGGCCCCTGCCTGCCCATCCTGCTCCCAGACACCACTTCCTGCCCACCTGTGGTCCCATCCCAACTGCCTGGCTGAGCATGCTCTGCCCACAGGGGTCCTGGCCCGTCTCCATGGGGACCCTGCCCACCCACTCCATTCAGCGCCCCAGCAGTGGGTGTAGAGCAGACAAGCTGGGGTTGCCTGGACAGTGGGGGCAGGACCAGGACCGGATCTGGTGGCAATGAAGCCAATAGCAGTGGTGGAGACATTAGAGGCAATAGCTGGAAGGAGCTTCACGCACCAGGACCGGCAGCAAAATTGGCTGCATGCACTATGGCTCAGGCTGCCCCTGCACCTAGGATGAATAAAATCCTTTAGCAGGCCAGATCTGGCCTGTGGGCTGTACCTTGCCCACTCCTAAAAATAAGCCAAGAAGCTCATATGAATTCTCTTAGGCAGCCATCACCAATAATGATTCTGAATGAGAGACAGGAGGAGGAAAAAACAAAACAAAACAGTCTTCTCTGGCAAAAGAACCAGAATAAACTGAGATGGCCCTGCACCCTACCCTGTCTTAGGGTTGAATCCTCATTCAAGCAGACTACAGTCACTGGACCATGAAGATACACTGACCCTCAAAAGACAAAGATTTCCCAGAGGTAAACTAGATGATGATTACAGGGTTTTCACCATCAATATCAGGAGACTAAAGAGTGTTTTAAATCTTTTGTGAACAAGGGTGCCAAACATCTGGCCCATATGGCTTAGTACTACAACTGTTGGAACTGCTGCATCAGCCTGGCTCTGGAAGCCAGGGGCTTAACAGTGCTGGTGCTTTCCCCACCTTAACTTACCTGCCACTGAATTCAAGGCTTTTGTTGTTACTGAGAACTTAAAAAAAAAATCATCTGGAGGGAAGGGGTGAGGATGCGTGCGCACACAAATGTGCACACACTGAACCACCCACACAACTACATTAACCCCCCTGAGTTCCAGAGCTGTGCCAGTACTGCAGCTCTAGCAGCCATGGGAATTAAACATTACTTGTGCAACTTATGGGTCATCAGGACTGTGAGAAGCCTCATGGTCCAGATCTGGCCCGCAGAACCAAATAAGTTTGATACACTTGCTTTATAAGAAAGCTTAGATGACATGCATTTAAATGCTTGTGCTTGATTTTGGAAAACATTCCCCAAATGATAGAACTTGCAACTACAATAAAAATATTCCTGCATCTTTTACAAATTCATTTAACAGCTGCGCACAGATATTTTAATTAAGAGGCTGACCCTAGAACTGTGGAAAACTAATTGTTTCCAGTGACAGTTTTGGGCTAACAAAGAACAGAGAAGCCAATCTCAAGATGTTACAACTTCACGATTAGATACTTGCCTGGAAATATGTCCAACTCCTCCAAGTTACTGAAAGTTATGTAAGGTCGGTGTACTAAACTGAATTTGTTTTGCACAAGGTATCTCTTCAATAACTGCCCCAATCCTGCAGTTAAAAAGAGCAGCATAGAGCAATATCTAGAGAAAAACACCACTGTATATTAGAAGAATTTATAAAACTGAATGAGTTTAAAAAAGAAAAAGAGAAAAAAAAAAAAGGTTTGTCAGCCAGGGGCATTGTGAAGACATCTACATGCATGGGGAGTTGAGATTTATTGCTTTTTCCCCCCCTTGCAGTCCATTCCTTCCCCACTCCTAACCATGTAGTACAAACATTTAACATCTGATCAAGTTCACAGGTAGAGGGAAATTTGGAAAAACCTATTTTCTTGCTGGCTCTATTTGCTCTTCCTCCTATCTCATGTGTGTCTTCAGTTCTTGCTTATTCTTGCTGTTGCTCAGGTCATCTACTCAGAATAATTCTACTTTCCAACAGACAAAGCACCAAGTTTCCCACAAGAGCACAACTTGCTCATTTCCCAACTGATGCAATAAAATGGATATTACAATATTTTAACTCAACTAAAAAATAGAGTAAAAGCAGCTACTGAGAGGACCTTCCCAGAAAACCCACCCACTAAGATGTCTGGAGGAGAGCTGGGAAAACCAATGGCCACGGTAATGCTATTGTGCAAAGTCATAAATTAAAAAAAAAAAATTAAAGTGAAATGTTGCCAAGTTTCCACTGTGCTCTGCTGCCTTTACTAGCTCTTCCTCATTCCCACAAACACACCTCCAATCAACCAGTTTCGTATACAGTTAGATATTCTACATGGAAAGGACAGGAGTAGACTCAGGAAATCTAGGTTTGTAAGAAACAAAATTTCAAATAAAAATAAAATGAAAGCATACTACAGTTTTTACTTACTTCTCCTCTTGCTCCTAGACCAATTAGTAAAAAAGGCATTTTGAAAAAATAATTTCCAAATTCACTTGCAACTTACTTTACAGGAATTTCTTGAGGGGAGGCAAATCCATGCCACAAAATGTTACGAAGATTTAGACCACATGGCGATCCAATGAATACTCTTAGTACATTCATCTAATTAGGATAGAGAATGATTACCACATAAGGAAAGATATCATTTGAACCCTTGTATGTATTTCTTTTTGAGACTATTTCACTTAATATTAGTATTTCCAAGAGATGCTCTTTTGCAAACTCCTGACAATTTAGTTGATCAGTCATAGTTTATAACATAGGCCACAAAATTCATTTGCTATAATGCAAATGAATTAAAAGGGAGGTTTGTTTTGACTGCACACTATCCAGATTGCATATATAAAACAGGGTATACAGTGGGAGCAATTAGTTGATAACAAAAGCTCCAAACTATGCAGATACAGAAAGACAAACAAATGGGGTGAAATTTTGTTTTCACTTGTATTCTAAATCCAGAACAGTTTAATTTAATTTGATAACTGTATTCTAATTTAACAAGGAAAAAAAAGTGGCTTACTAATCTGGGGAATCAAAAAAAAAATACCTTCAACCTCTGTCAATTTTCTTTATCTGCAAGCTTGAACTACATATATTATCAAAACCCCCAAATTAGATCAGGGGTGGGCAAAATGTGGCCCGCAGGCCAGATGAAGCCCGCCAGGCTATTCTACCTGACTGCGGGGCCCCTGAACAACTTAGAAAATTAACATTTATCTGCCCCGGCTGCCTGTTACACGGTCCTCGATGGTTTGCCAAGTCAGTAAGCAGCCCTCTGTTAGAAATAATTGCCCGCCTCTGAATTAGATTCTTGAAGCAGCATACATTCAAATCATGTGTGATTTACTACAGTTGACTAATTAATTCTGCAGTAAAGTGTCACTGTCTACACATATAGCACTATTAGGCCAGAGGAAACTAATCAACTCTGCTGTAGGATACTACTGACCAATACAAATACTCTTTTACCATACAATTATTTACTCCACTGCTACACGTGTACAGAATCACCCACTCCCATTTTCCCACAAAATTAGTCTCCCAAAATGGAAGTGTGCATCTCAAGTGGGGATGCTGATTTTTCTGCCCAGAACAGAAACATGGAGATGCTGCAAATTGACAGCTGCCTTGTTTCTTTTTCTTCCCTTTGGCACCTGCAAGGAGGAAGGGGAAAGTCCAGGGGCAGATCTGAAGGGAGTGTAGTGGTTACTTCACACCCTGCTTTTATTCTTTTTTAATTCTGCACTTATGGATTCAATTGACTTCACGTCTCATTATAAATCTACCCAAGTCCTGCTTACTGCTCTTCACTCCACAGGCGTTAATGAATCTCTCTCCTTTCACTAATCAAGTTATTCTTCTGTTGACAATTGTGCTGTCCTGAAGACTGTTTTTAGCTCTTTCAAAAAATCCTAGCCCTGCCCATAGAGTCCAGTGCTCAGCAGTAGCTAGTTTCATCATTCAGCTGAAGGCCTGCCAGCAATTCAGCTATGAAAGTGCTATAACTGTAGCTTTTGCTTGACCAGGAAAGCTGAATGACCTTTCAGCCAAAACTAGAAAAATCTTTTCTTCTTCATTCTATCTTTTCCAAAAAAGGTGTGCATCTTATGTGGGGGGGTGTGGTATGAAAGGAAATACACTATTTACAAACTTGCTCATTTGAAGTTACACTTAACCATTTGGTAAAAGGAAAGCCTACCTTACAGACAATAGGCTCTACCTTGAAAACTATACACTCACCACAGATTGTCCAAAGACTCCAGCAAGCTCCTGAGATGCAAGCAAGTCTCTCAGAAGAAAAGGACAGTCTTTCCCAATTAGCAAGAATACCTTAAAAGTCAAAGCAGGATAGATATGCTCAGAAAGAAATCTCTCAATGCACATTATCTGCATGCTTCAAGTACACAAAAACTTAAAATATTTTATGCCAATAACTACAGTCAATAGATCAAACAAAATACTTAAATAAAACCTCTATAGGCTTTATTGTGAAATAAAGGCAGCCCCATCTATCTTTTTGCCTGCCACCAAATTTCCAAATGTAGCGCTGCTCCTTGCTTTTACAAAAAGACAGTTCAGATGATTTAGAAAACTAAAAGCCCTGAATGCAATGCCTCTTGCTCAGGCTCACCTTCTCCTGAAATCAGTGAGGGTCTGTTGCCTCCCCTTCCCAATATTTTCTGCCTGCCTCTACAAGGATTTCCTTTTGTATTTATTCTCCTATCAGCTGGCTCTTTTATTACCAGAAAATTAATTCAATTTCTTCAAATAATGGCATTATGACAGAGCAGTCTGTTTAGGCCTCAACCAGTTCACTATTTCCACATTTTAAATTGTTAACCATTAAGATTTAGCAGCCAGCTAATGTTTCCAGTCTGAGTGGGACATAACTTCAGAGATGGATGCACAGTGACACAGATTCAGGGTTCAACCATTTTTGCTGTATCAACCACTGGCATTAAAAAAAATGTATGCAACCCTAATTCATAACACATATATAGGTTTGCCACTTACAGCTGCACATGTATATTTTTGCTATATAGTATGGGACTCCTTCAGTGGTGAGTTCTGAGAGATGGTGGGTTGAAGATATCCAGGGGTCAGCATTAAGCTCAGCGGAGACAGGGTAGTTGGACAATGGATTCCACCCCGCAGGAAAGGGTGATTCGTAGAGGATCCGCACCCCAAGACATTGACGATGCCTTACTCTATTTCAACTGCAGACTTAGAGCACATCCTTGACAGCAGACTGGAAAGTGTCTTAGTGATTCTCATCTAGGGTTCTGCAGCACCCTGGAGTGCCTTAAGATTCATTCAAGGGTGTTGCAGGTTAGTACTGTTAAGTGTGCAAACATAATTCACAAGATAAACCCATAGATTTCAAGTAGGAATTCATTGCGTTAAAAACATTCTGGCTTTTTGTGGTCTTTCTGAATTCTCTGCAGGAAAAAAAAGTTATCTTATTTTTCTGTAGCAAAAAAACAAGTGAAAGCTAAAAGTTGGCATTTTCCGAAGAGTACCTTGAGTCTAACGAGGGGTGTGCAAGTCTAAGAAGGTTGAGAACCACTGGCTTAAGAGGAGTTGCTTGACAGGATTCTTTCACATTTATCACGTATGCAACTCCTCCCAGATGACTCCCAAAAAGGATCCAACACATCTCCTTATTCATCTGAGGCAAGTCCTGGAAGACCTTTAACTCTTTCAGGTGAGCAGTAAATGGAGGACTGACAGCATCATCTGGGAAAGGGCAAAATGAATGGAGACCAGCGCCTTTCTAGAAAGTGGTCATCCTTGCTTATTTTCTCTCCTTCCCTATCTTGGGGTTAAATTAATCATAGTGATTTATTCAATGAAACAGACCTGGCTCTGAAAACTGTAGATGAGTTTAGGTGTCTTATGCAGGGGTTCACCCCAAGGGAACCAGTACAACTATGGCTCATCTGGGTAGCAAAGAAGGTATGCTGGACATGCTCATAGCAGCTAGCTGAGGTATGCCATGGACCTTTATGGTCTTCCTACTCCCTGCAGAGATTCTTCAGCGCTTTCAAATTCTTGCTGTGCTACCCAATGGTAGTGAAGAGGGACACCTGGAGGAAGAAGTTCTGCTCTACTTCTTTAATGAAAAGAAACTGCTTTTTATGGAGAGTCTGACTTGTCCAGTGCTTTGTCTCAGTACTGTTATTATGGGATGTTTGCAATAATCTGTGGTAGCCTCTTCATGAGGAGAGAGTCTGGAGCTAGTCTTAGAGAAAGCTCTCTTGGTGCTACATACTTAGTGGCATTGGTAGAATTTGCCAGTCTACAGAATGAGACTCCTATGGTGTCAAGGATTTAATGCAGATACATCCACCGCCATAGTATTCCTCACATTCAGTAGAGTCTGTTAGTCTTTGCAAATAATCACTCAAAGAACCATAAAAATAAGTAATCCTTGTCATCAGAGACCATTTTAACCAAATACCATTCTAAAGCATGGACACTACAAAGAGCTAAATGAAAGGGAAGGCTGATAGAGTAAGATGACGCATTTCATACAGATATTGACTCTACTTGCAACTCAACATGCTGCAGTAATTTATAAGTAGGGAATTTTGAAACAAGTAAGCTTGAAATATCTATAAGATTTTATGTACATATTTCTAAAATGATCATAATACAAGGAGACAAACTGGGGGGGAGAAGGGTTAAGTAACACAAATTTTTGAAGTTGCTCTTATTCTATTATTTCCTCAACCTAATTGGTCAAATGACTTACCTCCTAACTTGGTCATTATGTCAGGAACTGTAGTTAGCAGCTGGCTTCTAGATTTTAATGCACTGCATGGGGCTTGTACATTTAAGTGCCTGCCATATCTAGTACCATATGCAATGCAATCCTAGTTTCTCAAGTGTAATAAGAGCTCAAAGTCCATTTTTAACCTATTAAACCAAAAATGCAACAAACTAAACAATTAGCACTTACATCACCCAAAGCTCGTTCCAGACAGGATGTTAGTTTCATTAAGCTAAGTGCAATTGCTGTAACCTGCATACACTCCAGAACATCAAATACTTCAAGAAATAGCTATGAAATTAAAAGAAAAAAAGTTGTTTCACACTGCCAGTGCATTGATATTAAAAAAGATTAAAATTATCAAAACCAAAGGTGAATATGATTAGCTGAAATGAAATCTCGTAAGCAGTCCCTAGGGACATTTTTACTGATTCTACAAGTACAAAGTTTTCTGAACCTGAAATAAGGCTCCAGAAGAAACCAAACTGAATAATCACCACTTGAGATTTGTTTATACACTCTGGTCACCCAATACCTAGCCTACAACTCCCAGGCCAGGTAACAGCTGTAGAAGCACTATTCAAGGAAGACCTTTGTCCAGGAAGTAGACAAAGAAAAAGAAAGATCCTTGAAAAAAAGCAAATACAATCCTGCAAGTATTTTGCTGGAACAGCCCAAAACATTTTATTCACTTTTATAATGGTAATGCACATACATAAATTGTAATTCTAAGGTCAACAAAAGCAGGAAATGAATACACTTCAATATTGTTATGTTGGTCCTATACACAAGGTAGGTTAATTTCAAATTCTGAAAACTAGAATGTGAAGATCAATGTACTTTGTTGTTTACTTGTGTGATCTGGTTCTAAACCTTCTACAGAGCACTGCGTAAGCCAAAATAATGATTGCTAATATTCGTTATCCTACCTCAGTTGCGTTTGTCCACTGGAACCACAATGCATACTGAACTTCAAACTGTTCCGTGGTCAGGGATCGTAGGTGTAAGTGAACAGATTCGCACACAGGTCCTAGCAGTTGCACACTTTTGACATAGTCGATACTTTGATCTTAAAGTAAAAAACAAAAGTGTGACCACAGCAGCAAAAAGTCCCTCTCTCAAACGGTATAAGAAGTTAAATATTCTATATTTTATGTATATATTTCATACAAGGAATGTTTTGGCCACCTCACGCTATTTTGCCAGTATTTTACTGGAAGTTTACTGCTCTATAGGATGCAGATGAAAAATATTAATGGAAGATAAGATACAGGACAAAAGAAAATGCCCATCCCATATAAGGAAATTTATATTTAAAAAGGGCATGCAAGCAATGGAAATTCAGTAACTTAGAATTTTGTTTAGGGGCAGGCAATTATTTTGGTCAGAAGGATACTTAACAAGTTTTGGTCAGCTATTGAGGGCTGGACACAGAAAATCTTTTAGAAGATATCATTTTAACAAATTATAGATAAAAACAAATCATATCTTGTAACAGATGTTTGACTTTTAGTATATTTTAATTTTCTTTAAAAAAAAATATTTTGTCCTGATTTATACTGTTTGAGTTGTATATATGGAGGCAATGGCAAAATAGCTAAAAATGCAGTCTTATTCTTGTACATTATGTGTGTGTGTGGTGGTAGGGGGGCACTGCTTGTGCACTTGGTCCCAAGCACTGCCTAGGGGTGCAGGATGCATGCAGCAGAGCTCACTTGGGCAGCACAGGTGAAGTGCACACCCCCCACCCTGTCCAACCCACAGCTGCCCCCACAGCACTATGTATGGGGCCAAGCCCACCTGCTCCCACCCAGCGCAGCTTGCCCCAGCCCTGGCCAGCACACAACTTCCCAGTGGGGCTGCCCCTGCTACTTGGGTGCTGCTTGGCTTCCCAAGCCTCCAGCAGCTCCTTCCTTTCCTCCTGCTTCTCCGAGAAGGGGTGGGAGCTACAGCAACACAGCTCCTGCCCCAACGTTCATGCTCCACTTTAGGCCACTTTCATCCACTCTGTGCACCCGGCGCAATATGCATACACTTGTGGGCAGCTGAGAGCTGGAGCCCCGCATGCTGGGGCAGAAACTGCCTGGCTGCAGCTCCCTCCACCATCCTGGAACGGCAGGAAGAGGAGGGGGGCAGAAGCTGCTGGAGGCGTGGGAAGCCAAGCAGCACCCAAACGGTTGCAGCCCTGCAGGGAAGCTGTATACTAGGGCTGTGCGAAACTTAGGCAGCTGTTTCGTTTTGGAGGTGTTTTGGCCCATTTCGATGTCTGAAACGCCAAATGTGAAGTGAAACGGAAGGCTCCAAAACATCTCTGAAACAAAATGAAACCATCTGAAATGTTTTGGAAAATTTCCGAGTTTCACAGCCAGGCCTGCAGGGAAACAAAAACTACAAGGGAGAGGGAAGAGGGGGTAAAGGACTGCTCTGATATTGACATCTGTAGCTGGTCAGTGTCTGCAATCTGGCCCCGAGATCCCTCCTAATCCCAGTGCTCTGGGGGAGGGACGGCAGCCTGCTGTCATCCCATGGGCAGATCCAGGGGAGTCTGGCTCAGCCCCGCAGCCCTAACAGGGAGGCATGGGCCCCTGGATCTGCATGTAGGATGACAGCATGCTGCTGCCACTAGCAAATGGTATGAGTTTTGCTTTGAACAGTTTGAGGTGCAGTTTCACAGAAACCCCTGCACCTATCTCCTTGAAACTTGGCAGGCTTCATGCCCTCAGAATGGGCTACCATCCCTGCAGTTTTCATCCAAACCAGGCAAGAAATAAAGTTATAGGCATTTTAGTGATTCCCTATTATAGCTTATGGCTGAATCACCAAAAAAAGTGTTGAAACTCCAAAACAGATTCGGCTTAATCGAAACAAAACAGTGATCTAAAACACTGAAACAAATCACTGTCCCTCCAAAATGGCCAAATCCAAAACCAAATCAAACACTCGCTGTTGCACAGCCCTACTGTGTACACTGGCTGGGGCAGAGACAGGGTCGGGACCAGCAGGTACAGATGAGCACAGTGTGGACTGCCCCATGCAGAACTCAGCTCATGTGGAGCATCATGGGGCAGCCATGGGCAACATCCAAATCAACTTGTGGGCGCTTGCCTGCAGACCAGATCCAGCTTGTGGGTTGTATTTTGCCCATACCTGGTTTAGATCCATAGAGTCCAATACAGAAACACTCTTTGCACCATCTGAAGATCTTGTCCTTTGTTCTAGTTCTTTTTTTATAATAATATCACTCTTTGGCAAAAAGCAGCAAATCTTAGCAAGGGCGACGGAGTGCCCCACAACATCAATACAGCCAGGTATGCAAACTTGATTTACAATATAAAATCTCAGATTTCATATAGGAATCCAGAGTATTTAAAACATTCTGACCTGCTGTGATCAGAGTTCTTTGCAACAGAAAACTGGTCTATTATTTTTCTGTCTGCACTCCATTCACAGAAAAAAGTGAGTAAAATCTCAAGTCTGGCATTTTCCTAGGGATGCCTCCAGTCTAACAAGGTTGAAAACTACCGTCAAAATTTGTAACCAAGAGAATAACTTCCAAGGTGACCTAACATTGTAGGGCCAACCTTTTTTGTGGGTTAGGCTGCCAAAAGTTAGCTTTGCTCCTTCCCCAAGTGCCACTCCAATGACCTTCTTCTACCCGATCTGCGGCTCTGCTTTCTGATCCCTGCTCAACCTGCTGCTCTGCTTTCTGTTTCCTGGCCCATCTATCTGCCACATGCCATGCAGAGGCTGCTCATGTCACAGGTTGGCTACCACTGAACATCAGACCAAGGCAGACAGCATCACATCTCTCTTTTGCTGCCTTTGGAAATGAGGGACAGCATTTGTCCTGAAGCAGACTTGTCAAATTAAAATTCAGATTTGTCCCATCATGCCTTTCACAATGGTTGAAATGTTATAACACATTCTATTCTATAGGCAAACACTCCACCACCATATAAACTGATATTCCATTAATCACTAAATGAGAAACAGCATTGGAAAACAGCACGTCAAAGCATTTTATCTTCTTGCAATATGTGGCTAAGAAAGGATGCAAACCAACGGAGGGGGAGAGGGAGAAGATGCCAGAAAGAAGGCTTTGTTTTGCTTTAAATATTCTCTCTCTTACAGTAACTTTTCCAAGCCACAATGAAAAATGCAACAAGTACTTGAAAATATATATTTTGTGTTTTGGTTTTTACCATTTCAGGAAGGGGGTTTTAAGATTTAAGGTTCTTCTTGAAAATGAATTCTATAAGTTATAGTGCAATAACTGCTGCACCACAACTAAATATCCCAATTAGTCTGGGTTTACTTAACCTCTGGTGTACTTTTGCTTTGTTTTCAGTCATAGCAAATACTAACCTGATTCGAGGTAACACACGCGTTCCGAGATTGTTCTCCAACTTACTTCACCACGTTTAGACACAAAGTTATTAATATCACAGTTTTCTTTTATCTCAAATCCAAGTTTGCAAACCATATAATGCACAGCAGGAGAAAGACAGGTGGTGATTGGTTCAGGTAATGACATCTGGAACATAAAAGACATTTACTGTAATAAGAAATGACTATGAAACAACTAATTTTAAGCAGCGAGAATTACTGCTGGGGGTGAGGGAAAGGAACCAACCCTGTAACTTGGAGCTTGTCTGAAGTTGTATTCTACAAGGTGATGCATTCCGCTTCATCTGAGGCCATGCCCACTCTGTAAATTGACTATGCCCAGTGGTCAGACCTTTAAGCATTCTCCATGATTGTAAAGTGTAGCTGCATCAAGGCTAACTTGCAAAGCAAGATATCTAGCTGGCACCATCAACCAGAATCGATAATCATCTCTTACACAACATTATGTGGATATAGCCATACTGCTTCTAGCCAGGAGATGAGTATACACAGTATTAGATTGCACTGCTGCAAGCCACAAGTCTGTGGTCTAGATACAGCCCAGGATGTTTACAGGTAACAAGATGGTGTTCTGCAAGGGTAACTAAACTGGATGGACAGCCATACTAACACTGCTGCACTGCTACTGGTGGCATATGCATGGGTAGCTCAGGTATCTGCACACAACTCTGAACTGGACAATATAAAAATAATCTTGGCAAGCCAACACAAAGGTGCAAGAACAGCAACTTTGCAAGAAAGACCATCACTCCTACTAATTATTCTGAATTAAAACATGGTTTTTATGGGGCCAAAATGTTCCACATCTGCCTAGAGTGGATATCCACTTTTTTCTAAGGTATCTGGTACTAGCCATAGTCAGCGGAGGGCACTAGCCTAGGTAGATGACAAATCTAATTCAATACAGCAATTTCAACACAGCAATTCAAGGGCCACCTCTATAGAGAGTAACTCATTCTGTTGACAAATTTAAATTAATAAGTTAAAATTTCAAGTGACTGGAGACACAGGCATAATGTGCGTCTGTTCATGCAAACACATGTGGCCAGCACACAGACAGGCAGGGTGGTGGAATCATAGAATCACAGAAAATTAGGGTTGGAAGGGACCTCAGGAGGTCATGCAGTCCAACCCCTACTCAAAGCAAGACCAGCTCCAACTAGATCATCCCAGCCAAAGCTTTGTCTAGCCGGGTTTTGAAAGCCTCTAAGGATGGAGCTTCTACCACCTCTCTGTGTAACCTGCTGCAGTGTTTTACTACCCTCCTAGTGAGAAAACTCTTCCTAATATCTAATTTAAGCTTCCCTTGCTACAACTTGAGACAGCTGCTCCTTGTTCTGTCATCTGCCACCACTGAGAACAGTCTAGCTCCATTCTCCTTTGAACCCCACTTTAGGTAGTTGAAGGCTGCTATTAAGTCCCCTCTCAGACAACAAAACCAGTCCCAAGACTGACTCCTGGGGCACTCCATTAGGTAACAGCTGCCAACTAGACATCTAATCATTGATTACTACCCTCTGAGCCCTGACTTGCCCTGGTGAATCCATACTGACTGCTCCTAATAATGTTCTTTTCCTCAGTTGCTTAGAAATGGATTCCTTGAGGATCTGCTCCATGCTTTTTCCAGGGACTGAGGCAAGGCTGACTGGTCTGTAGTTCCCTGAATCCTACTTTTTCCCTTTCTTAAATATGAGCACTATGTTTACCCTTTTCCAATCATTCAGGGCATCTCCTGACCACCATGAGTTTTCAAAGATGGCCAGTGGCTCTGCAATCATATCAGCAACTCTCTCAGCACCCACAGGTTCATCCTATCCAGCCCAATGGACTTGTACTCAGCCAGTTTTTCTAAGTTGTCCCTAACCTGTTCTTTAACCAGTTGGCCACTTACCTCCTCCCCAACCATTGCTGCTGGATGCAATAGTTTGGAAGCTGATCTTGCCTGTGAAGACTGAGGCAAAATAGGCATTGAGTACTTCAGCCTTTTCTGCATCCTCAGTCACAAGGTTGCCTCCTCCATTCAATAGGGGACCCACATGTTCCCTGATGCTCTTCTTGCTACCAACATACTTGTAGAAGCCCTTCTGGTTACCCTTCGTATCCCTTGCTAGCTGCAACTCCAACTCTCAAGAAGGTCAAAGCACTTCAACACTGCATGCCTGAGCAATGCTCTTATATTCTTCCCTATTTATTTGTCTGTGTTTCCACTTCTACTCTTCCTTTTTGTGATTTAGTTTGCCGAACAGTTCCCAACTAAACCAAGCAGGTCTTCTGCCATATTTGCTAGTCTTCCTGCACATTGGGATGATTTGTTCCTGCACTCTCAGGAAATGTTCCTTAAAGTACAGCCAGATCTCCTGGACTCCTCTTCCTCTTCAAACTGGCTTCCCAGGGGATTCTGCCCATGAGTTCCCCGAGTGAATCAAAGTCTGATTTTCTGAAGTCCAGTGTCCTTACTCGGCTGCTTTCCATACTTCTTTTCTCAGGATCCTGAACTCAGCCATCTCTGATCACTGCTGGCAGCTAGATGCAGGTGGTGGGGGTTGGAAGGCCAGGGCTTAGAGAATGTCAGGGTGGGGTGGGGGGCAGGTGCCTGCCAGTACTGAGGAAAGCTGTCCAGGTGCTGGAGCTGCAGCAGATCGAGAGAGGCACCTGCCCCTACAGCAGGGGAAAGGGATGGGGGGATAGGGGGCCTTCAGAGAGCTGCATGGCCCAGCCTTGTATGCCCTTGCTTGAAGGGGTGGGGCAGTTGAGAGCTGCTGCAGGGGTGGAGAGGGTAAGGAGATGCAGGGGCTATCGGTCAGAAATGTAGGGCATGGTGAGGGGCTATGGTCGGGAGTGAGGGGCACATCACTGCCCCCGCAATCATATTACCCTGCCCCCGGCTTGTCTTCAAGGGTGGGAGGAGGACCACAACCTCCCCCCACCTACCTTCGTTACTTCCGGGTGCCTCTCCGGCGCACATCAGTGACGTTTCTTTGCTGTTGCCAACGTCACGCATGGGCTACAAAGCCTCGCTTTCGCTGCGCGGGGGGAGGTGAAGGCGGGCATCGGGTGCTCCGCGCGGCCGTTAGGAAAGAGAGAGAAGGGGTGCCCTCCCTGTCTCGCCGGCCATATGGAAAAGGCGGGGCAGAAGCTGAAGGAGCCGCCACTCCCGGGGGGCGGGGCCAAGCGGCGCACCAGCATGTTCGAGAAAGAGAATGTGAGGGGCGCGGGCTGCGCATGCGCGCGCGTCCCACTCTCCCAGCTGTTGGGAGGGAAGCGTCCCATGCTCCCTCGTGGTAGAGTTGTTCGGTGTCGTGCGCATGTACAAATTGTGTCGTGGGTCTAGTTCAGTGACTACCCATGGCAGGCACTGGGCTGAATACTCGACGTTGTTCTGTTCAGCTGAGTTGTTTCCATCGGGCTCTGAATAGGGCCTCTCTTCACAGCAGCGGTTTGGGCAGCTGGTACCTTTCTGACTCACTGGGGATCCTTTCCCTGAGTCGAGGCAGCCCCGTCTGTGAGGGGCTAGCTGGGCATAGGGCTTGGTGTTTTTGAGAGTCTGAAAAGCGGCCCAGTGGATATTAGGCAGCTGGAGAGAACAAAGGCTGAGAAACGGTCCATTTGCCAGGCCCAACGTATGCCAGAAGCAAGCAAATGTCTTTATGCACATTTGGAAGGTTTCAGGAGAAAAGCGTGACATGAAGGGCCTGCCTTTCCCCCTGTAAGGGCAGCACAAAAGTCCTAGCATTGAACTGCCCACCATAGTGCCATGATCTCAGGAAGATGAAACTTTGTAAATTGGCAGCTATCTCTGCTTAGAGGTCTGAGTTTGCATGACCAGAAAGCAAAGCATAATGGAAAGTGAGCTGCAGTTCAGCTGGGGCTAGGATTCTCCAGAACCTGAGTGTGGGTAGGGCGGCCGCATGCAGGTGGCTGCTTTCAGATGATTCTTCCATTCTTGAGCCTGTAAATTCCAGAGATGCCTCCTTTTTGTAGGGTTTGGAGTGCAAGGTGTTGGTTATAGTGGTGTTTTAAGGGCATAAGCAAACAAGGTTTTTTAGGTAAATGTGACTGCCATTATTATTAGACCAACTCAGTTGGAAAAATTGTTCTTTGCAAGCTTTTGGGCACAAACACCCTTCTTCAGGCATAGGGAGACTGTGCCAGTGTTATACATCCTCCATGCTGGAATAGAAGCTAGCATACAAAATGCAGGTCTGTGAAAATGCAAGTGTCTGGCAGTGAGGGTCAGGTCATGGGAAACCATAGGTGCAAGACAGGTAGGTGGGGGGAAAGGTGGGGAAGAATGTTGACCTGGTGATAACTTCTCTACATTTTACCAGATAAATTTTATCTGGGGTTACTGGATGTTAGGCAACTTATGTGCTATAAATTCAATGTTTAGTCCATGAGCTTTTGTATCCAGTAGTAGATTTATGAAGTGTAGTTCATGGGCTTGGTTATGAAGTATTTTGTAAAATCCTTTTGTGAATTAGAACTGAGAGGTTGGAGAGAGAGTAGTTATCTTGTGAGAAGTGTGCATAGGGTAATCCTCTCCATTTTACTGGCTACATGCTATCACCAGGGCAACATTCCCCCTTCCTCCCCCCATCTACCTGTCTCATACCTATTGTCTCCCATCCCCTCTGATCCTCACTGACAGACCTGCATTTTCGCAGACGTGCATTTTGTGTGCTGGCTTTTATTCCACCATAGAGAACATATAACACCAGCAGACTCTCCTTATGCCTGAAGAAGGGTGTTTGTGCCCGAAAGCTTGCAAAGAACAATTTTTCTAACTACTGAGTTGTGGCAGGCAGCCAGAAGACTGGAAGCGGCTGCACCAGTGTCTGCAACCCCAGCCTGGCTCATTGCTGGGGATTGGGTACATGTGCACCTTGAGGTGGGTGGTAGGGAAGGGGCCGTGGCTGCTCTGCCACAACAAGGGTTGGGCCCCTAGCTATTCTGTTGCCATCTATCCCTGGCATGCCAGCGTCTGACAAATTGAAGTTGTAGGTGTTTTGTGTTCTCTGCTGAAAAACTTTGCCAATCCCTGAATTAAAATGCTTCTGTTTTACATTACATTTCCATTGTTACCTTTTCTCATGCCAAGGCTCTTTTCCCATTTTAATTGATATAGGCCTGTGGAAGTGTTTGCTGTTCTTGTTGAGAGTTTGTAATGGTTTCTCTTCTAGTACCCAAAACAGAAATGAACAATTTGCCGTGTAGTCTCTTCAAGTGTCTCATAAAAATATCCCACAACAAAATCTGCCTCTTTTTTCCTTTTGGTTCTTAAAAAAACTTGATTTTCATATATTGAATTATGATACCAAGCTTTACTTTTTTTTTTTAAGTTTGCACAGCTGCTGAAAGAAAGAATCAGAAATTCAAGCCTTGATGTTTGTGGTACAGAACCAATGGAAGAGGAGTCTATGGCAGAGTTTGGGAAAACTGAATTATTTGCACTGAAAGCAATGACAAAAATGAGATATGCCAATACATACAGAATGGAGCCAAACAATAAATTCCAGGCTCATTTAGTAAGAAAGAAGATTCAGCAGATACTAATGGTAGCGTATTATTTTCATTTAAAATGTCAGTGTATAAAATGCTTAGTTTTACTACAAAATTAAGTGCCAGTCCTGCAAAGACTAGATGGGGGCCCTGTAAAGGTACATAACATTAAGCCTGCGTCTAGATCTTTGTAAGATTGGAGACTTAATACAGCAGTAAAGTTTAAACACTGTTATAAATCCATCCTTAACATCACAGTGTTTCTTATCCTGAAAGGCACAACCTTCACATTTCTTACTGAGTATGGAATGAAGATGGGAGCTGAAGGTTCTGACATTCTTATGTTAATGTATTGAGATGTTTCAGGGGTGTAGGTTGTAGCCGTGTTGGTCTAAGGACATAAGCAGACAAGGTTTTTCGGGTGAATCTGATATCTTTTATTAGATCAACTTAAAGATGTATCAGGGCACTTTCCACAATAGAATACTTAAAACTCATTTGGACATACAAAAAACAGAACTCTTGGTTCCAAAATTATACCGTTTATTAGACCAACTGGAAAATGGCAAGAAGTACACCCCTAAAACTCAACTGCAAATTTGCAAATTTTTTATTCTGGTGATATGCAATTTCAGAGTAAAGTGAAACACCTCTGTAACATTACCATGTGATTTGTTGTCACATATGAAATAAAGATGTCAAGATGAAATAAATGCAGGATTTTTTTCCAGAGAATTTGTAAAGACAGTCTGCAGCTGCCAAATACTAGAGAAATTTCTAATAGTTACCTTGCAAAATTATAACTAACCCCTGTAACCAGAGTGGGTTTTTTTTGAATGGGAAAATTTTCCAGAAAAATGTCCAATGTCCTGATTTAGTATGTTTATTTGACTTATACTTAGTAAACAAAACTAAAAAAGTACATCCATATTAATGTTATGTCCCAACAGCCACAAGTATTTGAACTGAAATATTTGATTAGGAAAAAAATTAAATACAGCTCTCTTAATGTGGTTTAAATCTTATATTCAAACAAATTAAAAGCTTTATGTGGAAAGAATTTATTTTTATTGGAGTACTTGTGAAAATGTAAAGACAATACGCAATAGCATGTACTTCCCATACACTGTTTGTTTAAATTTTAAAACAAAATGAAGGCACTGAAAACTGACAACACACTAATTTTAGCACACCCAAAGACCTGTGCATGATATACCATCCTTTGGTTTTGATTTGACCTGCACAGCCAATTCGGTGAATTCATAACTTGATTTTTGGTTTGGATTATTATGTGAGTATATTTACCCTTCTGTTTATAAATCCACAAAACATATATGTACTCTCTCACAAAGTACCTGGGGATAATCACCTGAAAAACATTAATTACAACTTTGAAACTGTCAAGCTTGCCTAATATTGTATTGGCATCCATTCATTGTTACTAATGAATTTTATGAAATAATGAATTTTTAGAAATGGAAAATTTCCCACGGAAAAATAAAGCACTGGAAAATTTTCTGCCCCATGTCTCACTACAGACATGCTGTAGATATGCAGACTAGCATGTTCACAGGTTCCCTTTCATTAGGCTGAGCCTGAAGAAAAGAGAAAATGCATATGTATACATTATATATAGAACTAAAAGGAGAATTGTTAAAAGTAATTAAAGGTCACATTATTATTATTAATATAATTATTTCACAGTAAAAAGGATAGCTTATTTGTGTGGTGTGCATCAGCTTTTGTGCTAGCACTCAATTTATTTCTGTTTCTTTGTAGCTAAAATTACTGAAAGTTTTAGAGAAAAAACATGATGGAGATTTTTTTTTAGAAACTCATAATTTTTTAAAACTCTTTTGACAGAATAGACTTCAGGAAGTTAATTATGATGATGCAACTAGCAACTTCCTGTGTACTTCAATCTCAGATGAAATAATAGCATCTGTCAAGGCAATGGGCTTTGATCGTTATAAGTATGTAGTAATAGTACTAACTGTGGAAAAGACAGGTCAGGCAATAAATGTGAGTACACAAATAAGTTTGCTCATGGTATTTCAAAGCTAAATTAAAAGTTTAGAATTGTGTCATGTCTCCTGGCACTTTGAACCACATTTGGGGTGGTTGAGAGCCACAGTGAATTAGTGGAAGGTGGCTCTTGGAATTCTGGTACACAGGGAGCAACGGTGCCACTTAACAATCTATCATATGCATACGTCAGTATATGGAGGGCATGTGGAGTTTTTACACCTTTTGTTTCGGTAAATTTGATAACAGAGAGAAAACCACTGAATTACAGTTTTTACCTTCCAGGTTTTGGAAAGTAAGATCTCTTAAATGTGATTTTCTTTGAAGGAAGTTTTTCATGGTAACATAAGAATATGATATAGAAACATATATATATACACACATGCATGCAAATTAATACAAGTAATATAATGTAATATAAAGAATTTAGTCTTGCCCCTTGTAATTTTGCAGTTTTATATCCATTCTTTATTTTTAATACAGTCATATAAACTAACAGTATCTCTGTAATGCTGCATATTCATTTTACATTTCTAAAGTGAAAAAATATTTCCTTAAGACTTGTGCTATTTAATGAGTTTCTATGTACTTTGTTCTTTTCTCCCATATAGATTGCCAGCAGATGGCTCTGGGATGTTGCAAGGGATGACTGGGTTTCAGCTAAATGTGAAATGGAATCTTTTGTTGTATTGGCTTTGCTAGTTGCCTGTTATTTTGAATAATTTTTCTAAAAGCTGCAACTATTAACGTATCTCACAGAATTGTGACTGTTTGTTCAAAACCTTTCAAAATATTATTGTTGAATGCATTCTTTTAAATTTTAAAATAGCTGATTTGTTAAAAATCTACATACTGTACTTTAATTCTTTCAAGTTTTATTTTAAAAGAAACTTCAGAAATGTGTGTGTTGTGCATATTATATGTCTACTGCATTTCTGTGTCTAAAAATTAATAATACATTTAAGGCCACATCTTGCAAGGTATCAAATGTCACTTCCAGCAGTTGCTAAGCAATGGATTTATAACAAACTGCAGTTTAACAATTTAATTCATTAAAGCAAAATGTTCTGCCTTTGGAGGTGGAATTTGCAACAGAAAAATAACATTGTACTTTCCCCTAGGTCTTGTCATATTCATCAAGCTGCACAGGAAGAGTTTGTACAGACCTGGTATAAGAAGCCACTGTAATGTAACTTATATTTAAAAAACTTTGATTAGATTAAATATATTTTCTATACTTTATAGTCAACTGTTACTTCTTATTCTTGTTAAACAGTTTGGTATTTTGAAATTTGGAACATCCTGTGTAAATGTGTCTTTACCCAAATCTAAATTATTCTGAATTTAAAATTACTTCCTAATAATTAGATTCTGTATATGGAAAATTCATAAATTTGTTGTAATTTTCCATGTACACAATTTAATTATTGGGATATTGTCTTAAAGTCATGGTCCCCACCACTTCAGCAGTAAAAGGATTGGTGAGGGGCGGGCAGCAGGGGGAATCAGATAGCCTGACCCCTTTCCCTTGCTCCCCTATACCTTTCCTCCCCTCCACTTGCCCCACTGCTGCCTGCACCAAACAGTGCCTGAGTCCCCTTCCCCCTTGCTCCTCCCCATGCCTTGGCACCTCCCTCTGCAGTGCTTTTCCACTTCCACTTGGTCCCCCTTGCTGCCTGCTCCCCAGACTTTGTCTCTGGTCTTTCCCCTCACCTCTGCCCCGCCATCTGGAGCCCCACACAGCCTTTGTCCCCTTCTGCCACCTACGCTTCCCCCCCACACACACAGCCACTTCCCCCTACCCCAGCCCCAGTGGTTCTGGCAGGACTCCATCCCTGCTACAGCCCAAGGCAGGGGTCATGTAGCTGTGTCAACCTGGCCTGGTAGTAGGCTGCTGCTGGTGGGTTGGCTTGGGCTGGTGCTGGAGCAGCTATGTGTCCCTGCCCCAGGCTGGAGTGGAAATGGACCCTGTTGGATCCAGAGAGTAAGTGAGGGGTCAGGGCAGGGGGTGGTGGTAGTAGCTTCTTGGGGGTAGGTGAAGGGGTAGAGGCTGCAGGAGAGAGGGTAGGTAGCAGCTGCAGCTACAGCTACAGCTACAACTGTGGGTCAGTCAGAGCTGCAGCACTTGCCTCTTGACCCACCAAACCAGCCACCTTGTACTTAAATCTAATATGAGGAGCATTCCCCCCATTTAATGGAGGGGGGCACCTCATCTTGGATTTGAGTAAATGCAGTAATGTTTTGTACTACCAAGCCCTTGCCTCTAACATAGACAGATCTTCAGATTAGAAATGTCACTTAAGCAGTAGCGTAAGTGAGATGGGATTGGGGGGGGGGGGGCACCAACCCTGGGCTGCAATTTAGAGAGGTGAGGAAACCACTGCCCCATGTGCTGTGGAACTGCCTAGTTATGTCTGCTTATAAGTGTTCACACTTGGCTTCAAGCTAAACATTGGGCCTCAATCCAATGAACACTTAAGCAAATGAAAGCATTCATATTTGTGCATTTAAATACACGTGTATGGTCCCACTTCTGCAAATTCTTAAATATGCAAAGGCAGGGGAAGATGGCACCTTAGGACTATACAGTTGCATGGAGTCCCAGTGTGTATAGAAAGGCATAAGCTGGCAGGGTGCTTTAAAATAAAACGTATTCGATTACCTTTATTTCAAAGCGCCCTGCCGCCATTTTTTCAGCACTGGGATGCTGATACATGTGACACATGGGTGCTTTTAAATAAAGTGCCTGGCTTGCTAACTAATGTGCCTGGCACCGCATCCCATAGCACATGTACAAATGCCCGTAAAGACTAAGAAAAGCATAAGCTTTCATAGGCTACAGCCTACTGCATACATTCATAGCATCTGATAAAAGTAGGTTGTAGCCACCAAAAGGTTATGCCTTTCTGAATAAGTTACTCCATGGATACTCAAGCCCAAGCCCACAGGCCACACCGGGCTCCCAAGCCGTGTCACCCAGCCTGTAGGGCTCCCCAATATGTTGAAAAACCTGGGGGGAGCACTGGCAGCATTAAATGTCACTTGCCTGCTGCTCAGTGTCTGGACCTATGGAAAGCCCCAACACTGGTACAATTTGGGGGAGAATGATAGGGGTAACCACTGTGCCCCAACTTGGGGGGGGATGTTGGGGAAAGAGTTGCTTCTGAAAGCTGTGTATTTACAATTATTTCACCAGCAACCTGAAGTTGCCTTTTTCACTTTGCTGTGGGTGCCTGACTGCATCACTACATTGCTGGCCTCTCAGGCTGGGCAGCATGGCACAGCATTAAAGCCCAATCCCAGTACACAGGGGTGGTGCAGGACCCAATCCTACTGAGCATGGGTGGCGTAATTTGCTAGGGCCTGATCTCAGTTCATGAAGCCCAGTCCTACCTGCGGACCAGGTCCCTGCCACTTATCTGGCCCACGGGGCCAAAAGTTTGAGCATCAGAGTTAACTGCTTTCTGCCTGGCTTCAGACTAGTATGGTTAACTACCTCTCTTTAAATCTGTGGTTCTCAGCCTTTATAGGCTCAAGGCCCCTCTCAGAAAATGTCAGCTCTTAGTTTTCATTAATTTTTTGAGACAAGATTATCTTGCGAATCATGTTTGCACATTTCAGAGTGCTAACACTATGTAGTTTCCTACAGCACCTTTGAAAGGTTCTCAAGGCACCTGAAGAGCCATATTCCCTTGGTTGAAAATCACTGTTTTAAATACATGAGTAACTGACTTCTGTAAGACCACACATGGTGAATGAAATGGTACTATTCATGCTGGTAAAAACACACATCTTAATTGTTCACAGGATCAGACTCTTAACTTTTCTGTAAGGATATACATCTAATTTGTTCCATCTTTAAATTACTTTAGTCTTGCTGGGAGACTTATGTGAACATGGGGAAGGAAATCCACACTTCAGTGACTGAACAGACGTGAAGTTTGTCTCTCGGTGTTGTATATTTGCCATGGTGCTGTGAGTTTCACATGTTCTTTCTATTAAGCACTGTAGAATAAGTTAGCTGCAGGCATTGCTCTAAAGAAGTATTCTTTTTCCTAGTACATACAATTGTCCAGTATGTTGTGATACACACCTTATTTGGTTGGCTGTTTACTTACATTTGCCACCTCCTGGATATTTCCAAAGACTGCATATGCTTGACAAAGGAGAATGAATCATTGCCAGTTTCCTTACTGTTTAAATCAAGACTGTTTAAATCCAATGCAAAACTTTCTTCCTCAGGGCTCTGATCACAAGGAGCCAGGCACAACGACTAAACTTGTGCAGCCTGGCTCCATGTCATCAGAGCCCTGAGGAAGAAGGTCTTACTTGATCCCAAAGTTTGTCTAACTTGATCCCAACTGGCACGGTAAAAGACAACACCCTAAGAAATCGTTGCCTCTCACATTCATTTCTGGACCATCACGGCTACATCAGTGCTCTTGCACTACCGTAACGTTAACGCGTTACAATACCCGGCCCCCCCAGCTAGGAATGATTTCTTTTATCACACCGCGCATAGCAGAGTTATGTGTAGTAGTCAGAGCATAAACGAGTTGTGCCCCCAGTGGCTAGGAAGGCATGGCAGCAGCTGAAGTGCAGGGGGTGTGGCAGGACCCCAGTGATGGTAAGCAAGGAGCTCTCACAGACACCACTGGTGTTGAGTGCTGACCAAGGGCTAGCGACCACCAGCAGCCAGCAGGGATTGCAGGCTGCCCGCAAACGTTGCTGGGTGGCAAGCAGCAACTGCCCGCAGGGGTCAACAGTGTTGGCAATGCCTTTTTGTAGGGGGTGCACTGCCATGCTCAGGGGGTGCATGTGCATCCGCATGCACCCCCTATGCATTGCCCCTGATTCGGAGTATTGTAGATGTTCAATCCTCTGGGCATGAGGCTGTGTTTCTTGCATAGGCTTAGGAAATATATGTTGCTGTTGAGTTTGGCTTCTTTCTTTTTCATGAAGTTTCCATTTCAAACAGCAAAATGTGGTATCTTCCATGTTTTGGGAGTGTTGGTTGCAGCCATATTGATCTAAGGACATAGATCTCATAGATTTCTCAGACATTAGAGCTGGAAGGGACCTCACGAGACCATTGGGTCCAGCCCCCAGGCAAAGAAGGAAAAAGGCTAGATATAAAACAAAGACACCGGCCAGTTCCCTGACCACCCAACAGAGGGGAATGCAAAGGCACAGTCAGAAATCCAGCTACAATTCCCTGCCCTGGTGTCAGCAAGGCCCTGGCATCAGCTCACGCATACTGATTTGATCACAACCCCCACTGAGATATGCCGGCTTTTTATTCCCGTGTCACAGACCCGGGAACAAAGTTCAGGGTGGTATTGTGTCCTGCATTGCCACCTCTTAGGCCTGCTGTATGGATACGAGCAAAAATGCCCTCAGTCGGAGGGAGCGCATCCACACGCAGACGCTGAAATGATCATGCGGTAAATAGGGCACCTTACACCAACTTGAGCGAAAGTTTGATAGAAATGAAATTTACACTCAATTACTTAGGGCGCCGTCAGGCACGCGTAGACACCGGCCTATGCCTGCTTAACCCGCAGTAAATTCAAGGATGCACGTGTGGACAGGCCCGGAGGATACCACAGTGCTGCGGCACAGCCACGCTCTCCGTCCTCGGAGGTGTTTCAGAGGGGCAATGCCGTGCCCCGTCCCGGGGGAGGGGGCCCAGGTGCGGGCGGCGCGAGGCGGAGCGAGCACAGGGGGCAGGCCCGCGGGGGGGGGGCTGCGGCGGCGGGCAGGGGGATGCAGGAGTCGGGCGAGCGGCGCGGCGGCCGGGGCCGAGGCCGAGGCCGAAGCCGAGGTCGGGGCCGTCCCCTCTCCCCGGCAGGGGCCGCTGCTCGCGTCGCCGCGGGGGCCGGGGGCGGGGCCGTGCGCAACGCGGCGGCAGCGCCTCCCCCCGCCCAGCCCGAGCCCGCGGCGGCGGCAGGGACTGGGGTGATGGCGGCCGTGCTGTCCCCCAGGGTGTGCGACAGCGACCCGGCCACGCCCGGCGCGCAGTCCCTCAAGGTGAGCGCGGCCCGGGGGGCGCGGGCGGGGGAGCCCCGAGCGCCGGCGGCAGCCACGCAGGCCGGGCCCAGCCCTTCCCCCACGGCCCCGGCGGGCGCCTGCGCTGCCCTTGGGACCCGGGGAGCTACCTCAGGAGGAACAGCATAGCTAGCTAGACTCCTGGCGGCCCCGGGTGAACTTGTAGTATGCGGCCGTCCCTTTGCAAGAGATGATAATGGTAATAATAATAATTGCCATTTTGGCCTCCCCCCCCTTTTTTTCCACGTCCTGGGCGGCCGGCCTGTTTGCCCGTGCTTGTGTCCGGCTCTGTTTGTGAGCCAAGCCCAGGGCTTTGGAACAGGAGTCCAGGGCAAAACCTGTGACTGCAGGGGCCCGCTGCATCCAGCTGCTCACCACCCGAATGCTGCCAGTTTCACGCTTGCTGCCCCCTCCACTGGCTTTACATCTGGCAGCTTGCTGCCCCCTGCCCACAGCTTCATGTCTGACTGCATGCCACTGGCTTCTTCAGCTGCTCGCTGCCCTCCCCTGAGGCTGGCTTCTTTTGTGGCGGGGGGCCCCCAAAAATTGTTGTTTGACCCTGTCCATGGTGGTTCAAGCATGGCTGTGGACTTGTAGAGCACTTCGCTTCCCACTTTTTGGGGTCTTTCTCTTGCTCTCTCTCGGTCCTAGAATGGCTGGTGGGGCATGACAGAAAAGACTAGGCTGCAGGTGAGGTGGATCTGGGCAGAGAAGGAAATGCTCCAGATTTCAGGGAGGTGTGGAGTCATGTGCTTCGGAGATGACCCCTCCCCTCAAAACAAGCCGTCCTTTACAAGAAAGCTGGTCAGGCTCAGGCACCTGTTCCAGAAAGCATTGTTTCCTGCAACAGCTGGGGAGGTTGCAGAGAATAATCACCTGAGCAGGTGCTCCAAGTGAGGTGCTGCAGTTGAGGTGACATAGACTTGCTCTGGTATTTTTCTGCAGTCCAAAAAAAAAAAAAAACCGGAGAGAGAGAACCAAGAGCTGGCAGTTTCTAAGGGAGCTTCCAGTCTAAGGCATGGGGCCTTTACAGGGGCCTTCTAAAATGGTTGAGAACCACTGTGCTATGGTGACAGGCCCTCTCTCTCTCCTACTTTTTCTGTTTCCCATGTATGAATTTAGAGGCTGGGATCAAGTTATTCATCAAGCCTTTTTTTTAAATTTTTTTTAATTAAGATACGCAGCCAAGCATTTTTTTTTTCTTGTTAGGAAACCTCTGTTCCATTCCTCTCATTATTCATATGGAGGGTTTGTAAGTTTTGAACCTTCCTCCTCAAATTAAGGACACCAGAACCAGTCGTGGTATTCCAGTGGCAGAGAGGTGGTGTAATTGCACTACAGCTGCTTTGTGTCATCTCTCTATAATAAATCCAAGAATCCTGTAGCATCTCATTCTGAATTTGTGTTCAAATAATTATTTCCCTGTTGTTCTTGGAATCATTGCTTTCCAGGGTAGAGGCCTGAGCCTTTCTTATAAAGGTGGCTTTTTGCTCCTAAATTCATGACTTTAGACTGGGTGAAATCCAGAATTTTTCATTCTCAATCCAGATCTGCGTCACCTACAGCCAAATCTTTTTTTTATGCGAGACAGGTGATTCTTGGAGTTGGTAAGAGACTACTGTTAAAATAATTTTGGTATCAAAGATAATGAATTTGAGAGGTAAGTAAAGATGTTCTTCCTCTGCAAGCCCTTGAGGAAAGTGTAGCTATTTTGGGGGTAACACTACATCAAACTTCAGATTCAATCCAGAAATGGAAACAGTAGGTCTAAGATGATAGTTATTGGCCTTAGCATCTGTCCTGGCATTGTTTCAGTTATTGTTGGAATTGGTATGTTTGCTGATGGAGATGGGATAAAAATATTCCAACAAAAATCACTAGGGCATTATGTCTGTGTGCTCATCATGTCTACTTTTTAATATGATGTGTGCATAGGCCCGTGGTTCTTTCAGCCTTCACTCTTAAGCCAAAGGCTTTCTCATTGTCTTTGTGCTTTTCATCTTTGAACTTCTATTTTAGAGTCAAGGCTGAGTGAATACATTGTATTGATTCTTGTTTCCACAGTTTTAGGGGAGGGGTAGGCAACCCCCAGCACGGTTGCCAGAGCATGACACACGTGCCTCAGGTTAAACAACAGGGAAGGGGTTGCCACAACAAGGATCAGGCCCCTAGCAGCTCCCTCACTGTGCACTCCAGCATGCCAACATCTTACAGATCAAGGTTGCAATGTTTTTGGCACTCTGCTCATAAATGCTGCCGACCTGTTTCAGGGTATCATAATAAAACTATTAAGATGTGGAGTTTCATCCACTTCTTTTCTGCTTCCCTGTTCCCTTTCCCTTTAAAACTTTTCTTCTGTTTTAAAAAGGATGCCATCAACTGAAGGTCTGTTAACTTAAATCTGTTTTTCCCTGCCAGTTGTTGTGCACTGTTGTCTGCAATTAAGTTTTGCCAGCGTAACTGAATTGGTGAGGAGTGGGTATGTGCATGTAGGAAGGACTTATACACCAGAAAGACAGTGGTGCTGCTGAAAAATACCAGTGTTAAAACCTTCAGAGTAAGGCAGGTATAGAGCGCCTCAAAACCTTATCCCTCAGTGCCTTGTGGCCCTGATAAAAACATGCCCTTAGTGAGGCATTAGGCAGTCAGCAGCAGTTCTTCTCTGTTGCTCAGTGGCAGAAGCTACAACCATCAAGGGACTGAACGTCTGGACTAAGTGGCCTTTGGATTCGGTCTCAGTAGTCTAAAGGCAGGGTGGTGGGTCTTGGGCAGCCTCCACTCCTCCATACTCCTGCCCAGGTGTATGCATCAAAGGTCTTGATGTGATGGTTGCAGAACTCCGTACAAGCAGATTCATCTGACACCTTATTAGACCTCTTACATGTACACCATGATCCAGAGGATCAAAGGTTTCTTGTTACTCCTACCACCAGTATAGCTGTACTGGTAAGCCCTTTAAATGAAGAAAAGCCCTGTCTTTCCGTATGTTATATGTGCTTTTGTTTTCCTTGATACTGTATGAAAGACCTATACAAATGAAAGGGGCAAATGGGCTGTAGATGAAGATCCATCAAACAAAGTAAACGTTAGATTAGATGACATCTTTTTGCTATGATTACATACATTCCATTTTATTTCTATCTTTGAACATATGCCCCTGAGATCTCACCACAGCCTATATTCTAAACAACACCTCTTCTTTTGCCATTAAATCTGTTGAAATCTGGCTGGCAAGAAGTGCTGTTGATGTTATCATTTCTATTCTGTGATAGCTCTGTTTTGAAAAGAAGGTTCCTATTACCTGTATTTTTCTAGCTGCTTTGCATCAGTTTCTTTCTCTACATTCTCTTCCTGAAAGGCACTTACTCTGTAATGCTGTGTTCAGAGCTTTATGTAAATTATGTGTGGTTCCTTTTATACATCTAAGAAAGTGAGTTTTACTGATACTTTAAGGGTGATTATATACACCCTCATTTTGCTGCTAGTGCCATACTGTGTTCCTTGATTTATATCAGTGCCAAAGAAGGATTGAGCATCTCTGCATTGCCACCAGGAATCCTGAGAAGGATATTTATATATTTGGGGGAGTTAGCCATACTCCCTGTTTTCTCTGTGCTTTTAATAGAGTGCTGTCTCTGCTGATGGAGCCGTGCCATTGAGTGCATGGGAGATGAGCAGAACCAAAGCTTTGTCTACTTCCCACTCCTTTTTTTCCTCACCTGATTTAAAGGATTGGTTGGGGACAATAGAGTGGTTTAGCTTCCCTTCTTGTACTTTTACCCATTAGGCAAGTAACCAGCCAGTGCAGGAGAGCAAAGTGCTGTGCAAACTAGAGCAGTTTGACTTATAGGAGACCCATTTTAAATAGTGCTGTAATTCTAGGGGGTAAGTTTATTCTGACACAGAATGGCTGACCCCAGAGTTTATTGTATTATTCTTTAAATAGTGGTATTATAATATATTGAGTACTGGCTAGATTTTTCTTAATGCTTGTGTTCCATGCTTCTATTGTAGGATGACACAGAAGAAAATTCAAATGATGGCAGCCAGCCTTCAAAAAGACGACGTATGGGCTCAGGGGACAGTTCTCGGAGTTGTGAAACTTCTAGTCAAGATCTTGGGTAATATCATTTTACTGAGGTTTTCAAATACTGCTTCATTGCATCTTTCTATAGTTTTACGAAAGAGTCTCAGTGTCTTTTTCTTTTCATGTGTTCAGACATTTCTCTGACTTCTGTGATGGTAAATGAAATGGATTTGGGGCAACTTCCATGCTCTTTCAATATAGTTTTATTTGATGTAAGTTTCACTGAAATATCCTGAATTTAATTGTGTCTGATTGTACATCTCAGATCTTAAAATATTTTAAATATATCTCAGTAAGAACTTTTGGAAGTCTGTGCCAGCATTTTCTTGTTACCTTGTCACAACTAATACATACCTTGATTTTTGCCTCCCTTAATACTATGAGAAATGCTAGCTTTGTGAAAGCCTAATGAAGTGGAGTATGCTTCATAGTTTTGAGACTAGGTAGGAGGAGCCTGTATTCTGAAGGGTAGATCTAACACTTCATGGTTTTTAATCGACTTAAAAAGAAATGAGATCAAATTGTAGAAATAAGGCATTCATAATGATTGCTTTGACTTAAGTACATCCATGTATATAGCAAACAATTATATAACAAGTCTAGTGTCTTTTATGCCTAGCTTCAGCTACTTCCCTGCTGAAAATCTGATAGAATACAAATGGCCACCAGATGAAACAGGAGAATATTATATGCTTCAGGAGCAAGTCAGCGAATACTTGGGCGTGACCTCCTTTAAACGAAAGTATCCAGGTATCCATTTTATAAAGTCTGTATAAAAGTATCTACCAGTCTGTACAGGTTTGAATTGCTATTTTTTTAGAGTACAGTGCAATTAAGAGGCAGGCAGGGTTCTTTATTAAATGTGATATCTTGTATTAGATCAGCTGAGTAGTTGGAAAAAAGTTCTTAGAGAACTTTTGGGCGCAATCACCCTTCTTCAGGCATAGGAAGTCTCTGATGTTCTAACTCCCAAGGAAGCTAAAGGTGTGACAGAATGTCAGTGAGAATGTAAATAGTAGGCCTGTGCGAAGTGCCTAATACTCGCTTTGGATTCGGATTCAGCCGATTCAGGGGACAGTGATTCAATTTGGTAATTTGAATCACTGTCCCAAATCCATTCTGCCAAATTGGCTGAATCTCCAAATCAAACAGACCCCATCCCCTGTGCGCTCTCACTGCCCTGCTCAGCCCCAGCGTCTGGGCTCTTTAAAAAAAAAAGAAAAGCCGTGCAGTCACCGGCTTCTGCCAGGAGTGGGGGTGATCCCCACTGCCCTGCACTGTGTTGGGGAGCTCTGCCACAAGCCCCCAGAGGCCCCAATGGCCATGCAACAGCCAGTGAGTGCAGGGTGTTTTTTTTGTTTGTTTGTTTGTTTTAAGAGCTGGGATGCTAGGGCCGGGTGGGGCAGCCATGGGTGGTGGGGCTGGGAGAGTGGGTGGTGGATGGGGACTCATGGCAGAGCCCCCCCCATGCAGCACGGGGCAGTGGGGATTGCCCCCCGTCCCTGGTAGCAGCTGGTGAGTGCAGGGCTTTTTTTTTTTTTAAAGTGCTGGGACACTGGAACTGTGTGGGGCAGCCATTGATGGGGCTGGGAGAGTGGACGGGGGTCAGAGGGCGCTCAGAGGGGCTGGGGGAGCAGGCAGGGGATGGTGCCTGGTGGGGGTCTCCTCATGGTACCCTTTCCCCTTCTCCAGCCCACTTCCCCTCCCCTCCCCATCTCCTACTTACCAGCATGGAGTCTGGGTCCAGCTCCCTGTGGTGGTGAGCAGGGACTGTCCAAATCTCCTCTGAATCTTTTTCCAAATCAGTTTGGAGGCTCCAGATCAATTCACACCTTTTTATTTTGGTCTCCCAATTTGATTTGGATTTGGCCACTGAATCAGGCTAAATCTCCTCCAAATCGAATCTGTGACCAAAGCTTCACACAGCCCTAGTAAAGAGGTAGACATTAGGAAAACACAGGGTTTTCTCATTCTCACTGACATTGTGTCACACTTTTAGCTTCTCTCATTTCTTGGAGTCTTAGAACAGCAGAGACTTACTATGCTTGAAGAAGGATGATTGTGCCTGAAAGCTTGCTAACAGCTTTTTTCCAACCACTCAGTTGGTATAATAAGGTATTACATCTGTTCAGAGAACCTTGCCTGCCTATGTCCTTAGACCAGCACGGCTACAACCGAAAACCCAGCAGCGTACAATTAAGAGAACGCTAAAACTGTATTTCTTTTTCTCATCTTTTAGTCCCAGCAGTTTTGTTACCCATCTACTTTTTAGCTAAGGTTTTCATTTTGAAACATTGTAGAGGAGTCCGATTTCCATTGATGGATGCTTACCTTATTTTTTAAAGTCATATCCCTGATTTTTATTTTCTAGAATTGATTATAATTGTCACTCTTGATTTTACTCAGCCTAGGCCGTGTGACTAGATCTACTTTATCATTCTAGGTCTTGGACAATTGTGCATTACAGTACGTCCAGACTAGAAAAATGTTAAAATAAGTGGGGAGCATAGCCTTTACTTAAGTACCAATTGATTTTAATCTGGTTCTCTCTCATCATAAACTGTTCTGGTCCTTGTATTAGAATTGGGGGGGAAAAAAATCCTTGTTAAAATTATTTTTATCTTTTGTATTAGTCAGTGACCTTTTAATTCAAATTCATGGGAAAATTAATTATTAAAGCTGCCAATCTGTAAATGAACTGTTAATAGATTCATGTGTGCATTTGTGCAGACAGGTGTCAGTCAAACTAATTCCCCTTGGATTACGTCCTTGTATATATTACTGTTTTCAGACTACTTCTGTATAATTGCAGGTACAAGACTTATAATTGTATAATTGGTACACTAAATCTGAAAAAGAATCTGTAAAAAATAAATAAATAAATCTTGTATTTGATTTAGCTATAGAATACCTTTTATGATGCATTTGGAAGTGGATAACAATACACTTTGCTTGGTGTTTTGTCTCCTGGAGATTTAGAGAGACGGGATCTATCTCACAAGGAGAAACTCTACCTCAGAGAACTAAATGTCATCACAGAGACTCAATGTACATTAGGTAAGAAAAAAGGTAGTGTGTTTGAGTTGCATATGAAAGCAGACAAAGATCAAATGACTTGGTTGGCTTATTTGTGCCTTAAAATGGTAGAATCAAGTAGTTCTTGACTCATCACCTAAGTTCTGAAATTAGAATTGGTTTCAATGATACTTTAAGAGCATGTAATCATTTGAGCAGAAGACCTCAAATAGACTACTAGTCTTTGTTTTTGACCCATTCAAATTACTTCATTTATAAAGGAAGAAGTTATTTTGCCAACATCTGCCTTTCTTCTCCTCATGGAGAAGAAACTCTCCTTAAGAAGTCCCAGGGCTTTAAATGGAGCTCTGTGCAGGCAAGAACTTCTGCTGAGACAGATGAGCTTACAGGTTTGAGGTCCTAGAAAAAACAAATTAAAGCACTGAAATACCTTTGTAACAGCATAAAATCCATAACACTGTTTGCATTTGATCTTTTCTTTATAAGTTTTCTTCTTCCCCTTCTAATGAAATTACACTAGTTTGACTTACTGATTAAAGAGTGCCTTTCCTAATCTTGTCTTTGATCCAAATCCACACAACCTTTTTGTTTTGATTTATACAAAAAGCTAATTATTTTATAAACTTTTTAATTACTTTCCCGTATGTTGTTTTTTTGGGGGGGACATAGGCATTTGATTGATATATACCAGCATCTTAATCAGAATATCAGTAGGTGCTAATTTTGAACAATGCTGCCTTTTGTCTGTTTTTTGTCTCAAACCTGGGGTTTTAGAGAGAGAACTTCCATTCATGTCAAAGTGAGATTTATAGCCACACGTATCCCTTAGGCTTAATGAATGAAAATAAAAAGGATTTTGATTTGCATGAGAAATTTTTGAGAGAAGGATTGTTACATAATTGCAAACATCAGAGAGAAATATATTGTATATGTTTGGCTGTCAGCTTTAATTGGATAATTTTACAATATGCCAGGGCTGTCCGGCTGGTGGCCTGTAGGCTGCATGTAGCCTGGCCCTCAGTAGCTGCTAATTCTTCAGTGCTCCAGCTGCTGCTGCCACCAGGGTCTCTGGGCTTCTTCTTCCTCCAGCTTTTTGCTGCCATGCCTGGGAGTAGAGAGTCACTGCCCACATCATGGGGAGAGGGATCTAGGTGGCTTACATGGCATACAACTCAGAGGGCTGTGACCTGAGTGTGGTGCAGCCCTTGGCCTCAGAAGTTGGACAGACCTGCTACAAGCCAGTAATCAAAACAATAAATGGTTCACAACTAGTTTTGCCAGGTACTGTCATTAGAGTTTTCTGTTTTCTTTAGGTTTAACAGCTTTGCGCAGTGATGAAGTAATTGACCTGATGATTAAAGAGTACCCTGCCAAACATGCTGAGTATTCTGTTATACTGCAAGAAAAAGAACGTCAGCGAATAACAGATCATTATAAAGAATACTCAGTAAGTCAGACAGTAGTTTAATCCTATAACCCAGCGGTTTTCAACCTTTTTTAAGGAGTGTACTCCTTCTGTGGGTACCTCTTTTGGACTATACTCTCTTCCAGCTGGGTAGCGGGAGTGGGGGAGGTGGTAACGTCAGCACCCACCCCACGCCCGGCTGGCTGTGGGAAAATCTGCAGTGGAGGGGAAAAGGCCACCGGGGGTGGTGCAGGGCTGGGACCTGGCAAGGACAGGGAGGGAGCTGAGCTGAGCTGGGCCCAGGATCAGGCTGGGGTCTGCTGCGCTCATCCCTTTCCCTGCACCCGGGGCCATTGCCAGGAGCTGGCACCCCACCCACACCAACAAATATGTTGTCCCTAGCCCCATGCTGGCCCCAGCTGCCTCCCCAACCCAGCACTGGCCCCTCACCACCCAGGGCCTCCAGCCAGGAGACAGAGTGGGGCCAGCCTTGGCTGTGCCTCCGCGTTGGAGGGGACAGAGCCCATGGAACCCCCACCCCACCAGACCTTGCACAGCCTGGGCAGGATGTGAGACAAAGCAGTGGCTTGTCCAGGGGATGCAGGGAGGGGTGGCAGCTCCTACTGCCATATGTGTTCCAGGAAGACATAGGTGGGGCATGTGCCCCTGGATCGGTGCAGGGCAGGATGGGCTGCTACTGTGGGCTGTGGCTGGGCCAGCGCCAGGCTCTTCCTGGGGTGGGGACGGGGTGTGCTGGACTCTGGGCAGGGGGAGCTATAGTCAATCTTGGGGTGGCTGCAGCCCCGCCCCCCGCATAGTCCGCGCCCTTTGCCCCCCCCCCCCCCCCAACTGGGAAGAGTCTAGTGCAGCCCCGACCCCAGCCTGCAATGGTAGCCTGCCCTGCCCTGTGCAGATCTGGGGGCATGCTTACAAACAGCCAGATGCGAAGCTGGCAGCATGGGGAGCTCACACATCACTGCCCTCATCAATATACTCCATGTTGCTGCCAGATGCTGCTTTCCCGTGCTGCTGGCTTCACGTGCAACTGGCCGTCAGCACTCCATGCCCCTTCTGCCATGTGACAGCGGTGTGGGGAGCTCAAGTGCACTGGCCGCCCCTACTGCCATCTCTATGCTCAGAGCCACACGTCGGGGGGAGGGTGTGCTGACAGCCGTCCACGCACGATGCTGGTGGCACAGAGAAGTGGGGATACTTGGGCATAGGAAAGCAACATTTGCATCCAGCAGGAGCAAGAAGCAATGGATGGTGGCAGCCCTGCCTCTACCTCCGTGCTATTGTTTCCCAGGTACCCCTGCTTCTCTGCACCACCAGCTTCCCATCCACTGGCCATCAGCACCCCCTACTCCCCCCCCTCCGATCAGATGCACTGCTGCTTCAAAGTACCCCTGCTTCTACGTGCTGCCACTGCGTACCTCCTGGGGCCTTCCTAAGTACACCCAGGGGTACGCCCATACCCCCAGTTGGCAACCCTTGCCAGAACCTATTAAGCAAGGAACAAAATGTTTTTGTTGTTTTGGGGGTTTTTTTTCTCCAATTTATAATTTTATAGGTATGTCCTGTGAATTAATAAACTTGTATTTATTTCAGCAAATGCAGCAGCAGAACACACAGAAAGTAGAAGCCAGTAAAGTTCCAGAATATATTAAGAAAGCTGCCAAGAAAGCTGCCGAGTTTAACAGCAATCTGAACCGGGAACGAATGGAAGAAAGAAGAGCCTATTTTGATTTACAGACACATGTAGGGTGACTTAAATTTATTATCAATGACAATAGGCAGCTTGTTTGTTTTAGTAAAAATGTCAGTGTTTATGGTAAAGTTCTAATGCTTATCATCCTATTCACTTGTCATTTTGTTTTAGAAAAAATGCCATATTTACCTGAAGATGATCCTGAATTCCAGACACTCCCCCCCAATAATTTGATTTTATACATGACAAATGTATATATTTTCTATAAATTTCCATGTATAGAGTCTCATTTTTGGTGGATCGTCTCAAACTTGTCCCCACCCAGATTGCCTTAAACTGCTGGCCCAGTGGGGAGAGCATGGTAGGTGGGGAAGCAGTGGGGGGGATAGGCAGCTTGCCCTTGCCATCTGCCCCACATCCCCACATACTCACCTCCCCCTTTCCCCCTCCCCTACCAATCAAAATATCTCTGAAGAGACATTTTAATGTCAGTGTTATTTGGTTTAGAGATGAGGCATAAGTGACATGACAATAATAGAATGTAAAATAGCAAATAGAAGGTCAAGTTATTTATTGCTTCTATTACCATTCCTCCTAATACAAGAACTAAGGGACATCTAATGCAGTTAGAAGGCAGCACATTTAAAGCTGATGGGTTTTGGGTGGGTTTTTTTTTTTTTTGACAAAATCATTACTATATATAACCAACAGTGTGTCAGTTTCCATGAAGCAATTTTACCTGTTGCTTGGTGAAAATAATGTCTACCGGGGACATATGTCACAAGGTATTATTTAGATGTATTCCAAGAATGGTCACACATTTATATGAATAAAAATATATTCCACATTTCCAGTGGAAGGATACAAGTATATATCAACTTGTATCAGAATGCAAGCTATTCTCTACTGCCTGTCACAGCCCAACAGCCTGAATGCAGTTAAGCAGACATTTTTTCCCATAGGCAAATTTTTGCATAGTGAAGCATTATGGGGATTTTAAGCTTTTCTGATATTTGTCTCTGTCAGAAGCTGAATAGTGGGTCACTGTTCTGATCTTGTTATGATTTGTTCCTGTGCTTTTCTATTTGTTTCTCTTATATTAACCTAATGGCTTTGTATACAACAGTGCTTTTAGTGCTAGGTTTTCTTATCATCATTACCATTCACCACCACACAGTAACAGCAAAATTTTGTTTTAAAGATGTCCCACATAAAAACTAATTACATACCATTTGAGCTTTTAAGTAAAGTTATTTAAAATTGAACAGGAAGGATTGTTTTTTTACTCTATCGCATTACACAGTCTTGGTGCTGTAAATTAGATTAGGGTTTTATATATCCAGCATACTTACTAGAAATGTATTATTTATATTTGATATAGAATTTCATTTTGTTAGTAAAGCTCTAAAATATTATATTCCATGAAGTGCTAGAAAAGCATGTGGGAAACCTAACTCAACTCCTTTAACATAATAAAGAGGAAGAGATTGCATGAGATATGTATACAGAGAGAGAGATCTTATCCATATTTGAATATGGGAAAAAACATTATTTTAAGAGAAAAAAACATTGTGTGGAAAATAAAATTGTGTTGTATCAATGCAGATTATCCAGGTGCCTCAAGGAAAATACAGAATATTACCTACAGAGAGAACAAAGGTTAGTCCCTATCCTGTGGCTGTCATACCAGGCCAGTTCCAGGAGTACTACAAAAGGTACTTTGAAAGTATAAAAGTATGACAGTATAAAAGCTTTTGCTTTATATTACACAAATCTACTTGCTGTATATTCTACAAAAAAAGGAATGTTTATTTTAAAATATCTGAACTGATTTTATGCTCATGATATGTTCTAGTCTGACAGCCCAAAAAACTAAAGTCTCCTGTTCACAAAACAAATATAGCAGTGGGGACTGAAGTGCAAGTTGTTTCATACTGCGGTATCAGTGTACCTCAGTATTGTCTTGGAAGGACCAATTGAACATGTAAAAGGAGTAATTTAGTCTCCATGTCCAATAAGTCCTTATTATCTATCTGCTAATTCCCCCATGTGTAGATGAATCTTAAATCTTTCTGTATGTTTTATAAAAAAATCCAAAATATTTGAAAATTCTTATCCTTAATTGGGGAAGGGGAGGAAGAGGAGGAGTGCAGCATTTATACTATTGAAATATAAAAGATGTGTATAGCATACCCTTTAAGCTGTCCCAGGTCATAAGCAAACCATGCCAGAAACATGCCAAAGTCTAGATCAAGTTGAAACTAAACAGATCATATATTCATATATAAAAAAAATCATATATTCAGGAATCTGGCTATACAGTGCTCTGGTCTTCATTGTTTAAGTTTGGAACTTAACTGAAAAAATTGTAAAGAAAATTGTAAATGTGTCTGTACAGACACCAGATATTTATAAAATAAACTACATGGCCTCTTGGTTATGGTAACCCAGCTTGTATTGAACCGTCCAAGAGCTGTCAGTGAACGTGTTGGTATGGAATATCTAAATTTGGCTTTTGGTATGATCCGTGAAGTGAGTTCTTAATTGTCACGATCCCCACCTTCCAGTACAAATATAAGTGAAGTTGGTATACCTGTTTTCATCAAGTTTCTATTCTACATTAATTTTGATTGGATTGGGAAAGCTATTCTAAGTTTGTGAAGTGGAACAGAACACTAAATGAAATACACATTTAGTCTGTCTCCAAGAATGGAACAGACAGTTGCTTCTACTCTTTCTTCTGTACTCATCTAGTTCTCATCTGATCCCTTTGTCTTCAGTGGCATTCTGCATGAACAAAGAGCTTCAAAATCTCAGATTCTGATGAAGAGCTGGAGACCTAGAAAGTTATTTCATTCAGTTCCATATGACAAACAGAACACAAAATTGAAACTCTGGTTTCTGAAACTCTGCTTCTATATTAATTTTTCTCAGATAGTTGGAAGACCTACCAATAGTTTGCTCAGATAGCAGAAACTAAAACCTGATCCAGGTTCACTAAAAATGAATGAAAGACTACAGTCTTTAGGGAAATTCGTATTGTATCTTCATTCTTAGTATATTAGAGAACATGCAGTTCATGGGATTGGTGGTAATTTTTTTTAAAATATAGCTGATGGAAGGATGAGGTGTTGGTATCCTGTTTGCAGAACTGTTTATATTCCTGAGTGTGCATGCAATTTTGGTGATCATACTATTCGTAAAGGCTGTGAATTTATGCAGATTTAAATTATTTTTTAACTTGTGCTTAGATGCTTATATTCCCTTTACAACAGTTAATTTAATTATTTTTGGCTTCAGATACTCCCCAGATGAACTTCGTTATTTGCCATTAAACACAGCCCTTTATGAACCACCTTTGGATCCAGAACTGCCTGCATTGGACAGTGATGGAGATTCAGATGATGCAGAAGATGGTAGAGGTGATGACAAACGGAAAACCAAAGGCAATTCGGTGAGATAAATTGAAAGGTGTTCTTCAGGAAAAAAAATACCATTCTCTCTCTTCCACTTTGGTCAGTTTCTGTAGTTGCTTCCCTGACATCTTTAACATCTCTTTCCAGTAGAATTTAGATTTTTTTTTTTTTTTTTTGCTTCCAGCTCCCTTTATTTTATCAAAACAAATCACATTTCATATTCCCACATTCATTTTATTGAATCATTGCTTATTGCCAGTTAAAAGAAATATACATCAGTTTTGGCTGATGTCATTTTCTCAATGTTTAAAGCAGGCTTACCACACACAAACAAATGTAGTTGAGATTTCCCATTATTAAAGTGTCCGTTTCTCTTGGCAGCCAACTTCCAGAAGCACATTTTTGTAATTCAGTGAGATCCCAGTGTAAAATCTATAATACATTTTAAAGTGGTTTAATTAGACATCTTTATATGTTGAGTAGCCAAAAGGCTGAGTATAGTCAAATACATGAAAATTTTGTTTAAATATTCACAGTCATTTTTTTTTTATAACTAAAGGGGGAAAACACTTTTATTTAATTCAGGCTACGTGTTTCCATTTCCTTTTTTCTGCACTTGGTTCCTTCCTACTATTTGAGGTATAGTTAAGGATATGGGACTGGTCAAACACTGTTTCCCAGGGCACAGTCCTGCACGTAGGCTTCAACCAAGAGGTAGTTCTGACGTTAGGAGCAGGGAAAATTGGAGACGGGGCACCTTGTGGCTCTATGTGCCCTGCTGATGGCTATATTCTTTATTGGAATTAGGCTGCGATTAGTAAAATTCTTTCTTTATGAAGTTGGGTATAGCTTTTGGAGTAGGGTGGAATCTCTATCTTTGGGAAGACCTAGTGCTCCTTCCACGTTAATCATGTCCAAGGAGAGAGTTTTGCATGTTTGTGCCCTGCTTCTTTCCCAGGGTTTTGGGGTGTCTATCAGCCTTCCATCTCTAAACCTGCTGACAGTTTCAGGAAATTCCATCATGGCTTCTGTTTCCCAACAGTTTCAGCTGAGTTGTCTTATGTTGCCTGCCCCTCTGAAGGAGCTCAACAGTAGTCTTTAAAAAAATGTGAGAGAAGATACATCTCCTTCCCCTTCACTTTCTATTCAGTATCTCCTACAAAATGTCCCTCAAAAAACCCCTAAAATAAAAACACCCAACATGGGTCATGTCATTTGCTATTATTATGTAGTTTGCTTTGCTTGTGTGCTGTATTCCTTCTGTCACCTTGTGTCTATCTTGTCTATTCATATTGGAAGCTTTTCAGGGTATGTACTACCTACAACTGAGGTAAAATGGTGCCAATTACTATGGGGCTCCATTATTGGTTTATTGCAGGCACTATTGTAATAAAGTATGATTAGGAATATTTCTATGCTAAAGCATTTGGTAGCTTATGAGCATGTTCCCAAAGAATTTAAAATGACATCCATACTGATCTCTGGTGTTCTGCCCCCCACCCTAAACATCCTTTAATGGCCGCAGCATAAATTATGGTGCATAGTTGTGTACAGATATTTACAATTACAGTGCTGGATGTATTTAATGGCATTTCTCTGCTGCAATCAAAAGTGAATATTCAGGTTGCACCTCAGGAAAATAAGAAAAGAGGGTGGAAGAAAAATCTCATAGATGATACAGTTTGGTACTGCATTTTTTTAACAGGTAGCACAATTTTTAGTTTTCTATTTTGTTATCTGTAAAAGACACCATAAAGGTGGAACATTTAGCAAACAGGTAAAATTGTTTTTCTTTTGCTAAATTTTTAAATGAACATTTTTTTTATAAAGAATAAATACTGTTGTGCTCCCTGCTCTTACATAAGGTTCCTTTGGAGAATACAAGAGCCTTTCTGCTGGGATTACAAGGAGACAGAACATTCTGTCCACCCCATGCTTTTATAGACAGTCTAGTCTTTTTTTACCTAGTAGGTTTGACAGCTTAGAAAAGACTTGTGCCTCTATCCAAAAAAAAAAAAAAAAAAGATATCATGGTATTTTTATTATAGGACAATTCATCTGGCAATGTATCTGAAGGGGATTGCGCCACTGACAACCAGGAGGATACTTTTCAGGGAAGACAAAAAACAAGAGACAAAAGTGCTACTCCAAGAAAAGATGGTTCCAAACGTTCTGTACTGTCCAAATCAGTTCCTGGGTACAAGGTAGAAGAAAAAAGCCCCTGATTCAACTTCTTTACTGACCAGCCTCTCTCTCTGAAATATTTAACTTCTGCTTTTCAAAAATATGGAACTTCTGCTTGCTGTACTCCACTAGCTGCTCTCCTGTTGTGTGCTCCATCTGTTTGCTTCCTTCCTTACTTTTTGCTTTATTTCACTAGGGGCTCTTCTGTTACCCTGGCTACAAAGTGGCTTCTATTTCTGTGTCTTGTCTGATTTCTGAGCAACTATAGCACAAAAATCCATTGCTGTTGCCAAAAACACCACCTTTAACATACCAGTCTGATTTTCTTGTCAGTGTAAAACTGGCATTAAGTATTAGGTATTATTCTTACTAGTATGTATTATGGCAGCAGACCATGAAATCAGTGCTGTAAAGTGCAGTTATGTGCTGAAATCTGTATTATAATATACTCAGTCTTTCATTTTGAAGACTGACCAAGTGATAACTATGTATTACTTCATATAGCAACAAACATTGGCCACCTCTAGAGTGGAATGCAAAAACTAATTACAGTCTAAGTAACACTACACAACTGCTTAGGACAGGATATGGAGAATATCAATTTGTCCAGTTAAAGGAAGAATTTTGATAGGTAGAATGTTTTATACAAGCTAAAGCTTAACTAGAACTTAGGAGGCATGTTAGCACCTACAAAACACTGGTTATCAAATCCAGGATACAATCCTCAGCATTAATAATTTAACACTAGGATTTAAAATATTTTAGGAGAAATTCAAAATTATATGCATGATTTAATTGTTTTATGGACTTTCATATAGACAAATGATTTAGGTGTAATCTAATATGTTTAAATAACATCTTGCCCATCCCTGCTTGTTTGTAACTGTTAGCAAACTGATTTTCAGGGGAGCAGGTTCAGGCCCCTAGTGACAAAATATGTACCAGCAAGGAGAGGTGTAGATCAGCAACTGAATGTTTACTGGGGGGGAAAACTGTTACGAAACAAGGTTTTTTTTCTGTGATGACAAGATTATATAGTCTAGAAAGTCTTGAAGCAGCAAAGGTAAGACGCTGGTAGTCTGAATTTTATATTCAGGATTGGTTGCTAACAACAAAAAATTATTGTTCTTTAATTAAAGCAACTTTACATTGTATTAAGAAGGTAGTCTCCAACACAAATTGGACAGCTTCAATTAATTGGGAAAGATGTTGATTGATCTGTTCTGTGACAAAATAAATGCATTTTCTGCATTTATAAAAAATATCAAACTACAACTTTGTTTCCTCCTTTAAGGATTTTACAAAGAATTACACAAATTTATTTTGCTAGTTATTCATTGCAGATGCAAACTCCTGCCAATAATTATAAAAACATGAAATCCAAAGATGAAGCCTGAAGACGTTATAGCTTTGTTTAATATTACTACATTATAGATTGTGTGCTACTGATTGACAGAAGAAGGTGCTTCACTTGGGTATGAGGGCAATGACATACTGTCTATTTGATTAGTTTATTCTATTTAGTGGCCTTTTGAATGTTTAGAGGGGACTGGTAAAACAACTGTTACTAAGGTTCTGAACTCCTAAATGTAAAATTGTACAGGTAAGCCAGTACTACAGCTTGAAAATGGACCCTAATGGCTATTATCTGCTAGTTAAAAACTACCAATTATGTTAATAACGGAACAATTAATGTGACTAGCTTGAAAACGTACAATGCCAAAGTATTTTTGTGGCACATCGTCATAACTTTAGTGTACCTTGTGTTACTGAAAAGTGATGCTTCATACTGATATCTTAGAGATGATAAACGTGCACTGGTTTTTGTTGGGAGCATTTAAATATTTCAATATGCCCTTTTATATGAAGTAGCATAATTGATTTTTGAACATTCTTGTTAAAGAGTTTGTCTGTAAAACAAACAAAAAATTGACCATGTATTGATACACCAGAATGTGCCTAAATGTAAAGGCACTTTAATTTAAAAGCTATAAACTGCTTTTAAATGCCCCTTTGATGTTTTTGGTAATATTTTGATCTGTATCATTCATTAATTTTGTCCTTATTTCGGATAGTCATCTTTAGGTTACATTTCAAGTAAAAGTGAAGGATAATTGCTGTGAAATTAACATGCAAATACATAGTTATAGTCAGTACAGTAGAAGTATTACAGTGGAATTCCCAAGATTACCATTTTAAGCAGGAAAATTAATGTATTTTGTATTAAGCATCATTTTTAACTGAGAACGGTTAGCATGTGGTTTACATTTCATGTCACAAAGTCTTTGTGACAGCAGTTAATGTAGGACCTGCTACTACAATTGCGCTCACAGGTTTCTGTTCTCAAAGTAGACATATTTTTGTATAGTAAGCTGAAATGCATTGGGATACTAGGTTCCCCCAAATACTTCTGGTTTGTGTTCACTAAATATAAAAATGGGGAATGCCTTGTTTGGGCAGTAGGGCTTCATAAAAAACTCATGCTTATCTGACTTGTTGGTGTACATGACTTGAGACTGAGCTGCAGCGCAGAAGTTAACATTACAACAAAAATGAAATGGAAAGTAAAATGTAGAATAGTCACATGGGATATCATGCTTTCCTATTAGGTGTAGACTTTTTCTAGTATTCCCCAAATACCATTTAATTTCTTTAAGATGGTAGACTAACTTGAATTGCTTTGGAATGTGAATAGCTTTGTTTAGTTTTTGTTTGTTTTCACCTTTTATAAGAGAGTGCTTCCATGTGGAGCGCTGTCTGAGTTTTTAATATATTGTGAGTTCTTCACTCTTTCTAGTGAACACAAGTTAGTGGAATGGGAGTAGAGAGAAGTATTAATGATAAATACACTTATGTCAGTCTTTAATTTTAGAATTATATGTATCGGAGTATTAACTGCACATATACTAACACAGGTACAGTAACCCAAAGTTAATTCACTTTAGTTTTGTTGGAGTGAGAGGGAGTTTGCTGCTATATATTATGGCAGCAGAATATGAATTCATAACAGAATTAGAATTTGGATTAGAGAAGTGCACTTGCTATTTTAGAGAGGTTTGTTTTTTTTCTTACCTATGGGTAAAAATACAACAAAAACTTTACTCTTAGAATGTAGCAGTACACAAGAGGGTAAACACTGCAAAACTGATAAGGTTTAAGCATGTGCTACTATCCTTTTGTTGGGAAGAGCAGGGTATAAAAGGTATACATGTAGGATATGTAGAATAGTTGACAGTAAAGATCTTATATGTATGTTTTCACTTCCATAATATTTATTATTCTGTAGAGACATTTGTGAATGTTAGACTTTTATCATTTTATTATATTTATGTATAAAACAGGTTGACTATGCTTTTTTTAAAATAAATAAGCAAAAAAAGTCTTTATGAATGCCTCTGTCATCTTTTGAAAAGGAAGTTACTCTTTAATCACCTGTTGTGCTTTGTTTTTTGTTTTTAAATCTTCAGGCCAGACAAGTTAAAGGAGGCTTCAGCCACATTTTAAGATCTAAAGGAGATTTAGTAAATTTAAAAAAAAATGTTCTGGCAAATTAAGATTGGTTAAATGTATTAAATTGTATTGGCAAGTGTTAGAAAAGTGATGGCTGATAAAGTAAATATATTTAGAAGATATTGTCCCTTTTTGAATAAGGCCTATTAAGTGCTTTTCCCTTTTCAATAGTTGTGTTTTCCACTTCCATTGTAATTACTACAATCTTATCTTGAAAAACACTACTTCTTTCTATTTGGCAACTTTTTCTCTTTATGGAACAAGTCCTGTTAGAAGTCTCTCTATCCTCAATTCAGAAACACACAGACTTTAAAAATATCCAGCACTTAACGGATTTAAGACCAACAAGTGATATCAATTCAAACTCTTATTTCTCGCTAATTAAAGTGTGCATTAAAGTGTAGTTGGTCATAGTGGACACAACAACTTAGTGCGCCCTTGATAAAGTAGTTCTGATGCCTTATTACTGCTTTCCATCAAGGTTAAAATTAGTGTTTGGTCACAAATGTGCAACACGGTTCTGGTAATCTCACAGGATTCAACCCCATAGAATTCTTCTCTGACTTTCAAATAGATCAGATGGATACAAACAGGCACTTCCTTTCTCTCCTTATCTTAAGTGTAAAATTGTACTTATAAGTACATATAAGTGTTCTCCATATCAACTACAACTATAACTTTGCTTATAGGATGTGGAAAAAAGAAACAAAGAGCCTGATTAATACAGAATGCATCTAACTTGTCAGACAAATACTTCAGAATTTAAAGCTATAAAAATTAGACATGAAGTTCTTTTTGACAATTTAGTGTTAAGCTGTCATGCACATGAATTAAGTATAACTTTTGCATTTCTAAAAGGATATTTGTTTCTCCATATATATGGAATCCTATGAATTTGAAGACAGATATGATCTTTCATTCCTTCAACACTTGAATGATTTTTCCTTAAAATATCATCAATGATCTATTGCATTCATTTACATTCACTATTAAATGAAAAGTTAGCTGATAGTTTATAGAAGAAAACTTGCCTACACTCTTGCTCTGCTTAGTTAGTTGCAAAATGATTTTACATATAGCTCATGGCACATCTGCTCTAAAACTAGTTTTATGCCTCTAAGATTTTAAAATAACCACTTTATGTTTTAAGATTTCCTTCAATCACATCAAACAGAAAGCTCATTTATTTGCAAGAGTTAAGAAGATGCATTAAATTTCCTATTAAATCCATTAAAAGTTCTTCTGGCAACAATTTATAGCCCTCTTCTACCCTTCCAGCCAAAGGTCATTCCAAATGCTATATGTGGAATTTGTCTGAAGGGTAAGGAGTCCAACAAGAAAGGAAGGACTGAAGCACTTATTCACTGCTCCCAATGCGACAATAGCGGTAAGTATCTATGTATGCTATAATGGGATTTTAAGGGGTTTTACTTGACAAATCTTAGTAAAAATATTTTATATACTGTATTTGCATACAAACAATTGTCACCTTAAGAGTGATTTTCCTTAGTTTCCTTCAAATTATACTTAATACAGTATATTAGCATATATATTGCACTTGAGTCTTTTAGGTGAGCTAACTTAATTTTATGAAGTAGCTAATACAGTAGATAATACTAATTATTTTAGAATTGTATAAAAAATATTAGTAATAATATTGATTTTAATCTAGGCCACCCTTCTTGCCTTGATATGACTCCGGACCTTGTTGCCATGATTAAGACTTACCCTTGGCAATGTATGGAGTGTAAAACATGCATTGTATGTGGACAGCCTCATCATGAAGAAGAAATGATGTTCTGTGATGTATGTGACCGTGGTTATCACACCTTTTGTGTGGGGCTTGGTGCTATTCCTTCAGGTAATGAAGAAAAACTAGTCTCTCTCCTTAAGTGCTGGGGCTTCCCTCTAAGGTTGGGGGGTGAGGGGTAGACTAAGATGAGCATTATATTAATACCTAGTGTAACAGACATTCACTCCAAAGACAAAACAGGGTTTTGTTGGGGGGTTTCTTTTCTATTTTTAAAAATTATTTATATATGTAATCTACATGAAACCTAGAAATTCACCTCAAGAAACAGGCAGAAGCATGTTGTTTACCTTAAAAGTGTCTTTGCTCGAGCCTGATTTGCACACTTGCAGAACAGCTTTTCACAACTGAACTTTTCCAGCCAGGAATCCCACAACATCCTTCAGCTGTCCTGACCAATATGAAGTGCTATTTCTTAAAAGAAAAAAAAAGCCCATGTAAACTGTGTTGCTGCATATTGCTGGAGCACCTTCAGCACTGTTTCAAAAGCTTAATAGGAGTATAAATGCTTTATTGAAAAGGAAAAGGAAAAAAAAGTTTGCACGGTCCATTTAGTACATATGAATACTATGACTTCCTCCACTCCACCCAGCTGCTTTTTTTTTTTTTAACATCACATGTTATAGAGCTGAGACGGCGTGTGCGCCATATAGTGCATGTAGTAAATTCATACCTCCTTTAAATGAGTACAAAAATAATGCCATTCCTGTTAGGTAGTATTTCACTCATTTTATGCATATGGTGACATAACAAGGCAGTGGTGAAATTGCAGCTAAAGAACTAAGCAATTGGAAGTACTCTCAAAATCTAATACTAAATACAAAATCTAATACTAAATAATGCCAAATTTAGGTTAATTAATACAGTTAGCAGCTTTAAGTTCTGCAGTGCTGGCCCTCCCTGTATCAACAGGACTTTAAGTCCTGAAAAATTGCAGTTAATTAGTTAATTGCAGTTAATTGGTTACCAGCTACTTTCAATGCTGCTGTATACTTCCAGACACCTTATGCGAGTAATTTAACTTCAAAGTTGTCCCACAGCAGCGCTGTATGTTACACATACTAAACATAGTGCACAAGTACTTGATATTGCTCTTTAGCTACTAAGACCGTTATGCTGTGATTAAATACCACTTGTCTCATTTGTGAAGGAAGTAAAATGAAGTGTTTTATGTATGTCATTGTCTGTGCTGGAATCACCCTCTAGTAGTACTGGAGCTTCTACTGGACTTTACATGAATTAACGTATTAATACTTTGATTGCTTAAGTGACTCTCTTTAAAAGAAAAAGGTTAACTGTTTTTTATTCTGAATGGAACCAGAAGAGTGGAAAAAGTATTCAAGCACCTTGTAACAGTGAATAGGTGCCTTAGGAGCCATAAAAACATTTTCCACTATTAACTAATGACAACTTTGCTTTCTTAGGTCGCTGGATTTGTGACTGTTGTCAAAAAGACACCCTGGTCTCCAGGAGAGGAGGAAGAAGGGGGAAAAACAGCAAAGAGGGATAAAAAAAACAAACAGTTTGGCTTCCAATACTGTTAACTGCATAAATTAAAGCGATACATTTGGTGCTATTTAACCAGTCACTCTGTAAAAGGAACAATACCACTTTTTAAAAACCAAATAAAAGTTTAATTTTGACTATATAACAACTTTTTCTTTAATAGCAAGGTTATTGGCAATGTTCTGTCATAGCTGTTTAAAAGGAAGTCTCACATTCCCATTGAAAATGGAAAACTTTCAAGGAAAGTCTGAGTAACTGCATAATCTACTGTATGAACAAGCTTATAGCAACATTTAAGAGATTCTGAAGAAGTTCTGAATAGCAGTAACTTCTACCTAAAGAGAAAGCTATACAACACTTATGCTATTTGTAAAGCAATCAATTTTATTCCAATAAAACACAAATAAAACTTAAAAGATCAAAAAAGACTATTCAGATAAAAATTACCATTCAGATTACTGTTTGATATTCAATTGTCCTCTAACTTTAAAAACCCCACCAAAACACGATTTCAAAATTAAGACTATCTTGAAATCTTTTACTGCACTGTAGGGAAAAGCCAGTCTGCTTTAGGAGCATTAAGTCCCAGCTGGAAAACAGTTATTTACTCCCCCCAGGAGTCAGTGAATGGTTAAGCCAAAGATGTACTAATGACCATACAGAGTGTGACTATGGAAGTAGCAATACATTCATGGTTAGTAAATGCTCCTGAAAGGGTTCCTCTCCTTGTAAGACCCCTTCCCAAGCTTATGCTACAAATACAGGCTCAGCTGTTTTTAGATGGAACAATGACAATGCCATTTACATACAACACAGAAAAACAGCTGAAATGCTGCTTCCATCATACTCCTTCCCTGGAATATAAAAGTCAACCTCTCTACACTTGAGGAAGGAAAGGATGAACATGAACTTTATTCAGGTCAGGATTCTCCGAAACAATCAATGATTTTAGGATCCTTAGTCTAAATACTCATCGTGATGCTGATGCTGTGAAACAGTCTGATGAAGTGCTAATCAAATCACCTGCCACCTGAAAAAGTCAGACTCCTCAAAAGCTGGTTCATATTGGGCACCCCACAAACTGTAGTCACTTCTGAAAAATCTTGATCTGCTACTTCACCTGGTTTGTTACACTCCTTCCAAGTTCCAATGATCAGCCTTTTAAAGTGCCATTGCTCAAAGATTTGTTCACAGTGCAGACAGATTGGAAAATTAGTATTTTATTTTAAATTGGGAGGGGATATTAGAACTGCAGCTTCTCAGATTTTACAACTTTTCCTTATATAAAATAGTAATTTTAGTAGAAAATACACTGAATTATCAAAGTCCATTTTTTTTTCTTAAGCACCTATTCAAAGTAATGGAGAATTTTTATGAAGTTCCCTTTGTACAGTCATTGTTCAACCTTGATCTATAAAGAAAACTATGAATACTGTGCTTGCTGTTCATTTTATGTATGGTAGGATTTATGACAGAAAGTTAGATATGGCTTTTATTTTCCCCTCTCCAGCATAGAAAAGTTTAACCCAAATACCTCTTCAGGAAGCTTTACAAAAAAAAGTACCAATGCTCACAGCAAATCATTCATGTTCAATTTCACAGGTTGTAAGTACACTAGCCCAGTGTGTATGTCCAGTTGGTTATTTTAAAAAAGAATTTCAAGTATTAGCTTCAAGATTCCAATAAATATAGTCCAAAAAACAGACTCTTCATCCTGAGTTTCATCTTCTGCTGAATGCAACTGTTTCTGGCTTGCTTCCATCTCGTCTGGGTTGTAGGAAGCCTCACCAAATGGATATTGTACAACTGTTCGATCATAATATACTTTCATTTCAAACTCACTCTCCTGATGAGAGGGGTGACCATAAATTCCTATTCCCACTGGGCGACGGAAGTGTGCTGGTATGTGAACAACATCTTGGCCACAAGTTACAGACTGTAACTCATAGTCATCAAAGCTGGGGTGAAGAGTCATATCAGATACATACAAATCTGCATCCCCTTTTAAGCTCTGCATCTGAAGCACAATCTTCCCCTCATGATTTAGTCTCAAGTAACTGTAATTTCCAGCTCCAATCTGACCTTGAACGACATGAAGAAGAATCCATTCTGCAGGAACATCTTCATCCTCAAAACCATTTACCATAAGCAATGCCTGGGCTGCTAGAAGTATCACCAGCATTCTCATCCAATGTGCTGCCATAACTCCCAAGTTTGACATTAAAGAAATTCTCACATCATGTGTAAATATCCTGTTAACACAAAACACAATAATTCAGGTTCAGGATGTTCTACTTGTAGAAAAAGATCAGATCATTTTCCTGAAAAATAACCTAATTTCAAAATATTAGTTCAAGTAAAACTTAAGTGAAGTATCTTTTACTGATGTTATTCATAATTAGTACCATTGGAAGGCATCATGAAATTTGCATATTGCTATTAAGTTTGTGAGACGGTAACAGTTGAAACTGGGAACTGATCAGCAAACACGCTAATTTCAGAGGTAAACTCAACAAGCAGGTAGACAGAACACAGCATTTTATTTTTTTAAATGCTGATGCGCAGTACTGATTTTAGGTTTAGAAAGATATCCAGTTAAGGAATTCAACATGTTTGAGGAGGCTGAGTTTTAGTTGGTTTGGGGTTTGTGTCATTTGTTATTTCATCTGAGTGACATGCTGATGTGCAGACTGAATGCATATGAAAGCATATGGACTCCTGTACTTTTTTAATGCAAAACTGCACACTTACAAAAGAAAAAAAATGGTGGAAAGTCTATATCAGAACAAAAATAGTTTAAGAAAACACATAGTTGTGTAAATAAGCATAAAGCTCAACTGTTAGAAAACTCTTCTTAGGTACAGATACTCCTTGCTTAACATTGCAGTTACGTTCTTGAAAAGTGTGACTTTAAGCGAAATGAGGTTAAGCAAATCCAATTACGTCATGGTAGTTACCTACTTGCAGGCAGTGGCCAAACACTTGTAAAACACTTGTAAAACACTGTGTGACTGTAAATGAGTATGTTCTCTAATAGATCAGCAACATAATAATGCAACAATGTTAACAAGGAGGAGGTTAAGCGAGGAGTAGAATACCTGTACATCCCTTCAATTCCAAGGCATTTCTCATAGCACGTGTATGGTAGCTGGATTCTGTGTTACTGCCCTGTAGAGTACTGCACCACAAAACGCATGACTGCAAACAGGCATACATTTCAAGTGTAATTACTCTGACTAATTTTCTGGCCTGAAAAACAGCTGATCCTCTCTGCAGTTTCTAATACCCTAGCTACAGACAGACATTTTAATGTTTCAGCTTGGCCATAATAGCAATGAATCTCTGGTCTGATCTAGAGACGTCATCCTGTTCCACAAGCATGACAAGTTAGTTTCTGAACCCCAGCGCACAGTACACATTGCATTATGGTAACGCCCTAAGGCTCCTTGCCACGTATTACACAATTCAGTAGGCAATCACGCAGTACACTTAGACCAGCCCCACTGGCAAAGTAAGATCTAGGGGTCAGAAAATGAAACTAGGAGGGAAAGTTCAAAACAAACAAAAGGAAGCGTGGAATTAAAGTGTGGTGCTCGTCACCAGACGTGCTGGAAGCTGATGGTTTAATCCGATTCAAAAAAGCACTGGACCAATTCTTGGAGGGAAGGTACAACCGGTAGGAACAGAGCGCAGGGATTAGGGACACACTGAATCAACTTCTGGACCCAAGTGCTGGAGGCTGAAAGCCGGAGAGGGACAGTGCAAAAAGATAACCCTGACCAGACCCATTCACTCATCCTTTTCACATCCATTCTCTACCCCTGTGTAGCACAGGCTTATTGGACACATATAAGGCAAATAGGGCAAAAGTTAGCAGCCTCCCTCCCTCTCCTATTAACAGAGGCAGCTACTGGATATGTGCCACCTGAATAGAAAGAAAAGACAAAGGGAGGGAGGGTGTCAGGTTAAGATGAGTGCAGGAGTGGGGCACCAGGTACAGCACTCGCAAATCAGTGCGAAGTGTCAGTGGACACTGCCCAGAGGCAGACACAGGCAGGGGCGCAGTCCCATCGTCCCTGGCGCCCTCCCACTCAGGTTGGGCTCAGGCCAGGAGGAGGCCGCCTGGGACATCCTGGGAGTCGGCAACACCAGAAGCAGCTGTGGTCTGAGCCGAGATATGGCAGCTCTTATTTTTCAGACGGCTGCACGAGCACAGCAACAAGGATACCGCGAAAACGCCCGGGCGCCACAAGAAGCGTCCCCCCCGGGAGGACCACGGTGTGGGGGCGAGAGCAGGCTGAGGGCACAGCCCCATGGCGGGGAGGGGAGCAACGCCAGGAAGAAGCGGGGGCCGTGGAACCTGCCCATGTCACAGAGCGCCTTGGGGGTCCCCCCGCGGGACTGTTGCACAGGCCCCGCCCCTGCCACCGGGGGGAGGGGCCGTGTGGGTCCGGGCCCTAGCTCACCGCCGGGCCGAGCCGCCCTCACCACGGAGCTCCGCGAGGCAGGCAGGCAGGCAGAAGAGAGCCACCCGCCTCCTCCTCTCGCGAGATCGCCGGGCGGGGCCCGCCAGCTAATGGCAGCTCGCCCCGGAGGGAGGGGCTGAAGGGGTTACTGTGCCTCCCATGGCAACCGGATACGTACAGAGAACCTCAGTTCCAGGGACTGGAAGCCCCCACCATTCGGCGGGCCCCGCCCCTTGGCCCCTCCCCGGTGCGGGGTCACGTGATGTCACCTCCAGGCTGCCCTTGCCCCTTCCAGCGCGTAACTCCGTCGCCGTGTTGTGGGAGGGTCCTGAGTTGCTTTGGTTTTAAATGTCCCCAATTTTCGGTTAAAAAAAAGTAACGCCAAATCCACGTTTCCACAATTGAAATGAAGCACCACTAATATATCTATATAATATAATATGGTAGTATTTCATTTTAATCATGCAGACGTGGATTTGGGGTTACTTATTTTAGCCCCCAAAATTGGAGGGTTTCTTTTTAAATGAGAGAAAACTAGGATCCCTGGATGAGATATAGGGGCAGGAGCTGAGTGGGGCTGGCAGGGTTTGCCCCTCCTGCTCTTCTCTCACGTGCAGCTTGAGCTCTGGGACAGGGATTGGCAATGTTTTTGTCCCAAGTGCCCAAATCACGCCCACCAGAGGGCGTGGTGGAGCTGCGGGGCCTGATCCTTGTTGCTGGTGGGGGTGCGTGCCACCCTGCAGGGCACTGGCAGCAGTGTGTGCACACGCACCTCTGGGCACATGGCAGGAGGGACTGGGGTGGCGCTACCCCAGGTCCCTTCCTAGGCAGCATCCTGGGGCGTGCTGCCACAGAGCCCAACGCAGCTGTTTGCAGCCTCCTGGCTGCATGCCACAGCTGACCTGGGCTCTGGGCAGCAGGGAGGTTGCAAACAGCTGCACCATGTAATGCATGCATTGTTTTATGACCCTAATCCCTGGGCCGCTCCATATAAAGTGAGTAAATCCCTTTTTGGCTGTAGTGACTGTGCCTGGCACTCCAGGGGGTTGCTACAACAAGGCTCCAAAGGTGCCTATACGTCCAGGGAGGCTGCTCTGATGCACTGTAATTACAGCACATTGGAGCAGACTCAATGAATTAAGTGTTTTGAAGCATGGTAATTATACTTGATCTGAGCCTTCAAGAGGCCGAGAAGCACACTACAGCAGACTCCAGCATCTCATATATCAGTGTCCCCCCACTGAAAAAGGGTGGTGGGGCACTTTAACTAAAGCTTGTTAACTGCATAGCTAGCTAAAGTAATGTGCTAAAAGTTAGTCAGGCCATGGCCCGGGTGGCCCATCCCATTCAGCGGCCTATGGTGTAGGGGTCATCACAGTGGTTCCTAGTTGCCTGACCTGTTGAGGGGGTTAAAGAAGGAGTGCAGAAACTTCCCCAATCCCATCACACAGGGAGGCAGAGAGACGGGTTCAATCTCCTAGAGAATAACATGCACCTTCCGTCACAATTCATTTTTCATATGGTGGGGGGAGAACAGGGAGGAAGAGTTGTTCAGATATCCTCAAGGAGGCAGGGACCCTTAGAGCCGAGCACAAACATGAGAGGAGAGAAGATAAGGCTAATAGGTCATTGCCACTCAACCCCTTTTTCCTATCTCACCCTTCCTGTTTCCTGTAACTCCCCTCCCCTGACCTGAGCCTCTCCGTTGCCCTAGCATCCATCCCCATTTATTCTTCTCTTAATCCTGCTTCCCTTTACCATAGCCTCCAAACCCTCTCTCCCATTTATTCCCAGTCTACATGGGCCTGTCCCCTCTTCCCTTCCAGCAAACAGTTCACAGATGTAACTTATTTTCAAGAGTCTTCTGAACATTTTGTTGGGCTTTGTTTTACATTTCCCCAGAATAAATGAAAACGTTGTACAAATGCTGTTTTTTTCTTTTTTTTTTACTTATAGTAATGTAATCGTGGGCTTTTTCGTCTGCCAAGGGTTGTAATCCATCTGACATAGGCTGGGCTGGGCGTAGATCAGGTTCAATGACATGTTCCCTTGTGCCTTTTTAGTTTATGTGTAATTTGCTTAGCTGGAAACCTTTTGAGCTACTCTCTCAGTGCATGCACAGTGTAATACTTTCCCTAGTGAAGGCTAGGCATGCATCTATCTATGGAGCCAAATACTTTTCTTCATACCATTTTCAATATTTTCTTCCCTGGATGCAGTGTAGATGTTGTGAACTAGTTAAGGTAAATGTCAAGCGATTTAGACTATGTTGGGCCAAATCAGAGCTCAGGTCAATTCCCAGGTCTTCAAAGAACATATTGGTAGAATCTGTCAATATTACAAAGTGATGCCCTTTGTGGGGTAGCTGTATTTTGGGAAATCTTTATATAAATTTCTCCAGATTTGCTTCACTAATCCTAACCTGCACTCCCCCCCTGACCCAGCCTTCATAAGGCACACCAGCTGCCAAGTCTAAGGAAACATGGATTTTAGAGCACCTAGATTCAGCCTTTAGAGCAATGCTTCTCAACCAGGGGTGTTACAACGCCATGGGGTGCCCTGAGATCCTTTCAAGTATGCTGCAAAATGTAATGCAAGACTAGCACGGTTAGGTGTGCAAACCCAGAGATTTCTAATAGTAATTATCAGTGTCATAAACATTCTGACCCTGTGGGGTCTTTCTGAATTCTTTGCAGCAGAAGAATTGCCCCATTTATTTTTCTGTCATCAAAATTGGAGTCAAAACTAAAAGCTGGCACTTTCTGAGGTGTGCCTTGAGTCTAAAAAGGCTGAGAGTAAGAGTTCTTATTTTTAACTATAGTAGAGCTGGCGATTTGCTACAATAAACCTAATATTACTGCACAAGTAAATTGTAAATGCAATAAAACTAAACAATCCGATCCTGATGTCCTGTACTTGGATACACATAAACTCCATTGACTTCAACTGAAATACTCTTGGTCTTGATTTACTTCCAATGTAACTGTGAAATATACTAAATACAAAAACACAAAAATATAAGTATATTATTCATTAATGTTGTCTCATTCTGGCTGAGGAGCAGGCTCTATGTACTTGAAAGCACAAAAAAATGTTTTTGGCAGATCCTAATTCACATATTGTTTTTATTTGGCAGCATAAATTTACTTTTACAGAAATAGTCACATTCTTAGATTTGAATACTATTTATCTGGTACAAGTATGTTCAGTTTCAAAATATTTGTCCCTCATTACTGCAATTTTTGTGTAGCTAATGAACTTTAGAAGATTAAATTAGACATGTAAGAAAATAACATTTAGAATATGTGGCTGCTTATTAGGCTCTAAGTGATTTGCTGAAAGAATTATTAATTTTGTTAAATGATTTGTACTTTCACAATTCATCTAAGACAAAGTGAGAGTTAGCTTGTTTACTCTCATCATTTTGATGCCTCTTCAAGTTTCTTAAAACGCACTAAATGTACAAAAAGCAGATGATGCCTAATGGAAGGTGTCAGAAAGTTTACTTTTTAGAAGATATTATTTTCATATTTTCTGTTTTTCTCTTCCCTGGTCTTCATTATTGGTGATATTTGCATGTCATTGTGGCATATGGTAGTACTGCATATGTGTTTTAAAATGGAGAATAAAGAGCAAATAGAAATTGAATCAGCATTTTGTAGATTTAAAAAGGCAACAAAAGTATCACTCAAGGATATGTGATAAGGCAGAAATCTTTACTAAATAAAATATTTGAATAGTCTTTCCTATAACGCATTATGCACTTAAACAGAAGGAAGCTCAGCTAAAAGAATACTTATTAAAGAAATAAACATTTAGAAGTATTTTTGTACCAGATCAAAACATAATGCTAATAATTTGCTAATAAACTTCTTGAGCACTAAAGATTAGAAAATTAGAAGTTGATGTTAACTTTGTAAAGCATAAATCACTTTTAAAAAATCAATGCTTGTTTAAATAAGAATATGAAGTCTCTCATCTGTGAGGTCCTGTTTGCTTCCAATTCACACTTCCATCTAGTGATATTTTGGTCATCTATGTAACACGAGTCAATAATCTGTTTCTTTCCCAGTGACTGCTCCCACTTTGTAATAAGATGTCATGCCAAAAAGCAAAAAGGCCAAGGAGTGAATGGAAACTGACTGAACGATGCTTTAACACTGACACATGCTCCCTCTAGTTCAGGACAGGACACACTGGGGGAGAAGCCTGGGGAAGCTTGTGCTGCCTTTTTGTGTTGCACTCTTATTCTGGGCTGTTAATCAAGCATTTGCTCAGAATGCTAAACAAATCATTTGTGTTTTAACTGCAAATGCTTTTTGTCATTTGCCAAAATTAAATCTATTAGATTGTGTTTTTGTCTTCAACAAATCTAGCCATGACTGGTCCTATTAAAGGCAGTAAATATATATCAGCTTACACTAGCTGAAGATCTGGCTCATTATCTCAATACTTAAAATAACTTCAGAGGATAACTGAATGCAGTGCTGTCTAACAGGAAGCCCGTGGGCTATGCAGCCTGGGAAGGGTTAAGCTGTGGCTCCTGGGCTCTCACCAGCTGCTGTGGCAGCAAGAGTAGCTAGAGTCTGTGGGCTCCCTTTCCCTCTTCTGGCTGCTGCTTCCTACACTTGGGGGGTGGTGCAGTATAGGGAGCTGAGAGTGATTTTGGGCCATGTGTGGGGCTGGGGTGAGGGACTGGGGTTGCACAGGGGGGCAGCCATGGGGGAGATGCGTGGGAGGGCATGTGGTGGTGGGGAGGGCACACAGTGTAGTGATGGGAGGGGGTGCTATTGTGGGCACGCAGAGCTGTGGCAGGGGGAAACGTGCATGGTTCATCCGGTACAGCCCCTGGGGACCTAGGAGTTGGACAGCCCTGATCTAATTTTACACCACATTACTAGCTGGATGCCTTCTAAAGTTTTCCAGTGTTCCTATATAAATTACAGAGCTGGAGAAGCATCATTGCCATAATGCCAGTCCTGTCAGTAGTTTTACACTCTGTATTCTATGCAGGAATCAATTTGATGCGCACACAATTCGGAGAAGAAAATTCTTTTATGACCAGTCTGTTGAGTCCAGCTCAACTTCTACTATTTTATCAACTCCAGCCCAATCTTCTCTTCTAGTTGCTGTTAATGGTGAGATAGGGAGAGTTTAAAAGAAGAGTAGCTTCATCCAAAGTCAACAGTAATCTCTCTTTGCCTGCAATCACTATGACAATTGTGCTTTAAATATGTTCCTGAATCAGGTCTGTACACACAGATCCTTGCATAAACAACATATTTTAGATTAATATGGCCATTAGTCTGTAGTTGATGGGCATGCCATAACACATTAATGGATGCAGCCCTTGTGAATGATATTTGGTATTTGTTGTCATCACAATATTGAAGTGAAAGTTTTAGCACAGTACTACTAGTTCAAAAATAGAACTGACTCACAGATGGCATGAGTTATTTGTCACCTTTTCCTAAGAGAAAAAGTCGAGGAACAGATTTTGGTGTAAGTAAAAAGGGTATGTGCAGAGCTAGAGTGTACAGACTTACTCTCTAACGCTTGAAATGGACTCGATAGCTTTAAAAAAGAGATGAAAACTGTAATGGGTAATGACACAGGCCCTGATATGTAAGTCAAGATAGACACATGGATTCATGAACACAGATGTAAGGGCAGGGTGAAAGCCATAGAGATTGCTTCCATTTATTTAAGTGACAGTTTTCCTTGGAGGCTTTCACAGTCTCAAAATGTAAAATGTTCATCAATTTTATTCTAAGACAGCTTCATCTTTCCGCCCATACTTTTCATAAGCATAGCTAAGTTTAGTCATGTTAAATTTATGTGTCATGTGTGATCTTTTTTTAATTTGTGACACCTAAGAGTCCTCACGTGGCACTTTCAATTAATTATTTTCAAAACTTCCTGGCACTAGAGTATAATCCCTAGATGGAAAGCTGGTGAAAATGCACACAAAAATGTTATTTATCAATATGTTCATGTTAATAGCAAACCCACTATTGACTTGAAAAAAGAACAGGTTTGAACTCAGGACCCACCAAGTCAAAAATACTTTTTTTTCTATGTATTTCTTCCTCCATCATTTTCTGTCTTAGGTAGCAGTAATCACATAAGATATAAGGCTAGGCTTATGCATTGAATTAGACTAGTGGATTAAGTTTAAAATCCTATGAAGGAAATATGCTCTTTAATATGTTTTATAGAGCAATATGACCTAAGGCAATTGCCTAGTAGTTCCGAGGAATAAATCATCCAGATTTTCAGTGTGGAATCTAACATAGAATTAGCAGAAGTAGATATATATGCAAAATGATGGCAACCACAGAGGAAGTAAAAATCTTCCTTGGCACCTTGTTTTGCCAACTTAAATTACAACAAGATTTTCATTATAAACTGTAATCGTCACATCCATCTTTGCATATTTTTATCTGTTTGAATAGCATTTTTTCCATACCTGAAGGAGAAATTTTAATTTCTTCTAAAATATTTGAGTAAAATTGTATCAGGTAAGTACAAATACAATATTTTTTGAAATGTCATAGCAATTCTAACTACATTTTTTTGAATAGGAGGATGCATAAATGTCTGAAGTTTGAAATTTGACATAAACCTAATTGAGAACTAAAGCTATTGCCTGTTTCAGAAAGTGAACGGTTTTTAACTTAACCGTGAGTCACTATGATAAGTGCATGCTATTTAGTCATTAGCTTTCGTATGTGGAAAAATAAGGCAGCTATTCTGATAAGGGCATCTGCAGCAAGAGGGAGAAGCAACTCAGAAGCACGAGAGTAAGAATCTTCCTGGCAATGGAGAGGAGGGCAATACCTCAGTAGTTCCTGCACGCTGACTTCCTTGAAGATGGTCATAATGTTGGCATTCTTTAAGTCAGGTGGAGCTTTGTCATTAACCCATATTTTGATGAGAAGTTAGTGAAGTTTTTGCGTCAGCTTTGAAGACCTCTTTAGAGCTGCCACCTAGTCCTGGCACCTTATTGTTCTTGGTCAGAGTGATGGCACACCAGACTTCCTAGAAGCACAGGGCATCAGCAAGAAATTCTGTTACTTAGGGGTGCACTGATAGAGAATTTTGAGGCTGATACCAATAGCTGATTTTTAAGGAGGCATATCGGCCAATACCAATCCAATTTCTAATACAGCTGTGTGTAGCTGTAAGTCTGTTGTGGTGGAAAGGGAGGGAAGGGGTGTGTTGGGGTTTGGACAGATCAATACCTCCCACAATAAGGGAAGAGGCTGGGGCAGGAGTAGGGGCAGGCATTACCCAGCCGGGGTGGGAAGGGGTGCAGATCTCGAAAATCCTGAATTCTTGAAAATCCAGCACTATTCTTTTGTTCTAAACATCCCAAAGCATAATTTAAGCATTTTCCTCCACAGCTGTAGCAAAGTTGCATAACTGAACTAATTGAATACAAAATCTGGAAAGGTCTGACTGGTCTGAAGTGCTTCTGAATGGAGTAACTTTTATGAAAAGTAGAAAACCTCTATAGACAATTTGTGCATAGATATATTGTCACATTTGCCTCCAGGGGAGAGCTGTAATTATTTTGATAGATACACCTGACAGGGAGGGGCAGTATTTTCAGCAGTATATTCAATTTTAGTCTTTCATATAGAGTATAACCTCATCAATCCGGATCACAAAAATCCAGAATTCTCAAAAATCCAGCACTTTTTAAGTTTTCCCCTCTACTCCCCTGGACACGGAGGGGGAATCTTGCATGTGGTAGCTATCACTGCTATCCACTATCCTGTGCTGCTGCTCCATGTGCAGCCACTGCTCCAGAACTGGCCACTGCTCCTCCCTGACCCATCCACCACCCCATTCCACATGTGGCTGCTGCTCTGCGATCGGCTGCTGCTACTCTTCCTCTGCCCTTTCCTGCTCCATGACCAGCCACTGCTCGTTTAAAAATACTGGAATTTCAAATTTCTGGCAGGTGCTTGGTCCTGAGCATGCTGGATTTATGAGGTTATACTGTAGATGCTAATCTCTTATACTGTGTTCCTGCAATGCCTCAAACTGTTGCTTATTGTTATGCAAGTGAGTGAGCTATGCTTACATATGTAGCTACCACATAACAAAGTCTTCTCAGGGTCTAAATTTAGACCCCTTGTTTTCTCATCTATTTCTGTTGGAGGATGGGAATGAAAAGTGGGAGAACTAGTGAGGAACAAGCTCCATGGCTTCCTTCATCTCTGAAGTGGTGCTAGACTAGAGCCATGTAAAATTCAAACTGTGCAGCCACGTGGCCAGATGCCACACTGCCTGCGGCTTTCTTAATGTAAACTGGTGGTTGTTGAGTGGAGATAGTTACTGTAGAACAAAGGAGCAGCTGAAACCTGGGTTAAACTGGCTAAAGTTGGATTCAGGTCCCGCCCCTGGCCATCAACAGCTGCAGCCGCCTGCGGGTGGTCACCATGCCCCCCAGCCTCAGGAGGCACGTGTCGCTCATGCGTGTGTGTGTGGGTGCATGTGCAGAAGTGTGCATGTGTGACTGCATGGCTGTGGACAGATGTGTGCCTGCATGTACAGGCGAGTCTGTGCGCGCAGAGGCGCGTGAGCAGGACAGAGGTGCTTAAGCGACCGCGTTCAGACGGGGTTGGCCGCCAGCGGGGCGGGGCCCGTCGCCTCCCTTTTGCCAGCGGGCAACCCCGGCTGCTCGCCTGCTGGCAGGGAAGCGCAGTGGCTTCACCGCGTTCCGAACTGTCCCGCACGGCTGCCCGTCGGCATCTCCGCTGCTATGGCAACCGCGCCACGCGCCAGGCCAGGGCGCCTCTCCCCTTTCAGCGGCAGGTGCGGAGGGGGCGGGGCCAGGAGGAGCAGCCAGTTGGGGGGTGCTCTTCCAGGCAGGGCTTCTCACCCCTTGCTCTGAGTGGCCGGAGCCGAGGGGAGCCCTGTGTGGGGGAGGGGGCCCGACCTACGTGGCCGCAGGTCGGGCGCGTTGAGGGGAGAACTGCTTGCTTTCGGCGGCTCGCACCAGAACGAGGCTGAGGGGCGAGAGGCTCGGCTCCGGTGCATTGTCTACGAGAAATACGGTACCTCGCCGGGCAGCTGCACTGGGGGGACCATGGCTCGGGCGGGCGGGGGTCGAGTCCTGGGGCCGCACGCCCCTCCTGCGTCACGGCCGGGGCGAGGCGGACTCTGCGGCGCTGCGTGTTTTGGTGTGGTCGGCCCCTTGGTGTGTGTCCGTTTTGCCTTTTTTATTTGATTGGTATCATTTCATCATTTTATCATTTTATTTTTACTTGTATCACTTAATTACTTTCTCACTTTTTACAATTGTTTTCATTTTATTATTTTTATTTCGTTATTTCTGTAATTTCAATATTTTGATCTTATAGTTTCATAGTATCTAGGGTCAGAAGGGGTCTAGAGCAGGCCATCTAGTCTGACCCCCTGCCAATGGCAGGAAACAAGTGCTGGGGTCACAGCACCCCAGCCAAGTACCTATCTAGTCTACTCTTGAAG
>JAGPOW010003648.1:27970265-28000966 GCA_030014935.1 Caiman crocodilus | reverse complement strand
AGGAGCAAGAACAACTTCCCTAGGAAGCCGGTTCCACATCCTAGCCACCCTGACTGTGAAGTAGTGCCTCCTAATGTCCAACCTAAACCTGCTCTCCAGGTTAAGATCTTATCTTTAGTACTTTATAATATTTTATTCTTGTGCTGTTACTTTTTATTATTTCTTTTTTATCATTTCAAAAGTTTTATCTTTTATCATTTTATAATCTTTTATTCTTATATTGTTACTTTTATGATTTTTACTTTATTTCAGTGCTTTCATTTTTATCTCATGTTGAGTTTATTTTGATCTCATTTTAGCTCATTTTTATAATTTCATTATCTTAATTTTATTGTTTTTATGATTTCATTATTAGTTTCATTATTTCTCTTATTTCATATTTTCTTTTTATTTTATTACATTTATTACCTTGTTTTATTTTTATCATTTTATTACTTTGTCAATATAGTCTTATTATTTTATAATGTTATTACTTTTGCTGTTTTATTACTTTTGTCATGCTACATTTTTTTTTATTTTATTATTATTTATTTTTTTATGCTTTTAATGATCTGAAGCAAAGTTTTTGGATAAAGTACCATAGAATCACAGAGAAGCAGGACTGGAACAGACCTTTAGAGCACATCCAGTCCAACCCCTGGTCTGAGGCAGGATCAGCCCTATCCAAACTGTCATATACAAACCATCATCTAAACTCTACATAAGATGGCGGTCAACCCTGACACAACACAGACTGCAAAGCAAGAGGACCATGGCAGTTAATGTCCTGCCTCTATGAGGCTGCTTGCAGACGTTAAAAATCCCCAAACAAGCAGCTCGTCACTTTAAACTTGGTGCATTTCCATGCTGAGCTCCACATGTGCCCAGAAGTGGCAGCACCTTAGACCCCACTCACTCAATGAATGTAAAGATCAGGTACTTTAGTGGGGCTTTTTTGGTGCTTTCATCTAATAGGTGACAGAATCAGCTTTAGGTAAAACTGCCTAAAAGCTCAGCTGAAGTGCCTCATCTATATAAATGCTTCAGCTCTGAGTTGAATTAACGTGCTGCTGCTTCTGCTCAAGTGCCTTTTTTTTTTTTTTTAAACATCTGCAAGCAGCCTGAAATGTTGTCAATATACACTCGAGATCCCAGGTAGAAAGCCACCACTGCAGAAGACAAAACTCCTACAATCCATACCCATCTGACCATGGGATAAAATTTCCTTCCTGTCTTCAAATAAAGCAGTAGAGCTGACTGAGTGGAGGGGCACAACCCTCTAGCCAGGAACCCCTGGCTTTGGGCCCAGTAGGTGCATTGGCACACAGTCATAGTCCCCAGCCTTGACTGTAGCCAGCATCAAATGCCTCTGAGTAAGGCTTAAAAATACCCTGATACACGTAGCAGAAAGGGAGTGGGGGCAACCAGCAAAGCCCAGAAGTATGGGAAATACCTATAGCAGAACATATGCATAGCTATGGCTAGATCATCTCCAACCAGTGGCTTTCCAACCTCTTTAACACCTTCAGTGATGGGGAGTCCACAGCTTCCCTAGTCAGTCTGTTCCACTGCTTCACTAGTCTAACAGTGAAGAAGTTTTTTTTTCCAGGTATCTGAGTATGTTGCCTCTTACCTACCTTAGCATGCATGAAGACCATGCCCTTTTTTGCAGGGGAATGCACCTGCTAGAAGGGAATGCCCTAGCATTTAGTCTTGTAAAATGACTATTGCCTTCTTCATAAAAAAAAAAAAGGGGTATAGGTTGTAGCTGTGTTGGTCTAAGGACATAAGCAAACACGGTTCTTTTGGTAAATCTGATATCTTTTAGTTGGTCTAATAAAAGATATCAGATTTACCAAAAGAGCCTTATCTCATGAAAATTAGTGCCTTTACTGTTTATTTCATTTGAGTTTCCAGGCACATTGAAGATTCAGCCTCCAGCACAAGGTCCCTGATGCTAGTTTGTACTGGATAATCTGGAAACAGATCAAGTGGAAAACAAGAAAACGAATTTTGTGAGGACTTTGTGATAACATTCTCATGCATTGTGTCCCTGACCAGTGGCTGAAATGCATGTGATTTTTAGTTTATTCATCTCAATTTTTCTTCTTTTATTTCATTTTTCATCTTTTACTTATATTTATTATTTTAAAGTATTTTAATATTTAATATTTATTTCAGCTCTATTATGGAAAGCCCTACGGACCGGTGTTTTGCCGAAGAAGGACATAGCCAGGACATAGTTCTTGAAAAGCAAGTGTTTAGATCCAAAGTGCTGGAGCCTCATGTTCAGCTTGCATGCAGTTCACAGTACTGTGCTTTTCCTTTGAATGGGAATGAGCTGTGCATCTGGAATATTGGTATTAACCCTGTTCATCAGGTAAAAACAAAATGCTTGTAAATTTTAGCTGCAATATTATAACAAAACAAATCCACAGACAACTAAAATGGATGAAATAATGGAAAAGTACTGGGTTTGAGTATATCAGCTTTGCAAGTAGAATACTTTTAACAATTTATGGCTTTGTTATTGTGGCAAACAAGGCAATAAACTATAATGTATTTCAGTGGATGTATTTTAAGCACTAATGAAATCATATGAATAATTAGATAAGCTAAATTATTTTAAGCTCTTATAATAATAGATAAGCTCTCATTTTGTCATAATATTTTCATTCTCTTTTGAAATAATAACATGTTTAACATTTCCTGTATATATATTTGCTAGCCATTACACTTGATAGGACATCATCATTCAATTACTGCAGTATCATTTGGAAGTAAAATGGATCCACTTCTTGTCTGCTCAGCTTCCCGTGACTATGTAATAGTGTGGAACTTGGATGAATGCACGAAGAAAGCACTGCAAGGTAGATTTTTATAAGAAAGGAGAAGGGGATCATACTGCCATGCTTTTAATATGACTACTTAGAGATGGACTTGACTGTCTTCATGATATCTTATTTCTTTATCAGTCCCATAGAAATTCCTATGGTATATAGGACCAGTGGTCCCTTTAGTCCATAGCTTGTCTCCAGTAGTTCCTGGTGGGCCCAGGTCCACTGTTACTGCACAGCAAATAGGTCTGTCTCCCATAGTGGCTAGAACTAGTATCTTCTGAGGAAGTTGCAAGAAACATTGTAGTAAGCTTCTTGGTTCCCTGAAGTTAGATGTTTTCTTTTGCTCTGTGGTGCAAGAGCCATCTTTTACCCTTGTGTCTCTTGAATTTGTAAACGTTGTGAAGATTTGTCAATGAACATTAACATTTAAATTATTTTCACATTATATACCATGTATCTAGATTAGGATCAAATGTCATAGAAAGGAGAGAGTGGGGAGACCAGAGTCTTATTATATTGAGTCAGTTGTCAGAGAAGACTTGAAGGGGCATTGAGGGCTCTGACAGAAGTGACATTTGTCATGCAATCAGCACTTTAAAAGCACTCTACAGCCATGCCCTTACAGAAGTACATGGCTGCAGAGTGCTTTAAAAGTGCCAGATTGTGTGACAAATTAACCTTCATATAATAAGGCTTCAAATGAAGGCTGCTCCAAAGTGGAGCACCTTCATTAACTTCTGTCTGCCCCTGCATGCAATTGGGGCTGGGCTGATGCAGCCCAATCCTGCCCTCAGTGCTGTCTGTGGGAAGGGAGCTCTGGGTTGGGGTTAAGCTGAGGCGGGGGGCACAGGTGCATGGATTGGAGCCCTCTGCCTCTGCACTCCAATCCATGTGCTCCCTCCCCTCCACTCCAGTTCAGGCTGGGCAAACTCCAGCCCAGAGCTCCCTTCTCCCTTCCCTTCCCTTCCCTTCCCTTCCCTTCCTGTAGACAGCACTGGAGCTGGGAGTTGAAGGGGTGGGGCTAGAGGAGAGAGGCTGCAGACAGGCAGCTCCTCCTGGATGGGCTCCAAAGTGGAGCTTGATTTCCAACCTCCCTCCCCACTCCTACAGTGAAGTCTTTTGGGTTGGGGGGCTTTCTCAAACTCATGGCACTTTCTTTGAAGTGTTATGAGTTAGTGGGGAGCTGCACATCTGTTAGTGCCCTAAGTTGTGGGTAGTATGAAAGAAGGTGAGATTTATAATAGTTGGTGAATTAGCAGTGTGTGGAGCTGGGGAGCCTGAATGCATAAGTACGTAAGGAGCAAGATTATCTGTAGCGTTTTCCTTCTCTCTCACTCTTCCTGCTTGTATAACATGTAGGCCTCTCAGTGAACCCCCTATGTTATTTCACAGATTACCCTCAACACAGTCCTTGCTTATTTCTTCTTAGCTATTCAATTACAATATTTGTAGATAATGCTTTACTTTTTAATGCCATTAATGTGTTTGAAGCTTTTTTTTATAAAACAGTATTAATAATAACAATTTTAAATTATTTTAGGGATAACACCTCGTGGAATTGTTATAGGAACTCTTTTGGGAATAGTGCTTTATGTAAGATTTAGTCCAGATGATCAGATGGTAGCAGCATGTGCTGGAAATCGGATCTATATACTAAATGCAAAGGTGAGATGTCTTTCTTCAAAGATACAGTGTTAAAGATTCTATATACATATTCACTTTCAAATAATATTAATTAAAATTGACACATTTATCTGAAAACTTAATAGTTGTTGAGCAGGAATAGTTATTTGGTTATTGAGAGTATGTATAGTAGTAAATAATACAAGCATGTTGTAATTATCTTCAGTTTGAGTATTGTGGAAATTTAGATATGTCTAAGCAAGAAATGTTGCTTAAGGGACTCAGGTAAACATAACTGTCATCTAGTGAAGCGTGGGCCACCCTTTTCGGCCAGGATGTCACAAATCAGCCTTACACCCTCCCAGAGTGACACTTCTGTCCTCTGTTGCTCTGCTTTCTGTCCATACTACTGATTTGGATGCTCAACTTAAAATGTTCAGTTTTAAAATAATTTTACCTCTAGCTAGTGGATTTACTTGTAAATTATCAGCACAAATATTTTGTTTTGTTCTTTGTAAATGCTCTGTATTTGATGGTGATATGCTGAATTTTCCATACAAAACAAGGAGTCTGAAATATTTCTGTAAGTACAACATAGAACTCAACATTATAGACTTAAAGAGCACTTCTCTTGTGACACACAATAACACAGGTAATATGTTGTAAATAGTTATTACATTTGAAAAAGTCTCAGTGGAGACTGTGGCAATGTTCGGGTTCCAGGAACGACCATGATGCCTCCTGGTGACCATGCAACCCTTGCCCTGCCCTAACTCTAGAGTATGCACCCCTTCTCACATGCCATGCCTTGTAACTATTGAATGTTGGAAAAGGAAGCTGCCTAAGGGTCTTAGAGCAAGCCCTAAGTTCTTCTGACAACCAGCAGGTCTTAGTCCTACTTTGTGCCTGATGGATCCACTCAGCCTGCTTCTGCCCCTCAGGGTACTTGCAGCCTTAAGGGCTATTCACAGCCTCCTAACCTCCCCTGCAGCTACACCCTTGCCTCACAGGTGTTACAGTACAATCTCTCCCTTATTAGGACCTCGGCCTTCTTGGCCTCTGCACCTTTTCTCTAGTTGGGCCTTTTAGCCCAGGTCCACTGTATTGGACTTAGCTTCTGGGCAACAGCTCTTACCTCCTGCCCTGTCTCCACCCTGTTTTGGGCCCTGTGCTTGTGTCTGGGTCCCTGTCCCTCTCCCTGCCTTGTTGAGGTCACTGAGCCTACTTCAGCTGTCTGGGCCTCTGGCCCTATCTGGCTTGAGTGGTGCTCGGTTGCAGTTCTCCCCCAGGCTGCCACCCTATAAGGCTCAAGTCCAGTCTTGAGTCCCTAGTTGCTCAGGCATGACTGGAACCTCCATACCACCCCTAGTCCCAGTCCAAAACCACTGGTAAAATATAACCAGGGAATAAGCCCTCTGGCTATAATGCCAACTAACCTGCTCTGAGTCTGAACATAAACTGACTAGTGACTGTACAACAGGGCTTCCCCTTATCTTGAGTCACATTCCTCTTCATGGCAACATCATTCTGTTTGCCTCTTCCAAGTTAGCTTCAGTGCCAGCTAGGAGCTTTCCCGGCCCTTTCTGCTCTGGAACTCCTTCCTCTGCAGCCTCTAGAGCTAGACTGCCTATGTACGTTCATGCCCTGAGTTTATATACACGTTAAGCTCTGCCCTCTTCTAGTTTGGTGACTGCAGCCATCACAGGTGTGTTCATTGTGACCCTAAGGACCTGCTACTTGCCCTTGCAGCTGCTTAGCTACTGTTTGCAACTCTTAGCCTCTGAGTAGCTTTGCTGTCTGTCCTTTGTGCCTGCTACTGCTGGCTTTTGACTACAGTTTGGCTTGTAAGTAATTAGTTCCCTAGCTGCTAGCTTTCCCTGAGCCAGCTCCCTCTGCTGCAGTTTCCTTCAAGTAACAGGAGCCTTCTGGCTCCCTGTTACAGAGGCACAATATTGAGAGGAGGATTAGTACCAAAAATTAAAAAAGGAAAACAAAATATAGTACAGTTATAGTATTCAAGCAGTGGAAGTAAGAGGAAGAGTGAGATAAGGAAGTTTGATTCAGCAGAGATTTATAAGTGCATCTGAAACATTTTTGATGGTATCACTCTTAAAGGATACTGATACAAGCTGTTACCACATCTGCATGATACAGTAGTGACACAAGGTTAGTAAAACCCTTCTGACCATAACACTGCTTTATCCAGTGGTCAAACTGTGGTTGATTTAGCCAACTTGTGTCACTACAAGCTCATACAGGTGTAACATTTAGATTGTAACAGTTGCTTTGCATGCCTGGATAGAGCTCTCCCTCACCTTTTTAAGTGGCTAAAATGTATGTTTGTCTATACCTAGGGTGACCATATGTTCTGGATTATCTGGTACAAGCCTGGATTTTGTAGGCCATCCAGGTGTCTTAGCCATTGATGTAAATTGAAGCAAAAGTCCTAGATTTGGCTGCTGCAGGCAGATGCAGAAGCTTCTGCTTCTTGCAGTGTCTAGCCAAGGCCCTGCTGAGCAGAGGCTGGAGGTAGAGTGTCGGAGTGGGGTTGAACACTTCTTGTCCTGCTTAGGGTGGGCCAGAGGAGGGAGCTGGGGGGGCCATGGCTCTAACACCTGTGTGGGTGAGCCAGGATGGCTGCCCACCACCGGCAGCCTTGTACCCTGGGGGGGAGGGGCAGTGTGTGTGTGTCTGTGTGTGTGTGTGTAAGCATGTGCTGTCCCACCCTGCCCTGCTTCTGTAAGCGGTGGGTTCAGAGATGTTTGTGTACATGTGTGTGTCTGTGTGTGTGTGTGTGTGTGTGAATGTTGTGCTTTCCCACTTGGGAGTCATGGTGGATGTGCATACATGCAGCACCCCCCTGTCCCAGCTTTCTCTAAAATTATTATGGTCACCCTATCTATACCTCTATCAGGAATCAGAAACTTTTATGAACAACAGGCTGCAGCTTGTGACCTTGCTGCCCCCATGGGCTGCTAGTGTTTCACTGCTGCCTCTTTGCTCCCTGTTCTTTTGCCTTCTTGAGTCTTCCTGGAGTCTCTGCTTAGCATTGCCACCAAGTTCCACAGATGCTTCTGGGCAGTGGTTATGCTGAGGGGCAAATTCAGCTGTGAGAGCAGGTAGGGTTAGGGTATCAACAGGGACTATGCAGTTGAGCAGCAGAAAAATACACTGGGAAAAATGGTGCTCATCGCTCAGGCAGAAGGACCCTGAGGTGCTTCCAGTGTGACATCTGCTGCTGTGGATGGGGTACAAATGCTTGTGGGCTGAATCCAGCTTGCAGGGGTAGGTTGCTAACCTCTGTCCCATGTTTTTAAATTTAGAGAAGATAAACCCAATAAGCATAGTGATTTAGTCATTGATATGATAAATATGGATGAACAAGGGTTTGAAGCAAGTGTGTTTTTAAGATTGTGAAGTTCAATTTAACATTATTTTAAAGACTTTAGGATTTTTATGATCTGTTTTAATGGAACAGCTGTATATGGTGGGTTGGGCCAGGTTTGGGAGATGCAGTGTTACCAAAGAGCCTGATTGTAGATTATACCTTGCTTTCCACTCTGGCTTCAAGCCACCCCCAAACCTGTCCCAATTAATCATATACTGTTGGTTCAATAAAAGACATCACAAAATGTTTTAATGTCTCATGTTTCCTAGACTGCCAGTACAAAACACTCCAACCCTGCTACATTATTTTTAGTATTGCTTATTAAATACTAGAAAGGTTAACTAATGACTTTTCTTTATAATTTTGATCTATTTTCTTCCTCCACCCAACAATTCTTAGAATGAGGCTATATTAGCTGAGTTGGAAGGCCACTTAGCTCCCGTGACCGCAGCTGAATTTTGCACCTGGGAGAAAAACATGCTTATATCTGTCTCTGAAGACAGGAGCTTTAAGGTAAGGAAATTACAGGACTTGACATTTAACAAATGTAATTTGACAATATAGCCTTTTTTTTCTTTAGAATATTTAAGCAACCTGACCTAGAAATCTTTGAGACCAGGCGCTGGGTTGAAGCAGAGTTGGTTGGGAATTAATTGTCTTTCATAATGATTTTTTGAGGTAAAAATGCAGTTTTCACAAAATCAGAATTTTTCTTCAAGAACATTTCAATTTTGATTTGTTTTGATTTTTAACAAGGAATTCAAAGAGAAACATTTTCATTTTGATATAGGTTATCTTAAGTGAAAGAAACATTTTGCCTCACTGAACTGAACAAGAATGTTTTTTATTTTGAGTCAGTTGAAATTAAATGACATCTTCCTGAGTTGTTTCAGTGTCTCTTGAGAATTTTAATTTGGATGCTTCATCCTCCCATTTCTCCTGTGGGGCAAAGCTCCTTGGCCAGACTACATCTTCTGTGATATCTCTGTTCTACTTTCTGATTTGAGCCGTGCAGTACATCATGAAAGGTGAAAAATCATGCTTCAGCTTTCTTTTTAGTCCTGAAAAGAGAAATTTAGAAGCACTGGTAATTCTTGATGGTGATTCTGATATTTTGCTCAGTTCTAAGTGCTTAGGGCTGGGAGGTGGGGGTGGGGAATAAAACAGGAGAAATCCAAGTCTTGTGGAGCAAATTGTCAAAAAAAACCCCTGCATTTAAAAAACCAAAATGACAAACAGGGTTTTCTAGGTTTTTTAAAATACCGAACAACTTGGTAAATTGAATGAAATGCTTGTGAATCTACTGCTTGATCTACATAAAAGGTTAGAAATAAAAATGACACTGAAGGAAAATTAAAATGGTGGTTTAATTAGAAAAGCAATTCGTTTGGCAACGGTTACCTGTTCTATGTGCATAGCAAAAAACACTCTGCTAAGAGTTCTGAATAGCAAAAACCACAGTATTTGGTGTCTAGTTTCATTACTTTAACTGTATTTTTTCTCACTGTAGGTCAAGAAGGGGTGAGAGTATATGTTTTGTGGCTAGGAGGAGCAACAAAGAAAATTATATATAGCAAAAATATATATTCCTATGGTGAGTGGGTGCATGGTGTGGATATTGTGATAGCAAATGTGTTCTGTGTAATTGCAATGATGTCTTTTGTACTGTCAAGTAAGCTATAGCAGCCATGGGACAGGTTGGTAGAGGTATTGTGTGTGTGTGTGTGTGTGTGTGTGTGTGTGTGTACACATGGCGCATATACACACACACCCCCCTCAATACCTCTTCCAACCTGTCCCATGGCTGCTGTGGCTTACAACAAAAGACATCATCAATTACACAGTACACATTGCTGTCACAATATCCACACCATGCACCCAGTCACCTATGCTCCGGCATGTCCACACGCCTTTGTGTCCATCATCGTGACATTTGCCTGTCACTGTGATGAAATGTCACAGTTGGGAATCTGGCTATAGGTTAAGGTAGTGGTTTTCAAACTTTTTAGATTTCAGGCACCTCTCGTTAGACCCTTGGGAAATGCCAACTCTCAGCTTTCACTCATTTTTGACTGGAAAAATAAAAGATCAATTTTTGTGTTGCACGTAACTCAGAAAGACCACAGCTGGTCAGAATATTTTTGATACATTGAGTTTCTATTTGAAAAGTCTTGGTTTATGTTGTGAATTGTATGTAGGTGTTTGTACACCTAATGGTGCTAATGTTGCATGGCATCCTGTGATACCCTTAAAAGGACCTCATGGCAACCCAAGGTGCTGTGGTACCCTGATTTAAGAATCAGTGGTCTAAGATCATTTGAAGCCACATTTTTGCTTTTCCATTTCTTGGGAGATCTAAAAGGGCTAAATTATGGCAGTCTTTTTCAGCCTTATGAGCATCAGTGCTGCTGGAATTTTAGAGTATTTTGTATGCCAGCTCTGTCTCAACACACCCTTCCTACTCTAGTCGGTTTCTGGCACTCCTCTTACATCAGGCATTGTAAAATGGTCCTTTGAGGGTGTCCCTGTTGGGGTTTGCACGAGTAAGCCCCTTTACTAACCAGACATGGGGATTTTAAAAATCCTTTGTGCTGCTTTAGGCCGCCTGCTCAGCAGAAAAGGGGCTGGAATAGAGATGAAGAAACATTTGGAAACAGAACATTGTAAAATGCCCATTTAGAAAAAAGATATGTTCTGGCTAGGAGCACAGAGTGTAACAAACAAGAGCGAACACCCAAAGACTAGCAACTGTGTCTGGTTGTTATCTCCAGGGATCTGGATCTTCTGTTTGCCTTGGAGAAACATGGAAAAACATGCATTTGCTCCTTTAAAGAGGGGGGGAAAAAATCACAGATTTCTCCTTTAAAGGGAAAAAATATGGGTTTCCCCTTGCAGGCTGGCAGAGTTTCAGCCTGTAAGGGGCTGCTTGGGGCTGGGGGGGAGCAGGATGCAGGGGACACTGTGTGTGTGTGTGTGTGTGTGTGTGTGCGCGCGCGCGCGCGTGTGCATGTGCACATGTATGTGGCAGCCAGGCAGCAGTGGAAAGCAGGTCCTACAGCTCTGTCCAGGTAAGCCTGTGGGGGTGGGGCACAGGTGTGAGGGGTATGTGTCCCACAGGTTTCTGTACCCACAGTGGGGCATGTGGCTGAAGCTGGGCCGAACCAGGTCCTGGTAGGAGCTGTCTTGCAGTCCAGTGGGCAGGACCTGACTTGGAAGGGAACACTGTGCTGTCATGGCTGCCAAGGTGAGGCTCCCCCTGCACGTCTTGCAGGAGCAAGGGGCACAACTCTGCACTACTGTTGCATCTCACTTTGGCAGCCATGGCAGTGCAGCACTCCCTCTCACACTGGGTCTCGCCTGCTGGGTCATGGAGGTGGCTCCTGGCTGGAGGTAGTTGGGCCTGGCTGAAGCCCTGGGCCACACCGTGGGTGTAGAAATCTGGGGGGCACATGCCTCCCCCACTCCCCTGCCCCATCACCTGTGCCCCCATGTCCTCCCTACACATCGCTTGTACCCATACCCCCCACTTCCCTACACATCCACCGCCTTTCTCACACTGGGTACCTGGGGGCCCTGTGGGTCAGGAGTGAGGGGCACCAGCAGGGCTGGCAGGGGTTGCAGTTTGGGAGTGAGGGGCACTGTCTGGGCCAGGGGATTGAGGGTTGGGAGTGAAAGGCAGTGACATGGGCAGGGCAGCGGCATATCAGGGCTGCTCAGCAGCACAAAGCAGTGGAAGGTGTGGGGGTGGGCAGTGGCAGCTGGACCTGTGTCCTGATGAGTGAAGGGGTGGGGTGCTCTGATTTTTCCATAATAAACCAAAAATGCCAAAATATATAGGTATTTAGAATTTATTTTATTATGATGACTGAGGCACTAGTGGGTTGCCAAATTGCTTTAAGATTGTAAATATACTACTAAAACATTGTGCTCAACTATTATGTATATTAGGGCTGTGCAAGGTTTTGGATTGTGCTTTGGATCTGGGGCCGCTTCGGCATCTGAAGCAGCATGCCAGAATGAACTGCAGGCTCAGTTAAAATGTCCAAAGTGGTTTGGAGCTTCCAAAGTGCTTCAGAAATGCTTTGGATGCTTTGGGCGCTGAAAGTGAAAGTTGGAGGGGCAGTAGGGGACGGAGGGAGAGTGGAAGTGCAGGGAGGGAGAGGGGGAGAAGACTGACATGTGTAGGTGGCCAGGGAGAAGGATTTCTTTTTGGCTGCCCTTCCAATGACAGCATTTGGCGGGGGACTTAGAAACAGCATAAAAGCCTCTGTTTGGAGGTGTGCTGTGGCTTTTCCTTTTTTTTTTTGCAATCTTTGAAAAAAGAAAGCTGTGTTTACCCTGCCAGCGTGATCCATCACTGCACAGGGAGGCACACACATTGCACACATGCACACTCATATACAATATAAAGAAGAAAAATCAGATATTCATAGGAGAAGAAGACAGACAGACAGCACACAATTTTTACATAACTCTTAACACTGAAGCAAACAGTCAAAGAAGAGTAACAGAGGGAATAAAACATAATACAAAAGAACTGACACACACGCACAGACCTTTTGCAGCACAGGAAAGATCAATATGAAGTGTGCTGGAAAGGTAGATGCCAGGTCTTCTGGCAGGGGAGGGAGAGGAGGTAGGGGGAGAGCTAGAGCTGCAAGTCATGTCCATCCCCCCCACCCAACACAGATGCATTCTCTTCTCAAGCAGCCATGACATCAGTGCTGCCAGTGGAAGCAAGGAGGTGGGCGCAGTGTCTGCACCTGATGTCCCTGCACCTGCACCACCTCTGCTCAGTCCAGAAGTGGGCATCGGCAGTGGAATCACTGTCTCCTCCACCCCAATTTCATCTCTCAGTGTGAGCCTCCTACTGCCAGAGAAGGAGCTGGAGCTGGAACCAGGGATGCTGAGTGCGCTGGCTTGAGCAATTCAGGAGACTGAGGGGGAATCAGAGTTTGTGCTCCACATCCCTCAAATTTCCACTAGACCCAGGTCTCCTCCAGAAAGCAGCACCTCAGAGGAGGCTGAGGTTGTGGAGACAAGTGGCTCAGCTGAGGCAGCTCCTCCTGCTGTTGAGCATCAGCCTGCTGGGGAGTGGGATAAGGCAGGATCCTCACCCTAAACCCACAAGCGGGGGAGTAGTATAGTGTGGGAGCATTTTGAAGTGGCAGATGATCCCAGGTTTGCCATCTGCCAGCACTGCCAAAGGCACATGAGCTGTGGTAAGGATGTGAGACTCTTCCACCATGGCGAATCTGCTGCATCTGGGGAGGCACCACCCCCTTGCCCTTCTTCTTGCTCAGCCTGGCACCAGTGTGAGTGTGCCAAAAGGGAAGTTCCCTGCTCATTCCAAAACCCCCTTCCCTGCAAAGCAGAGGTAAGCCACCCTGGACCAGTGGGGGAAGGATGGATAGAAAGCGGGGTGTGTTCCTGAGGCGAGTGAGATCACCCAGAGCATTGGGGAGATTCTTACCCTGGATGGCCAGCCCTTCTCCCTAGTTGAGGGATCAACTAGGGTTCAAGCGATTTGTAGCACTTCTGGCCCCATTTTACAAAGTGCCTGCATGCACCACCTTTAGCAGGATGGTGGTGCCCTCCCTGTATGAGGCATGCAGGAAGTACTTGAGGGAGGAGCTGTGCAAGGCAGGGCTGTAGGTAGCCTTGCACTTCGCCTTCGACTTCTGGAGCAGCCAGGGTGGCGATCGCCTCCCTCTCCCTCACAGGGAACTGGTGCAATCAGTCAGGCTCTCGGTGGGCTCTACTGCAAGCTGAAGTGCTGGATTAGTCCCACACTGCAAGGGAGATCATACCGGCCAGGACCTGCATGTTGCAGGGGTGGCTTGTTGGGCAGGCTGAGGTCACCCATGGGTTCATGGTCACTGCCAATGGGGCTAATATGGTGAAGGCTGTCTGTGATGCCAATTTTGTGGGCATCCACTGTATGGAACACAGGCTGGACCTAAAAGAGGGATGCCTTGGAGGGGGACAGAGCTGCTGGTGACAGCGCCACCACCACTACTGCTACAAGCCAGCTGATTTCAAAATTCAGGAAGGTGGTGAGCTACTTCCACCGCAGCATCAAGGGGGCAAGATGCTGTGGGAGAAACAGGCAGAGCTGAACATCCCGCAGCACAGAATCATACAGAATGTGGAAACTCAGTGAAACTCCAAGTACCTGATGCTCAAAAGGTTGGTGGAGCAACAGAAGGTCATCCATGAGATGGCCTTGCTTGGGGAGATTGGGATCAGTGGCCCCCCTGAACAGAGCTGAGTGGGGTAGCATCTCCCAGATCTTGGTGGTCCTCAAACCCTTCCTTGAGGCCACTAAGACCCTTACTGCTGGCGATGCTCTTTTCAGCCAGGTGATCCCCCTAGTGAGGGAACTGGAGAACCAAATGGAGAAGTTCCAGGGCATCAATATTCCTCACTGGGGCACGCTGCTGTCACCAGACGTGAAGGCACTGGTGAGGTGGCTGAAGGAGGGCATCAGGAGACGGCTGTATTCCTTGAAGTCCAATACGGTCAACATGATGGCGGGCTTGTGTGACCCAAGGGTGAAGGGGAGTATGTGCACTGGCAGCCCCAAAACTCTTGGTCACTGTGACCTGCTGGACATCTGATACCCCAGGCACCTCTGCACTTTTACCTGTGTTGCTACATCCCCCTTTCACTCTTACCCCACACCACAGCCTGTCCCTCCCTGCCTGACGCCTCCATTTCCATTTTCACTGACTGGCTTTCTTGCTTGCATTGTGGGCCAGGCCAGCCTCTGCCTTCTTTACTATTCCTTCCATCCAGGACCAACTGCAGGTATCTTGTGTTTGATACTTCAGTCTGACAAAGGGGTTTTCAACTCTAAAGCTTCCAAAGATACATTTTTTTAAGTACTCCTTTTTCATAATACGCATACATAAAAACACAAGATAAGCCATCACACACCATGAGTAACATCATATGCCCAACGTAATGCAACGCAAAGCAACTTCTTTACTTCTTGCTGTCAATTCCTTTATAAAATGACAGGCTCTGTGACAGTTCCATGTGGGTACCTGTGATGCTGCTGCTGCTGCTGCTGCTGCTGCTACTGGTGTTGAGCTGGCTAAGTTATTTTACCTGTTGTTGCATAAAGTGGTGGGCCGGGCATGAAGCTGTAGGGGAGGAGGCCTCACTGGTGCATACTGCTGTGTCGTGCAGGGGCCCGAGCACTAGGAAGGGTGCATCTTAATACACACACAGTGTCACCCACCCACATCACGAGTTTTGCCTGTCAGCAGCCGGAGGTGCAGGGCCCCAGAAGACAGACTCCCCCAGTGAGACGCATATACTGCTGGCTGGTTTCGTGGCCTGAGCAGGGGCCACCAGCCCTGCAGTTTTCAGCCCACTGCACCTTAACACACACAGGGTCATCTGCGTCATGAGTTTTGCCTGTCAGCAGCTTGAGATGCAGTTTCCCCCAAACCCCTGCACCTAGCTTCTTGAAACATGGCCTGCTTTGTGGCCTGATCAGGGGTTGCCACCCCGGGAGTCTTCAACCCCTGTGGTGTCACGCACAGACATGATATGATTTTTGCTTTCAAGAGTTTGGGGTGCAGTTGCCCCCAAACCCCTGTGCCCATCTTCTTGAAACTTGGCAGGTTTCGTGCTCTCAGCAGAGGCTACCACCCCGGCAAGTTTCACCCAAATCAGAGACAAAACAACAAAGTTATAGATATTTAATTGATCCCCCATTATACCCCATGGCCAGATCTCTGAGGCAGCTCTGAAGCGGCAAATTGATCTGGAGCTCCAGATTGGAATACTGACATCTGAAGTGGCTAGATCCGAAGCCGGATCGAATACCTGCCTACTTTCACAGGCCTAATGTGTGTGGGTGTGTGTGTGCACAAGTGTAAATATATACATACGTTTACTGGCATTTCATTTTAATCATAGAAAAACATGAATTTGGGGGGTTTATTTTATCAGAGAATTTGAGATTGTTGAATAGTGAAAACCAGGATCCCTGGCCATCTCAATCTCAGTCCATATGGGTGCCTGCAGACATGTGGAAAGCCTGCTCCGACACGCTGTAGTTACAGTCTGTTGGAGCAGACTCAGTTAATCAAGTCTGCTGGAATGTGCTAATTAGCATTCCAGCAGCCTTGGCATCTCATGTATTCAGTGTTCCCACACTTCAAATGGCAGCAGGGGCACTTGAACTAAAGATCGTTGAATGAGCTTTAGTTCAAGTGCCCCCACTGCCATTTTGAAGTGCACGATACTGAATACATGTGACTCTGTGGGTACTTTAAAGTGCCTCACCTTTCCCCCCCCGGAGCACATATAAAGATGCCCTTAGATGCTATGATTGAAGTTTTTTGGAAAAGATGCAGAAAAGGAATTATATAAGTAGCTGAGGGAGGGAGGAAAAGTTTATTTTGATTTGGCTGTTTGTGATAAACTGTTATTAAGTACCTGGAACTACAAGATGTTAGTCTAATAGTAAAAGCATTTTGAATGTGTATACACAGATTTACAGGTGAAAATTAATATCATAGTTTGTAGTAAAGTTTTTCTGTCTTGGGACCCAGTGTTCATGATTTGTAAACAGTTTCAAGTTCCTTGTGTATGTGCACCTTAAGTTCTTAAGGAATCACCTTAAGCTTAAATGATACAATATTTTCTCTAAATCAGTTTTAATGTGTCTTCAGTGGGGAGGGTTGAGTGGAGTGGGTATACCTTTAATTAACTTTTCAAGTGGAGAAAGGCTCAAGGTGCATAGTGAACAAATACTCTCACAAGGTGCATATAGAATGAAAGCCTTTCCTAAGTTACTGCTTTCTTCTAGTATCTGCTATTATCTAGATTTACCACTTGATGGAGATTTGTAATCTATATCTGCTTGAAATCGTGTACCTTTTCATTAGACATAACTCTCTTGCATATAGCATTTTATTGGCCCTTATTTTTTTCTTTTTCAGAATTCTCTCTGTAAACAATGTGTTTTTCTTTCTAAGGTATGGGACTGTTGTACTGGTGTATTAATATACCAATCAGCAGTATTAACAGGTAAGGCTTTTGTATGACTTTTAAATGATGTCTTAATAGTTTTCCCATTTTATTTAAGATCAATTTCTTTAACTGATTGGGAGGTGGGGTTGATAAAAATAGCTTCTTTTTACTCCAATTCAGGAAAACACTTAAGCACATGCTTAAGTTTGACTGGCTCATTCAGGATCATACATTTTGATGCAAAGGATTATTTATGTATGGTATAAAAATAATTGCAAAATAATGCAGTTTTTTTTTATCTAGCCTTTCCTTTGTTAAGTCTTTTCATTGATGAAGAAACGAAACAGATTATTACTGGATGTGCTGATGGGCAGGTAAGTTAAGCAAATATAGTAAAACATTTAGTTCAGACACAAATCGTGTATTAAAGTATTCTATGTATCAGGATACTTTGTAAGCTGAGTTTTTTAATTGTTACAAAGATTAATTAGTCCACTTCACTCTTTTTTAACTTTAATTGTATTGAATTATTATAGAATACAACATGAGCCTTATAACTAAATGGAAAATCTTGTACATGTACAGAAAAATTTTAAATTTGTTTTTGTTTTAAAGAAGGCTATGTGAAAATGGCAGTCTTTTTTTTTTATTTTACAGTCAACATGACTTGTAGCCTGACCTGAAAGTATGAAAGGGATACTGTAGCTTCACTTTGCTAGGAGTCCTTGCTATCCATATTTTAGTTAATCTTTAAACATACTACTTAAAAAAAAATAACATTGTGCTATAATACTAAAATATGTTTTATTTAGCTGTTATTCAGTTCAGTGGAGAGTGAAGACAATGAAAGCCTTGACTTTCATGATGACTAAGATCATGTCTACACTGTACAGTTTTGCTGGCAGAGCTGTGAGTGTGTCTAAACTCTCAGCTCCCCTGTGGTAGCAGAACCTCTTTACTCTGCTGGGAGAGCTATGTCTGCTCTGTGAGTGACAGAAGGTTACTGCTACCACCAAGCAGTAAACAGATGGCACATATAGGCCAACCTGTGCTTTTTCCAGCTGCCATAGTTCCCTCAGTGTTTGGTGCCTACAGGCTGCACCATACACCCTGCTGGTACAGCTGTTGTAGTGGAGCCACATGGAGCTGTGAGAAGCCATGTGAGTGCACATGTGCTTTGTAGTTTCCCTTCGGCAGCTGCCATGCAGAAGTCTTGTAATGTAGACAAGCCCTGAAAATTCATTCTGTAATGGACATATATGACTTGATAAGATCCTGCTTGCAGGTTCCGAGAAGTTTCTGAAATATTTTATAACTGTTTGAGAAAGTTAAAATGGGAGGCCTTCAAAGTTGCAATGGGAGTGAAAAGTAAATCAATTTCCAAAGGTATGTCTAAGCAAGAAAATATGCCAATTTTTCAGTGAAGATGTATTAATTTATATGATACACATTTGTTAAAATGTAGAATTTGTCCTCCAGTATAACTCTGAACTGTGCATAAGTATTATCTTTGGCAAAAAGAAAAGAAGTTATTGTGACTGTTGTCATCTTTCTCTTTCAGCTTTGGATCTTGAGTTTGATTAGTGGACATAACTACCGCTGTGTGGTCCATATCAACTTAAAGAAAGAGATAGAAAGATTCTATAGCAAAACAGGAAAATATTTACAGCAGTTTGGTAATATAGTGCTTTCACAATGTTTTTCTGAATTGTATTAAGCGCAGTTTTAACTGTTTAGATGTTCTGACCTGTTTTAATATTTTAATGGATGCTCTTGTATATTACTGAATGCATACTTTTCCATGCTATGGAGGTTTTATAAATATAATGGATTGAATGCTGATCCTCAGATTTTTATCTGCCACTGTCTTTGGACGTAAGAATTATACACATCTATCTGTCAGGACACTTTTAGTGGTACATGCATATCAAATGTTGTGTTCTCTGGGGATATTTGTTAGAGCTTTGAGAGAACTGAATTGGGCCATGTAGGCTGCAAACAGAAGATGACTTTGTGCAGCTATAAACATTTTTATGGGGGCGTAAGGCCCAAGCAAACATTTACCTATGTTCCTTGTCTTATCACAAATGCCCAGAATTGTGGCCATGACAGTTGATAGTAATAATTTGTGCTGCTTTTCTGTGGTGGACATCTGTTTGCTTATGGCTGCAGAGCATGAGCAGCCTGGAGCTACCCATGCTCTCTGGCTATCCCAGACATATAGTCTTGGGGCTTCAGGGGCCGGATCCTGTATGCCCCTGGAAATCATCTATAGTTACCCTGGCTTGCAGAGATGTGCCCTGGGCCAGGATACAATAGTGTGATATGCATGCATGGGACATCCCTGCTGGGAGATTCCTGGGGTGCATGTCTATAAACAGCAGAACCCAGGGTTAGCAGTCATCCCATGGGATCAGGCCCCTGAAACTCTGGGAATGGCAGGGGCCAGACCCTAAAGGACAACAGGTGACAGCTGTGTTGATCAATAAAGTAGATCAACTGTATATCAACACACCCCTGGCATAGCTGATCCCACTCCAAGGACACTGTCTGTTTATACACTTGTATATCTAAAAGGTGTGTTACTTTGTTCCCTTCTAAAATTTGAAGGATCATTCTTTTTTCCTATGTATTTTTCCTCCCACATCAGTGATTCTATAATGTTGCTCTGATGTTGACAGAACTATGTGTCTGAGATCAGTTGTTTCTAAAATAGCAAGAACAAGTGGCAGTGTTTTAGAGGGAAATGAGCCTCATTTCATAAGACTCTTAGCATCTTCTGAAGCAAAGGACCTACCTCCACAATCCCACTGTATACTAATGCATTGTGCTGCCTCTGATATGCCTCCAGTTCTAGATTATGTTTATATATTTTTCTCTATTTCACTAGTTTCTGATAACTAGTGGTTAGTGTCTCTTTTCCCTAGGAGAGATACAGAATAATTTTAAGCTTTCTGGCATAAATGACATGAGAGTGGAAGAAACAGTGGAAACATCATTGCCCATCCTCAGAATTGAACACTGTGACAAACCAACACATATAGACAAAGAAGAAAACTAGTAAGTGCTATAAAATGTCATTGAATATTTTGTTAAAAACCACATTTTATTTCTCAAATTACTTTTACTGCAATTACAGCTTTATGGTACAAGTGTAATATTAATTCGTTAGTTGAAAACTTGAGTGGCTTATCCTTAATTTTGAATGAGGACAATAAAACGATACAATATACAGAGGATAATATACAACTTGGAACAGCAAGAGAAGAGATTTGCAGAAAGGAAGAGATTAGAAGGGAGAAAACTAGAGATTCACTCTAATGCTAGGAAGAGGTAGACCTATATAATTTGGAGTTCCTTAACAAAAATGGACTGTTCTGTGAGCAGAAAATAAAATGGTGGGTTCTCAGAAGCAAGGATAAAAGTTTAAAAAGATTCTTGAAGGGAGCGGGGAAGAATCCACTGATCCATCTTGTGTTTTGGGACAAATGAATTGAAGATTCCTTTTTGGAACAGATCAAGGATGACAATTCAAGACTAGGGAAGAGTTAAAAGAAGTGAAGGCTTAGGTGATTTTCAGTGGAACTTTTCCAGTTTCTAGCTAAGGAAGGCAAATGTGAGAGAAGATAATGAAGATTAAAACATGGCCCAATGCTATAAGGAAGGTTTTGGGGGTGTTTGATCACTTGAATGCATTTACTGAGAGAGGGCTCTTTTGAAGAGTGGACTTTACCTGAATATCTGGGGAAACAACTTTCTAGAAACATGGCTGGCATAACTTATTAAAAAGAGTTTTAAACTGTGTAATGAGAGGAAGATGTTGGGAGAAACTTGTATAATTTTCATGCCTTGTTTTAGTGCCCAGCAAGATTAAAATCAAATAATAGGGTATGATCAGTAAGAAACAATCAACATATTTAGATATTTGGAGACTGGACAACAAAATAGAGAAACTTGATCTGCTGGTGTCGGATGTGAAATCATGTTGCTGGTGGTGGCAGCAGGCCCTCATGGCCAAGGATGATCACTCCCACAGGACAAGTAAAGGGTTGCATATGCGTCTGTTAATGGCTAAGGAGGCTGATTTTTAAACCCATAGACTCTCTGGAAGATGCCAAAGGTGGTGGTTAAAGGGAGGGCTGGACTGCAGATTTTTCAGTTTTGTTTCATTTCTTTCTGTTTCCTTCATTTTTCTGTGTCCAGTGTGAGACAGTTTTCTTCAAAGATGTACCTTTTCTCACAAGGCATCCTGGGCTAGTTTTTCCTAATTTGTGTTGTCACTGCCACTTCTTAATGTTTGCCTTAAGGGCGTCCTTGAAGCATTTTCTCTGGCCCCTGTATGTCTGTTGACTTTGGCTGAATTGGGAGTATAGCAGTTTTTTTGGTAAACATACATCAGACATCCACACATAATGTCCTGTCCACTGCAACTGATGTTGAATAATCAACTCTTCCATACTGGTGGTGTTAGTGTTGGTGAGGACACTGCTTTTGTGCCGTGATCCTTCTACTTGATGCCAAGGATCTTTTGGAAATAGCAGTGGTAATGGCATTCCAGCCTTTTCAGGTGATCCCTGAAGGTTACCTAAGCTTCACAGCCATAGAGAAGAGTTGGGATTACCACAGTTTTATATAGTAGGAGCTTTGTTTGAGTCCTGATGTTATGTTAATTGAAAACATGATTCAGTGTTCCAAAGACGGAGCTGGCACATTGGATTCTGTACTGGATCTCTGTGTCCATGCTGGCCTTCTTTGAGAGATGGCTACAGAGGTATGCAAAGTGTTCAACATTTTCCAGCTCTTGTCCATCAGTGAGGATCTTTGCTGAGAGGGAGGGGGGAGGTTGATGGGACCAGAACAAGCTGGTGAAGCACCTTTGTTTTTCCATCGTTAAGGGTCAGTCCCAAGCTCTGATACGCTTGAGAGAAGCAGTTAAGGGTCTTTTGCAGGTCCTCCTTAGTATGTGCAGGTCCTCCTCAGTAACAGCACAATCATCGGTATACTGAAGTTCCACAATCAAGGCCAAAGTAACTTTGGTTTTGGCATGGAGGTAGGAGAAAACTTGTACTTGATGCCAATGCCATGTGGCAGACTGTCATAGATGAGCATCTTGATGTCTGCAAGAAAGATAGAAAACAAAATTGGTGCAATCATGCAGCCCTGCTTGACACCAGTTTGAATGAGGGCTTTGTAGTGGAGCCACTGCATGGGATGGAGGCGGTCATCTGGTCATGAAAAAGTCTTAGTATGGTGGTAAATTTTCCTGGGCAGCTAAACTTCAATAAGATCTTCCATAGAGCCTCACAGTTAACAGTCAGAGGTTTGGGTTAAATCAGTAAAGGCCATACACAGTTCCCAGTGTAGTTCTTAGTATTTTTCCTGGATCTGCTGAGGCACAAAAATCATGTTTATGGTGCCTCTTGATCATGGGCAACTGGTGCTTCTGGAGTCAACTTGCAGAAGCCAGCGTTGGTGGCAGGGACAGGGCTGGCGAGCACCCATAGAAGCCACCAGTGGGATCAGCAGCGGGGACAGCCATCGGTGGGGCAGGCCACCCCCCCGGTCGCCTATGCTCTTGATGGTCTGAAGCTACACATGAGATTCAGGAACGATTTCCTCAGTAACAGTGAGCAGAATTTGAGCAAGGATCCTCCCAGCAATGGAGAGGATATTGACATCTCAATAGTTTCCACAGTCGGCCTTATTTCCCTTTTTAAAAAATGGTGACAATATTGGCATTTCTTAGGTCAGGAGGAATTTCCAGAGTGTTCCAGCTTTTGAGAAACTGTGTGGAGCTTGTTGGTCTTATTTTTCCGATCAGCTTTGAAGACCTCAGCTGGTATATCATCAGGGCCAAATATTTTATTGTTCTTCATCTGTTTTATTGCCTGGTGGACTTCTTCAGAGGTCGTTGGACTGGCAAGTGCTTCCCTTACTGGATGCAGTGGGATGGATTTGATGGTTTTATCAATCACTGTCAATTCTCAGTTCATAAAGCTTTTGGTAGTGCTCCTTGTAGTAGTGAGATCAATTACGTCCATTAGGGTTGCGATGAAACATCAAAAGCAACCCAGATCAATCCGAAGACAGTACAACGTCAAATGCCTTCAGACCCCTAGATACTGTAAAGCCCTCCAAACACATTTTAGAAAGAAACTTGACAACCTTAGGCCTGAAAATTATAACACTTTTGTTAAGGAAGATTGGCAAGCTGTAAAGGAGACCATCCATGAGGCTTGCATAGAATCAATTGCCTTTATCACCCCACTGGTCTATCAGGACTGGTTTGACAAAACAGTGCTGAGATCATAGCCATTCTCAATAGGAAAATAAGAGCTTTCTGTGACAGGCAAAACCACCCTACATCCATTCAGAAGCAGGGAACTTTTTGACAGCTTAAATCATGTTGTGGAAACCTAGTGATGTAACTATGACAGCTAGAACATAAATATTGAAGGATATGCACTGTTCAGGAACATGAGGAAATAAAGAGTAAAGGTGGTGTAGAAGCATTGACTGTTATGCCAAAAAGTAGTGATAAAATGGGTTTTGCTAAAAGTGTGTTGAGTTAGACCTTGGAAAGAATATTAAGACAAAAGCAAATTGTTCAGCTACATAAACTGAGAGAGTAAGAGAAGAAGCATGGCTACTATGTAGTGAAGCTAGGGTAAAGATTAAAGATACTCTGGGTATGGACAAAATCTAAATGAATAATTTGTTTCACGTTTCAGTGAGGAGGAGGAGGATATTGAATATAAAGGAAAGGCAAAATAGATGATGGGGATAAGAATATGAGAATGGAAATTGCCACAACTGATATAGAAGCAAACCCTGAGGATCTTAGAACATCCAAAATAGGCGGACAGATAATCTCTATGTCAGAGTTATGGAAGAATAGGTACATGAAACAACAGGCCTGGTGGCAGGAATTTTTAAGACAAGGTTCCTTGGGTGAATTTGACATCTTTTATTAGACCAACCCAAATAGTTGGAGAATATTTATTAATTAATAAATATAAATATATATTATATAATTTATTAATTAATAAATACTTATTATTTAATAAATATTCCCCGATTATTTGGGTTGGTCTAATAAAAGATATCAAATTCACCCAAGGAACCTTGTCTGCCTATGTCCTTAGACCAATGCGGCTACAACCTAAACCCCTGCAGGAATTTTTAATACATTTATCAAGATGAGAATGATATTATGTTGCAAGGTACTTGCAGGTCAGTTTTTTCAATCTTTCTTTATATAAGCAGACTTCTGGTCTGTTAGGCTGATTCCAGTAGTTTGGAAGGCTTTAGAATTTTTTTAAAAGGACAATTAAAGTCATGAAGAAAAATGAAAAATTAGATAAAATGTAATGTGAATTCACTAACAGTAGCTTATAAGAGATTAACTACATATTTTTCTTCAGTAAGATAATAGATTCTCAAGACAAGAAAGATGAGCTCTGTTTCATTTATTTGGACATCATTTGTAATATATGAGATGCTATTTAATGGAAAATTATTAATGAAGCTGAGAGAGAAGGAGATTAATAGACAAACTGTTAGATGGGTGAGGAACTGGTTTAGGGTGAGATAACAGCAGATAGTATGGAGGGTGGTAACTAACAGAGTTCCCCAAGGATCTGTTTTGAGACCAGTCTTGTTTCCTATTTTTATTAATGACTTAGGGACAAAAAGTGGAAGTGTACTAATCAGTTTTGCCTATGACAGCATTGGGAGTTACTGACAATAGAGAGGAGGACTGGAATTCAGTGGACTGGAAGACCTTGAGGACTGGAATAACAGAAATGGGATGAAATGCAGTAGTATGAAGTGCAAGGTCAAGCATTTGGAGAATAAGAACAACAATTTCAAGCTAGGAGTTCATCTGCTGAAAGTGTCTGAGAAGAAGGACCTTGGTGTACTTATTGATTGTGAGCCACCAAGGTGATATAATCATGGAAAAGACAAAGGGAACAAATCAGGAAAGGTATTTCCAGCTGAGATAGGGAAGCATTAGTGCTGGTGTTCAAGGTACTGAAGAGACCCCATCTGAAACACTGTATAGTTCTTGTCACCCATGTTCAAGCCAAATCAATTCATATTGGAAGGTGTGCAGAGAGGGGGTACTAGATAATGATCAGGAGAATGAAGAACTTACCTTGTCTTATTTTGCCAAATAAAATGAAAGCTCAGAGAAAAGTATGAGATTCATATAAATCAATCATGGAGGAAACACTAGTGAAAGAAATATTCAAGCTAAAGAGCAAAGTTGATGCAAGAAGAAGTGGTAATAATTAGATGAGTGTTGTCCAACTGGTGGCCCACAGACTGCATATGTTCTTTGAATAGTTAGCATGCAGCGTAGGGGCATCCATCACAACTGCCCCCCCGCAATAGCTCTTGCTGTGGCAGCTAGGTTTTTTGGGCTCCCCTTTCCTCCTTAGGCTTTTACTTCTGCCTCTGCTTCTGAGAGCAGGGAGGTGCAGTGAGAGGGGGCTGAGGTGCCTGAGCTATGTTGTGGGGAGGGTAGGGTTCCTGTGCTATGCTTATGGCAGGGGAAGGGGCTAGGCTGTTTGCACTGTGGATGGGAAGGGCAGGAACCAGGCTGTCTGTACTGCAGGTAGGTATGTAGTTGGGAGGAGAGAGGGTGCTGCGCATGTCAGGGGGAAGCTGGACTGCTTGTGCTGGGAGGAGGCGGAGCAGCTCCCCATGTGGCACATGTGGTTCAGGGGAAGAGGAGGTAGGTGGGCTACCCATCTGACTTGTGGTTGGTAATGGAGTCAGTAGGAAGTCAGGCTTGCCTGCAAAATGCATGGCTAGGGGATAGGGGGAGCTGGGCTGCACACATTGCTGGTGCAGGGGGAAGCCAGGCTGCTCACCCTGTGCATGTGCCCAGGTGGGGTGTGGAAGATGCTAGGTTACTTGCATGGCCAGCGTGTGCACCTCCCCCCACCCAAATCTGCCCAGAAGTTGGACAGCTCCAAAAATAGGCCCATTCATTTTAAGGATCCTAAGCCATTAGAGGAGTGGGGTTCTGGAATAACCTTCTGATAGGATTAGTGGGCCTCAACCTAACCAGCTTTATGGTGCAATTTGAGATGTTTATAATTATATAAGGTAATGCTTTTCAGAGTAGAAGAATGAACTCAGGCTTCTAAGAAGTCACTTCTAGTCCTATGTTCTTATGATTGTATTTGTCATCTTAGCTACTGCATCACAGTGAGAGCTCAAGTGCAATTGGTTATTGAACGTAACATCTTAAATCCTTATTACTTATCCATTATTCATCCAGTATTTTAGAATTTAATCATCCATTTTATGGTATAAATCATTTTTGTTTCTATACGCATGACCTGACATATTTGGAATGCATGTCCATTTTACCAAACAATCAAAATTGGTCTGCATAAATGACCCATCCCCTTTATTATTTGCCATTTCTCCACTCTTCGTGACATCTACACACTTCACTGAGGGTAATTTTGTATTTTCTTTTGGATCATTGATAAAAATAATAAAGTCTTCAAGTAAGAATAGATTCCAGTGGTACTACTCAATGGTGGGCGACTCCATGTTTACAGTTACTTTCTGGATTCTGCATGTAACCATTTCTTGTTTTAATATGATCTACACTTGTAACTTAGTTGATATTTTAAAAACAATTTTAAGTAGAAGTCCGTCACAAAGTAAAGTCTAAGTAGCAGAAGCAATAAAGTGTTACAAACTGTGATGAAACAATTTTCCTACTCTGTTACTTTAAAGAGGTTTAACTATTTTCCTGCTTTTTAGAAAAGGAGTATTGTATATCTGTGGTGAAAATATGCATACTAAACTTTTTACTTTTCCATATCCTCATTTCAATTCCTGTGACCTTATTTTACAAGCTGAACCCATAGATCTACAGGTTATATTTGGAATATAAATCTTTAATTCCTCTATGCGTTACAGGTATTGCACAGTTAACTGGTTAATTGTGTAATTACCTTAAGAGCAGCTACATGTGCAAAGTACTGATCACATGATAAAAAGTTCCAACCAACTATAAAGTTAGACCTCAGAAGTGTGTACTAGCTTTAGCTGGTTGCTATCGAGCTTTAGTTTGCATGCATAGCAGGGACTCCCCTGCGTCTAGGAGCTGACAGGCTCCCAGCTTCAGGAGCGCCCCATGCCCACAATGAAGCCTCTGGGCTCTGGGGATTGAGGCAGCTGTAATCTATACAGCTTGGAGGTGCATAAAACCCTTCAGTCCTAGGAATCAGCATGCCTGCAATCCCCAGGGCCCTGGAGTTTCACACACCCCATAGCCTGGGAGATCATGGCTGCAGTGAACCCTTAGCCTTTGAGGTGTGAGGGACACCCCTGCCACTGGGAGCTATTTGAGTGGAGGGGGCTCTCATCTGTGGTACTTGCTTCTTTGCTAAGCAAGTAGGCTCTCCCTACACCAGCAATAAGGCACAATAGCATCTAATACACAATTCCACAACTGCACTTCCTGCAGATTAGATCCCATTTCACCTTTGCCTGCTTGTGTGGAGGGGAAATCTTAAAACATTAGTCCAGGTAACAACAAAACTTTGTCAGTGTTTGTAAAAACATGTATTTATCTTGTAATAAGCCTATTGCCCAATTTGTAATTCTTTCCACCAAAATGGTGACTGAAATTGTAACAGATCAGTCTGTTCCCTTCTGTTTTTGATTGCTGGATTCCCTTCTGTTTTTGAGTGCTGGATTTCATTATATAACTACGTTATTATTTCCTTCACACACAGATTGATTTGGATATTTCCAGATTTGTTCTGGCTTTGCTACCATGACTTTTTCCCTCAGTTGTGCCAGTTCTTCTCATACACTTACTGTGTCCAAAGATATCTATATTTCGGTTACCGTGGACGGGTTCATGTAACACACTCTTAATGTTAAAGATTATATGTGAATGTACGTATTGTTTTGCATGTGTTTTGCACGCATAGATTTTACAGTGCACTTCCCTTGGCTATTGCAAAATAATTTTTATGAGGAAAAATATTACTCTTATTTTAGTTTGGCACAGTCATACATTTTAAAATCCATTTGGGTTAATTAAAAAAAAACTATACCAGCTGATTAAAAATGTTGCAGTAGGTCAAAGAAGGGAATAAAAAGTAAGCACAAATTCTGATTGATAGCAGTGGGCCAGACACAATCATTCCCTTAGTCAGATAGTGTTTTACTAAACAAAGGGTTTCAATGACTGGTTACCTTACATGTTAGAAATTTTAAAGTCCTTTTGCTCACTGCATACTTAAAATGTCATTAAGTCTTTAAAATTTTTAACTTAACCTTTCTTCCCATGTAATTCTGGTTGTAGGTGAATAATAAAGTTTTTCTGTCAATGTTTAAGCCATATTTATGGGTATGAACAGGCGTTTAATCTCTGAAATTTGTAGCACTGGAAAATATGGTGAGAAGGGGAGTATACAGATGTTCCAGCCCCTGGCTGCTCCTTTGCTTCCTTCCAGCCCCCATGGTAGGCAGGCTTTCTCTAGCTGATGCTTTGTTGGCATCTGCCTCTTGCCTCTTGCGCTCCCTGCACAGGCCTGAGCCACGCGTGACTGTGCAAGGGATGGGAGGCAGACGCAGTACAGCTGGATCTTGCCTGGACTAAGACCCAACTGTAGGATAATGCTCCTGCACTGTGCACAACTCCAGGTCATCCTAGAGCTGCGCATGGAGTGAGAGGCAGCAGAGCTATACCAGTGTAATCAGGGATGGATCCAGCTGTGGGAGAATCCCTCTCGCCTTGTGCACAGCTCTCGGGTGTCCCAGAGCTGTGTATGAGATGGGAGGCAGATGACCCTGCAGCTGGAAGAGGAATGCTTCCTCATTTGTTGCGCAGACTGGGGGTGATCCGGGTTTGTTCAGTGGCAACAGGGTCCTCATGTGGCTTTCTGACAGCTTGCACTGGGTAGGTTACCAGGGAGCCAGCAATCTCTCTCTTGGAGGGTGGGATGGAGAATGAAGTACTATGGGATACTGGGAAATATCCCATTTCTGGGAGAAGTATACTGGTGTTCAAGCTGCTGTAGGAGAAGTGGAAGTGGATGTGCTTTCATTTTTTCATGAAAGAGTCAGTTCTCTTGTGGGAAAATTCCCTTTAACAGCTATAGGCTCAATTTTTTTTTTTTTTTTGTTAGAAAGGCTTGTTACCCGGCATGCATATAACACCTGTCCATAGCCTCTGCCACCTCCCTTTGGTACCTGGGATTGCAGCCTGGGAAATAAGCCTTGCTCACTTGGTTCTATTACAGGCACACCCAAGCCTGGCAGTAAGGTAGCGTATACGGTAGTGTCTATGGCTCGGAGCTGACCAGAATGGGTACTGTGGTCATGTTCTCAGGCTTTTCCTAGAAAGAGTGCCTGATAGCAGACCATCTATCAGCTAGGAAGTCTCAGGGCCTGAGTAGGTGGGTAATATGCTAGGAAATACTGGAGGTTTCTTTTCAAGGTTTTGGCAGAATTGACAAATTCCAATGGAGCATTCAGATTCTGTCAAATCAGCATTTTCCAGTGTAAGATTGTTCAGCTGGAATATTTTTTTGACAACGCCATCCGTAGGAAGTCGTTCCACTAGATGACAATAATGCAATCATAATTATTGGGTTAAGAAAAAGTTTTGAAATGAGAGGTTCACCAGTACATCAGCCTGATATCGGATCGGTACTGATTTAAAGAAAACTAGCTGTACTGGATATCAGCCCAGTGGGGCCAATAATTTGGCCGACAATACCTGTGCTGCGTGCAGCATCACTCAGATAGTGTGGAAAGCTGCCAGCAGTGTGGAGAACTGCCTCCAGCTGCTAAGTCTAGTGTGGAAGGGGATGAGAGGAAAGGGGTGTGGGGGGGACAGATCACCACCACCCATGGTTGGGGGGGTAGGGGCAGGTGCTGCCCAGGCAGGGTGGAGGGGTGGAGCTACAGCTTGTGGTGGGGAGAAGTGGCTCCTGCCTCTGCTTGCACCACAGGAGGGCATGGAGGGGGGCGTATGCCCCCTAGATCTGCATAGGGTGGGGTGGGCTGCAGCTGGCACTGTGCGGAGCTCTTCTCAGCGGGGGCTGGGCTCAGAGTGAGTGCTAGCAGCACCAGGTGCGAGCTGGCTCATCCTGGTGTGTGGGTGGAGGTGGGGCAATGAGCTGAGGCAATGTCAGGTGCTCAGTGGTGGCAGTGCTGGAAGCAGAGTGGCAGTGAAATTTGGGGTGGATGCAGCATCCTCCCATCGTTGCTGGCGCCGGCTTTGAACCCAGCCACCGCCGAGAAGAGCCCTGCGCAGCCCAGCTGCAGCCTACCCTGCCCTGCACAGATCTGGGGGGCACATGCCTTCTTCACCCCACCCCGGGGTGCAAGCAGCAGCCTCCCCACCATGAGCCATGGCTCCGCCCCCTCACACTACCTGGCGCCTGCTCCTGCGCCTGCCCCCTCCCTCACCATGGGGGGGTGGTGTTGATCTTCCCTCCCTGTTCCCCTTCCACCATGCCGGACATATCAGCTGGAGGTTGATATTGGAATTGGAAATTGGAGCGGTATCAGCTGATATGCCTCCTTAAATATCAGCTATCAGTATTGGCCCCCAAAATCTCTATCAGTACATCTCTATTTAAAATGGAAATATATTGATGAAAATTTTAAAAAATTAAAAAAATCATATAACTGCTATATTTTGGGAATTATAAGAAATTATTTTTGGAATTATGGAAAACAATTTGGTAGTACAAAGGAAGAAAATATACAACAGTGAAGTAGGTTAGTGTGACGGCGTCGGACCGTCACTAGGGGCATGAGAGGGTCCCCGGAGTTGAAAGGAGGTGCAAACAACGCACCTGAGCTGGGTGAGCAGGGGGACGAGG
>JAGPOW010003648.1:27933030-27954367 GCA_030014935.1 Caiman crocodilus | reverse complement strand
TTGGACAGAGTACATTTCACTCCCTTGTCCAAGTCGCTGATGAAGACATTAAAGAGTATCGGTCCAAGGACCGAGCCCTGCGGGACCCCACTGCCCACACCCTTCCAGGTCAATACCAACCCATCCACCATGACTCTCTAGGTGCGACCCTCTAGACAGTTCACCACCCACCGGACTGTGTAGTCATTTCATAGTTTCATAGTATCTAGGGTCAGAAGGGGCCTAGAGCAGGCCATCTAGTCTGACCCCCCGCCAATGGCAGGAACGAGTGCCCCTTGGTATGCAGCAGGCCATTGTCTGAATTAGAAATACATTTCAGGTCTTCTGAGTTCCAGTTCTGTCTATTAGCCACACTCCATATATTCCCACTCAGTATTGATTTGTTTTTGAAGTACTGATAAGTAAAATGAAACAATTTATGATAGTGGCTGAAATAAGCAAATATGACCAAAACACATCAGTAGTAGATAATTACCACAAGAAAGTATATCCATGCTTTAAGACACTAATACATTTTTTTTGTCAGAAAGAAGTAATACAGTAACTCCATTTGATTTTTTTATACATTTTTGACAAAAGATTTGAACAGTTCTAATTAATTCATTTTTGGGTTAAATGACCGATGGTGGCGTTATGTTATATAATGAGCCTATCCAGCATACTATCTGCACACCAGAAGATATTGGTATAATCTAAAAGAACTAGGGTTTGCTTTTACTTAGCAGGAAGGATAACATAGAGGGCAGTATATAGACGCCTTAATTCCTGCACAGATTGGTAAATTATGCATATTCTTTCTTTCTAATACCTGTTACATCCTGCAGTGGGATACATGCAGATAAAATTTTTGGATCTGCCTGGAGTCTCTTTGGGATTTTAAGCAAGCACAAATATTTGCCTGTCATAAATTGCTTGCAGGACTGGGGACTTGTAAGTGGGTCTTTTTACCTTCAGCAGGAGCCAGTGTTATGGAGATACTGTTTGTGGCTTCACAGTTCAGCTAAGGCTGAGCTGAGTTCTTATTTAAGGAAGAGTTCACCATTGTTACATATGGAGAATGCATTATATTCTTCCTATGCTTACATCAAGTGTAGAATGAAATTTTTGGGAATTGATTAATTTGAGTTAAAATGTAATCATTTGTTCTTTTAGTGTCAGTTGTCAGACCTCTCTTAGTCTATCCTCATCTCAGTAGTGGAATAACTGGACTAGATCACAAAGGGATATTGGTGCCTAACTTCCACTTTTGGCTGCTAGATTCAAAATTTAAATCCTCAAAGTCTGATGTCTAACCTTTGCCTGAAGGTCCTCATCCAGTAGGTATTCTGAGGGCCAACTACTACAAAGGGACTGGAACAGAACATGCCTTGAAGAAATTGTGCTCCTTTTATCCAGTAGTTGAGCCGTTACAGTACTCACCAGGATGTATGAGACTTGAGCTCAGTTTCAGATTCAAGTTCAGTTTCCCCTTCTGGTTGAGGAGATTTGAACCCTATCTTCTATCACCATAACCAGGAGAGTGCCATAACCACTATTTCACAGGGCAGTGGAGGCCAACTTTTTCAGCAGGTGTGCCACAACTTACCTCTGAACCTTCCCTGAGTGCTACTCTGATCCCTTTCCCCTGCCTGATCTGCTCTTTTGCTTTCTGCTCCATGCCCTATCTGCTACTGTGCTCCCTGCCCCCTCCCCAGTCTGCTGTGTGCCACTTGTGTCATCTGTGCTACAGGCTGACCATCCCTACTAAAGGGCAGTTCGGGGTGGAATGCTCTCGATTTTTACTGTTCCAGCAGTTTCACTTTGCATAACACAATTAAATATGCATTGGGCCAGAGATAGGAAGAGTATAATCCTATGCTTTGGTGGTTAGGGGGTTAATCTGGGAGAGTACACACCTGTAGTTCAGTCTCTGCTCTGATGAATATTTTAAGCAATTTTTTATTAAGTATTAATTGGAGAAGGAAAAGAAGTTTGGTCTTCCCTCTCTCTTTTCAGATGTATACACTGACTACCAGGTTGTAGCATCATGTTGCTTCAATCTCCATTTTTCTAGAAATATAAATTTCCAATTAATAGTTAATGTTTCCAACTTTAATCTGAACAGATTCTGAATTAACATTAATTTTAAAAGAAATGCAAATCTGTTAAGGCATGAAATATGTATATAAAGTACCTAAAGGAACTTATCTCTGCCTAGTATTGGCATTGTGAGGGGAGACATTTAAAGAAAAAAGAAGTCCTTTTAAATAAGTGTAAATTGGAACGAGAAGCACTAATATGCACAAGTAATTATCATACAGTGGAACAGTTTTCAGTACAGATATTTGTGCAGAATATTTAAAGCAGAAGGTTCTGATGGATTGTTGCAGGTTGTTGTACCCCTTTGAAGTAGTGCAGCAGACATAGAGATATTTGGGACATCTTTTAAGCATACCTGGTATCAAGCAACCTAAGCAAGCATTTCTTTGATAACTCCGCCTTCAGAAATGGAGAAACCAAACTGGAGGCACACTTTATAGTCCAAAAATGACTGAAGCTTGAAGGATAAAACTTATAAGATTTGAAAAAGTGAGCCCAGACTGGTATAACTGGCATCAGTTGAATTATTTGCCTTATATACCCAGTTACATTGGAAGAAAAAATGATTGTGTTGTTTTTTGTCGCTATAGAGCAGAGTTTATATTGGCCAAGGAACATCTCTGTGCATGTGTATAACATGCTTTGGTTTCTTGTATGTTAATTCAGAATTTTTTGTTGGGGTAAATAAACATGCCAGTTATATTTTCTAACTTTGTTACTGCTAAATACTCTCATCTTTGTCTTTGTCTCAGAGTAATTTGTCTGGAAATCTTAAAAAGGAGAGCTCAGATTAAATATAAACCATATCATTATACAATTAGAGTTTAAATGTACTGTTTTTGTGATCTTTAATAACTTTTTTCTCTCTTATTTTGTTTTTCTTGAAGAAAAAATAAAGAATATCCATTGGAAAATTTTCCACCAACTAAATCTGAGAGACAGATATCTGTGGTGGGCAAACCAACCTCTATAAGCTGTATTATGTATTCAGGTATGTACAACCACATGTGAGACGTGGTGTTGTCCCAAATTGTTGTCAGGTGTTGTCAGGAAGGAAGAACAAATGCAAATGATATAGTTTAATTAGGCTGGGACTTAACTCCTTTGGAAACTTCCATATTGTAGGTCAATTATTCCTTCCTTATTTTTTTCTGGTAAAGAGCTCCTCCAGACCTGATCCCAGCCTGTTGGTAGCACCCATGCCCCTCCTCTGATTAATTATAAGGAACTCGAAAAAAAGAATATTCTCTGTGCTTTACCAGACATTAGGAGTCCAAAGTCCATTCTGCAGATATTTGAGAAGACATTTCCTATAAATATGCTTCCAGTTTTGAACTCCCAATTGAAAAAATCCCTATGCTGGACTCCTGTGAAATAGAAAATGGTGTTTTTTTAGGATGAATTCCAAGTTGTTTTATCAAAACAATTTCTGAAACTTGTAAATCTTGAACCTGGGTTCTCAACCATTTTGGACTCAAGGCATAGCTCATTAGACTCAAGGCATCCTTCAGCTATCACTCTTTTCGTGACTATAGAAAAATAATAGGGCAGTTCTTCTTTTGCAAAGTACTTAGGAAGACCACAACAGATTGCAGAATGTTTTTGACATTCTGGATTCCTGCTTGAACTATCTGGGTTTATCTTGTGAATCATGTGTAGATAATTGCACACCTAACAGTGCTAATCTCATGGCACCCCATGATGCCATTGCATCCTGATTGAGAATCACTGGTTTAGAGTAACAGGAAATGGTTACCAAATTATTGTTGTTGTCCTGCCCCGTCCAGAAAGGTTCAGGGCAGTTTACAAGAAAAGACAACCCATAAGATAAAAAACAATAGATTTCACAAACAACACCCCAACATTTTTTAAATGTCACCTACCCATTTCCTCTTCTCTGCTTATCACACATGAGAGCAAGGCCTCTGGCCTATCCCAACTGCACTTCCCAACTCCTGTTCACACCTAGGTATAGTAAGCCTCTTTTTTTCCCCCTGTTTCCATACCCTCTTACTCCTACCTCACATCCATGGGAGATCTCTTATTTGTTATTTCTTTTTCTGTCAATTCAGGGATGATGACCCCATGTGTTAGTTTCATGGGATACTTATAATAGTTTAGGAGTCATTGGGTGCATCTACATAAGACACTTTACAGAATAGCAGGCTAATTTGCATTTCAGTAAAGTGCTACCATCTATATATGCGTGGCAATTAGAGTATAGTAGACTAATTTATTGTGCTGTTGGATAGTCCTGTCAGATACAAGTGGTATCCAGCAGCTCAGTAAATTACTATGCTTAAACGCACGTGTAGACAGTGATGTCAGCATTAGTTTACTCTGACTCAGAAAGAGCTGGAATGTATTCAGTCTCATTAATTGCATGTGTAGTTGTACCCACTGTGATTGAAGAAAAGCTCTATAGTTAGAATTATTAATATCACCATTTTAATATCAAAGAAAGAGAAGAGAAAATTTAAAATAAACAGCAATCATAATATAGAAAGCAATGATTGCTTCAGATAGCAGTCTTTTTCTGTACGTTTAACAATCTGCAGAGATCACAACTCAGCAGTAGGTCTGCTGTGATGAGGACATATTGCTTGCTAGATAAGATAAAACTAAAGTACATTCTCCAAATCAATGATGAATCCTGTCTCAGTATATTATAGATTACTTTGTTATCTCTTGACTTCTTGTTATTTTAAGGTTGGTGAATCATGCGTGATTTATCATGGATAATAAAATAGTTTATAAATGAGCTAAGTAGAATAATCTTAGCTAAGCGTTATGAAACCACAGCCATTCAAAGAGTAGTCTTCAGACAGGCAAATTGATGAAGTCTAACACATGGAGGCACATCCACACATGGAGGCACATGCACTTGCAGCGACTCAAACAGGAGTGGCACAAATTTGTGCCAGAGATTTTTGCCTCAGCTCACATGCCCGAACATGCATTTTGGTGTGGGGCAAGTTGTACTACTTGAGGCAAACTCACTCTGCCCAGCTCCTCCTGGATCTTCAGCCAAGGGAAGCTAGAGGCTGGGGCTAGCAATATAAAAACCTGCCCACTGCATTGTAGCTCTGAGAAGTGCCAATCCTTGCTGTTTTGTTCCCTGACTCATGCTGTTCCTGGGAATCTTTCAATTAGGGTCAGAGACTGAGCTGAGTCCTTTCCTCTAGAGGGGCAGGGGGTTCTAAGCCTGGATCTGGAGGTCTCTCCTACCTGGAGTGCTCCCCCTCCCCTGACCCCCCATCTCTCTCTGATATACCGCTTCAGCCACCTGCACCCCTCCCCCCAGCCCATCACACCCCTCAAGTGATTCCTGGGACCAGGAGCCCCTCCAGGCTGGGGCCACATGTCTCAGCATTGGTGTGGGCATTGGGCAGGGTTGCAATGTGGCAGTTGCCCCTGCAGCCGCAGCTCTCGCCAGCAGGTCCCATCCCATCCCATCCCATCCCATCCCATCCCATCCCATCTTATGTGGCTGGCTGGGCACACAGCATGTAAGATTTATGGTGTAGATGTGGGGTTTGGGGGGGAAGGGGTGTGGGAGGATTGGAGAGTTTGTGGCAGCGAGGTTTGGGAGGGTATGGGGCTTGTGTGGGTGTTTGGAGTTTATGGCTGGGTATTTGGGTGAGGGGTTGATGGGGGTATTTTAGGGGCTGGGGGGCTGCTTAGGAGGGGTGAGTCCCTTGCCCCCTGAATGGTGCAGCACCCACCACACAGCTCACTGAGAGCCCTCCCTGAATGGTGCACAGCCCCTCCACAGGGCACGCAGGCCCCCCTGCAGCAGCAGCCATCAGGGTGCTCAGGGCCCTCCTGATACAGCCCCTCCCATGGCATGGGGCAGCGTGGCTCAGCCCCAGCTGCCTGGCACCCAGCACTGCCCTTGCCACATTGCATGGGCCCAGCCTGGTTTGGGGCTGTATGCCTTCAAGCAGAACTATACTGCTTCGGCTGTCACCTGGGGGCCCGGCAAATCTTGCAAAGACTGTGCATTGCACTGGGCCAGGTCTTGCCTGTACAGGCACTGCACGCTGTTGGAAGTTAGGAAGAAACACAAAATACTGTATTAGACAGACTGTGTTTAGGGCATCTTTTCTAGTCCCTTCCCCATGTGGGGTGAGCAGAGCAGGTCTTTAAGAAGGCTGTTCACTCACAGTTACACTTGCTGACTTGCATTTCGTCTAATGGCAAATATCTGATCAGAGCTAAAGTATTTCCATGTAGCACTGTTATAATATATATCTTGAGCTGATTTCATTGAAAGGGAAAAAGGTAAACAAGTTAGCTAAGCCCCAATTACATATTTTCATGTACTGGTTGTGTAGTCTAGCTATGATTTAAAAAATGCTGTGCTAGTAGACACACTCCTTGCAATCCATAAATCTGTGGGAAATCTTTTTACAGGGGATGGAGAACAGTTGGCATGTGGCCTCGCTGACAAATCTTTACGGGTGTTCAATTCCAACCTGACTGGAACACCATCTGTTTTTTCAGGTACATTTTTGGTCATTATAGTTTATATAGAATAACATGTAGTTATGAGTTTAATGTAAAATGGTCTATAGGTAAAATGGTGAATTTACAAAAAGATTCCTTTCTTGTCACTATATGAATAGTGAAAACAAAATGTTGCTGGTGATTCAGGATGTAATAAAATTGGTATGTCTAATTAGATATTATTATTTGAGACCTAAGCTGGCTTCTGTTATTTTTTCCAAAGAACCTCAAATCTCTGGAAGGTAAACAGTAGAAATATACTTGGCAAACTGGCCCAAAAGTGTAATATGATGATTCAGATATTAATGGACTGGTATATATCAAAGCAGGGTCAGGGTATTACATATTATATGCATTTTATATTATTACATATTATCTGTATTACACACACACACTTAATTTTATATACTGGAAATGAGCTATTTTGGGGTTGAAGCCTACAGGTTTGTAGGACAGAGGTTGAACATTGCAAAAAAAATAGTTAACTTCATGATCTGTAGCATTCCATGTAGCTGGATTAGTATTTTGCTTTGGAACTGTATAATGGAAGCTGAACTAGCCACTTAAAATGTCTAAAAAATGTTAGATGGCCTTAATATAAGAAGTCTTTTAAAGTCTCTTAAAATAAAAATAATCAAACTGGTTGGATTAAAAAGTATGAAATGCCTCCCTGGATATTACCTGTTTAGTTATAAAAATAATCTAAGCTCTACATACACTGTTCTTCTTTAGTTATTTTCAGATAAAAAAAAAAAAAAAGAATATTATGTTTTGGTGGGATGTTTGTGTCTGAAGGCTTTTCAGCAATTGATTTTGCTTGTGTTTCCACTTTTGGGTAATGAGAAGATTATTATAGCTCATAAGTATATCATTTCATTAAAACATTTATTATGTTCTATAATATGCAGTTATCTGGAATAAAAGGTCAAAATGTTTTCTTTTACGGCTATAGGCTGTATATAGTAATCTCTGTGGTGGAATGGGAACAGAACCCTGATTAGAGTTGCTGCTAGAGTTTCATTTTCAAAAATAAGTTTGGTGTGGGTGACGCATAGTGGGTGACACTACCACTGGTGCCTGTGGTCAGTTGCCGCTTGCTAGCTACCTCCCTCGCGGCTGCTCATACCGCCAGCAGCATCTGCAGGCGGTCTGCAATTGCCGATGGTATCTCTGGGTGGTTGCCAACCCCTGGTCGATACTTGCCACTCCCTCCCCACCCCCCCGACTGCTGCTGCAGCCACCTGCAGGAGCTCTCTGTGCCCCGCATGGGTGGCAGGAATTTGATGGGTATGGTTTTAAGCACAAAGCATTTATAGTGTATACAAGTTACTTGTCCTCACTTTTAAAGTACTTGCTGGTTTAACTCTGTCATTAAGGTAATGGAACATATATACTGTATTGTTGATAGCTGTCTTCGCTTCATCAGCATTCTCAGTTTTCACTGCTGGCTGGTTAATTTATTTCACAGATGTCTTTTTCACTCTAACTCATGTCAACATTACATATGACACCTCTTTGAAAAGATCTGAAGAGTCTTGTTCTACTTTAAATTCTTCTTTTAAAATTCATGATGCATACAGAATATTGCTATTTGATAATGGCTAGATGGATCAAGTTACATTGTGGGTATGTGGCCAGTCTTCACAAAAATATGCTCATATAATTGTAATCCCTTGCCTACCCCAACCTACAATTTTTATTCATCCCCACTTCTCTTAATTCATATAAATTGTAAGATCATTTGTGTGAGAACTGTTTCTTTAGTTCTTTCGGTAGCTTTTCTCTAAAATGGGACATGATATTATATTAGGGCATGGTTGGATCCAAGATTCACTGAAGGGCTGTATAGCCCACTGCCTGCCAGACCCCAAGGGGTGGGGGTGAGGTGTGACTGGGAGAAGGGGCTGGAAGTAAGAACCTGCATGCTGCCACCACTATCCACAGCATAGCTTAGCTCCCCAGCCAGCAGCTCCCTGCCACCTGTGCCTGGAGTAGGGTATTAGTGGCTCTGGAGCTCTCCCCACACGTGTGGTTCCTCCTTCCAGTGCTTTCTTCTAGCCAGAGGGGACACTTGTAGGAAAAGAGAGAGGCAGACAGGGAGCAGGTGCAGGAAGAAGAAAACCTGCTTGTGGCTGCTGCTGTCCCCTTGAGAACCTGGTGTTGCCCACAGGATTCCTTTTACTAGAGACCCCCAAAGATTAAGACGTCCCCTCGTCCGATTCAGTATCAAGTGAACTTTTAATGGTAACCTCTAAGCTTATTACAAGTTTTCTTCCTTGTAATATGACCTGGCAAGCAGTTCCTTCAGATGTTACAACAGCGACCTTCAATGGTACCAGCCACAGATCCTCTGCTGGGTGTGCAGGATGTTAGTTTCTGGATTCCTTGTTACTCAAAGAAAGAAGTCTAAGATTGCTCCTGTCTCCCCAGGGTGGCAACATAAATACTCACAAGCTTTTTGTTTGTCCACTACTTTTGTAACTTTCTCATCTCAAACTGTCCAATACTTAAATTTCTTACCTCAACTTTTTAGATAAGGTACTTCAATCCTATTCTGTTTTTGGTTTCCTTTCCTTCTAGAGAAACTACTGTACCTGGTTAGCTCACCATACCAATCACAGCACTCACTTTTCCCAGTGCCTTATAAGGCACTCTGTACAATTTAATAGCTTAGTTCTGGCAAGGCCTAAAGTTATGCTAAGAGCATGAGCATAACTCAGTTTGCCCATTACACCTGGCACCCCACATAGCTGCAGCCCAAAGCTGGAATGAGGCAGGAGTTGCTCTGAGGCTCCCTCTGTACCTGGGACAGCCAGGGACAGTAGCAGCAGAAGGGGAGTGTGTCCACAGTGCTGTACTAGCCTAGATCCACCCTTGGATTAGAGCAACTACAGACTGTGGTAATAAAACAGTATAAGATCAATACGTAAAATAAAGTGAATATAGTTGAGTTTATTTGGCTTTGTAAGCACCAGATCTTTTGATTTTCTTCATTTCATAAAGATCTGTCTACACATATCAGAAAATCCTATATCGATTTTCTTATAGCTTGTAATTACTGTGTTTGTTGTTTGACATGCCAGAGTAATATATTTACAGCTTCATTTTTGAATGTGTCAAAGACATATGGGTCTAAATCATGGCAATTTTGAATCTTGCAATTTTATTTTTATGAAAAAAGCAACATCTAGTAAATAATTCAACTACCGAGAAAGCATCTGTACTTTGACTCGTTACTGAAAAACACCTTTTTATAGTGCATAATCACAGAGGAGCTTTAAAATAAAAGTAGTTCTATTCCAACCCATTTTACAAAACTTCAGTTAACTGAAGTTCTTGGTTTAAATGAAGGTTGGTTTGTCACCTGAGGGTTGCATTCCACTTTAGAGTTGGTTTTCAAGGTACCATGCCTGTTGTGAAATGAAGAGAGTGCTGCCTAGGTTTCAAAGGGTTACAGCTAGCATGGAAACCAGTCACTCTACAAAGCTAGCCATCATTTCATTTGAAGTACTCCAGGATTCGGGAACCCTAAGTGAAAAATCTTTTGAAGCCAGCTGGCCTCTTGCAAGTCAGCTGGCCTCCTCTTCATTGTGCTCTGGGATTGGGGGATCTGGAGTGCAAAAAGTTTAAGCTTCCTGAATGGGTTCTCCAATTTTCCAAGCCTCTCATTTTCCTAAGCTTTCTCACGTTCCTTGCCTTTTTGGAAAGCTGGTCTTGTATTGTACTGGTAAGTAAGTTTTACTTTTTGCACAGAGGTAATCTAAATGAATTTATAAACTTTTATATAGATACAAGGTATTGTTTTTCAAATTTGAGATAAGTCATGGCTTTGAAATTTCAGCTGTAAGAACATGATCTTTTTGTATGTGAGGGTTAGGTCCTGAAAATAGGGTTTTATAATAGAAGTGCTTTCTCAATCACAATTATAGTGTTATTATTTGTGTAGCACTTAAGCATAGTACCATCTAAGATGATAGGAACCCCTATCCTGAGAAATGTATAGACAAAATACAATAATTATAAACTATTTTTTATTTCTGCTGTTGGAAAAAGCCAAGTTACATTTTTTTATGCTGCAGCAGTACAGTATCATAAGGGAGTCAGTTTAAACCTTAATAAATATATGTCATGCAAACTACAGCTGACCAAGGAAACTACAAAAATGTGCACAAGAGGGCAGCATAAGAACTTGAAAAATTTTATATTAAATGAAAATCATCAGGTTTCCTGGGAAAATAGGAGATAAAAAATGATTGACTTCTACCTAGTTTTTTTTTATTTGAATTTGTACACAGTTAATAGTGTGATAAATCAGAAAATAAGTAAATTGATCTGTTTCTGTATAGTGTGTTTGTTCTTTGCAGTACTGTATTTAGAGTAGCTAAATTTCTTTTTTCATTTTAGTAGCTTGATTCTCCCATAAATTGTGGACTGTTGACAGGAGCTATAACCATCAAATTAGTTTGCAGCTATTTGAAAAATCTACAGAGATAGTTGTTATGTAGACATGGAGGCCAGGTACAGAAGCTACACTTATTGTGCAGTAGGTGCACAGAAAGTGCTTTACAGCTGTAACTGAACAAATGGTCAGTGCACGTACAGCTCTGTAAAAATGGTGGATCCTGCTTTAACATAACCCTGGATGGATGTGGTATCACTTCAGCGCTGTAGGTTAGAGCACTGTAATGCACATCTGTACCACATCTCATCCTGACTCATGATAGGTCACATTCCACCAACATTCCATGGAGCATTGTGGCTCCCTGCTCACCTCCCTCCGCCTCCTTGTGGGGCGGTAGTCTAGTCTAGGCCAGAATTTATCTCCGCTGCCCGAGTGCTGGGCTGGCACTGTCCTTGGACTGCCACTGATAAAAGTGAATGAAGCCTCTGTGCCCAGATCTGCCCGTGTCTTCCCTCTGGGTAGCATAGATCCATCCATGCAAAGAGAATTGCTAATTGCTGAATGTCTCTTATTGCATATCATTGTTGGTGCAGTTGAGCAAGTGCTGAATGTGCTTCAGCTGGTATATTGTCTTCAGTCACAGTTAACCTGCACTGATTTCTGGCAATGGGCAAATTCCCTAATGGAGGTCACACATGCATTTAAACATGCCCCAAATCTACATCAGCACACCTATACATAATAATATGGAGCATGACTGCTTTCTGACTTGTCTGGGGAAATCGAGTGCATGTGTAAAGTGTAGATAGTGAGAAGTGCTTACGCCGCCTATGCTCAATACAGGATGCAGGACCGGAAACCCATGAGTCCAGCTCACTGATATGAAGTCCCAGAAACCTTGAATGTACTCAATGGCCTATAATGAAGCAGACAGTGTTTCTCTCATCTCAGTTCTTAAAGCCAATTTCTAATTATCCTGGTCACTTGAGTAATGATTTGGAACCACGTGCACTTGATAGAAAGCTGGTTGAGACAGTCTGTTACAAAGTTTGAAGTATGCTGCTGGGAGTCCCATAGATGCATATATAGGTCAACTAGCTTTTTTTTGTCAATCTCCCACATTGTTTTATTAGTTACCATTATTCAGTTTTCACTTTTCCAGGCTATATGAATAGTAATATCCAATGATCTGGTCTTAATGTAGTGTTCTCTTCCCTCCCTCCCCTCTTAAAAAACAAAAACCAAAAATACCCTTTGGGCACAGCGCCTATTATATTCCCCTTAGAAAAACCTCACATTCTTCAATGAGGGGAGAAGAAACTTTCCTTGCCTTCCCAATCTGCTACCTGCCAAATAAGCAGTGGTTTGATTTTTTTCCCTTCTGATCCCACTACATTTCCTAAAACTTGTGCAGAATTTTACAGGCCACTAGATAAACAGAGTTGCTCTCCTGAAACCCTAATGAGTAGAGGCAGTCAGGTTGACCCATTTGCTTGCTCATGCCCCAGAAAGGATGATTTAGGATCACCAGGTACTGGGTACTATGTCAGTAGTCCATCAATTCTTTTTTAAGTGCCTGTTTAGCAGGAGCCCTAATTGGAGGCATTCCCTGTTTGTAGGACAGGGAGTTGAGCCACAGTCCTATGGCCATGGACAATCCATTATTTACCAAGAAATTGTTAGAAGGTTTTAAAAGGAATTGAATGATTTCCAAGTGTGTGTTTTCTGAAGTGGTCTAATGGATGGTGCAATGATCTTTGGGTGGGTGGGGGCTTTTTATGATTTTTTTGAAGTTTATCAGAAAATATTTCTGTCACATGCAATTTTTTAAAATGTAAATCTGAAATTGTTTAAATCTGAAATCGGGGCAATTTTCCCTTGAGTTGAACTGGAGCAGGATTGGATCTTTATACTGTATTGTTTACTCTATAAGGTATATCTCTAGCCTGCCCTTGTTTTGTTTTCTTGAAATGCATTAGAGAAATTGGCTGAGCTGGGTAAACATTAAGAGCAGTTAGAAGTATAAAAAAAATTCTAAAGTTTGGGGGAAGGAGGAGACAAAACACAGAACATTCAGGAACAGATGAAGTCAACTAAGGCTTAGCAGGTGAAGCTCTATATACCTGTAAAGAAAGTAAGAATAAGAACTAGTTATGTGCATGGGTGTAAATTAGGAATTAAAATCTTGTCTGAAATATTTTAATAGCACTCCATTTTCTTACTCCATCTGGAGGCTTTTGCAGGGGGTGGGGGCAAGGATAACCAAACAGCAAACTGCATTTCTTTCTTTTGGTACCTACAATTCATAACATTTACCTTTGTCATCCTTTATTCTCCAAAGTGATTTCAGATGCATCTGATGCAACAATCAGAGGCTTACATACACAAGTATTTCACAATGTCCTGATGCAAACACTATCTTCTTCAAACCAAGTTTGTGTTTTCCTGAGACTTGGGTTAGTAATCAACTTTGAACCAAAAACTCTCTGTATATGCCTAGTTCATTAAAAATAAAACACTTTCACCTACAGAAGGGGTAAAGCCTTAAATATGAAATCTCAATTTAGGTGCATAGGGGAGAGTTTGCATTAGAATCTTGGATCTGAACCTTGCATATGGTTTTCGTTCCAGAACTAGAATAGTTCTTATGTCTCCTCTTGAAGGGTTACAGCTCTAGACAGTGGACAGTAATGAGAGGAGATGATTTCTCTGTATCTCTGTGTCAGACTTTCTCTGTAATCTTCTTCCTTTAAAATTTCTATACCATATCTGCTACCACAAGTCATCCCAACTTTCTGCCTTGTTCAGGTTTATAAACTATATATCTAGATGTATTTGTTTCCTTTTAAATATCAAAACAGATTTGTAATAATGGAAAACAACCACTTACCAGTGTGGTGCCTCATGCCTCCTCACTTGTGACATCTATATATATATTGAAATTTCCTCAAAATAGGGATTTTATACAGTGCTAGTTATAGGATGGATGAAGAAAAGGTGAAAGTGGGAAAAAAAGCAGTCTAATAAAATGTGGCAAGTGCTATTTGGGGTTGAAATTCATAACATGCCACTAACAGAATTCACTACACTAAAGTCCATCATCTTATAAGGGTGTAAAGATGGGTCATAAATATTTGAAATCCCCTTTTTGTTTGTGTTTTTTGGAGGAAAGCCTTCTTCATTTTTATTCAATGAAGATTGACTCCCTCTCTTCTTGATCACTAATTAGATAGCTAATAAATGATCAGCAAGGTAGTTCAGTGTGTGGGAGGATGTGGTTGTGGGGGTACTGAACCTCCAAGCCAGGGTGAGCTAAGAGAAACCTCATGATCCTAAGGTACCATGTTGGGCTGCAGACCCTTGAATTTTACAGTTCGGATGAGGTGTGTGGTGTTGCCAGAATTGCATGGGATCAGCTGAAAGCCCTTGGACAATTTAAGATTCTAGAGGTGACCTGAGCAACCAAGTCCAGGTGGTGTGGTAGGAGTCCCAAGCCTCTGAAGTGAGAGCAAGAACCATGCACCAGGAACTACACCCTTGCATGTCTACTGCTTCCATCCACCTTTCTAGCCTTCCATCCACACATGGACACCAGCTCCCTGATGGGCATCGCTCTGGACCATGGACAAACCCGGCTAATGTGTCCCCAACAGCTAAACGTGGGGATACAAGTGGCATTTTCACCATCTGGGGTGAGAAACACATCCAGCACCAGCTCCAGATAAAGCGTTGAATCAGAGAAGTCTTCAAGTGCATTGCCTAGAAGATGCAGGTGAGGAGTAGCAAGAGACTGGGAGCAGTGCCTTGCCAAAACCACACTGATGGGGAGGCATTATTAGTGCTTGATGCTAGAAAACAGTTTGTCAGCTGGGGGTAGAACTTGCTGTTCTATAAGTATTTGTCCTTTATCCTTGCCAAGAACAAGGCAGATGTCACCCCTCACACCCATAAAACCAGGGGTGTTCCAGAAGAGTCACCCACAGGGACCGCACTGAAGGAGGAGAAGGTGAAGGGAAGGCCCCACAACAGGGGCCACAGCTGTTCTGGACCAAGTCCTCTCTCATGTCTGTGCACCCCTCCCAGAAGCATGGAGTGTGTATCAGCCTCCCCAGTACCAGCACAGTGAGCACTATGCTGGCATGACTTGCAAGAACTATAGCCAGTTCTCTCAACACTTCTCCTGATGAATTAGGCCATGCACACACATGCCGTGCAACTCATGATGGTAAAATTTTCACCATGTGACCACGATGGGGACACAGGCCCGGGGGAAATGTGGAGCCCCCAGGAAATTGGGCGGGGGGAAGGAGGGGCAGTGAGGGGACCTGAAGCATCCACAGACCAGCCTCTTTGGTTATAGCTCTCACTCAGGCCATTATGGCTGAGAAGCCAACAAAGGGGTTGGGGCCGGAAAGGGGGTGGAATGCTAGGGTGTAGGGGGACGGTGAAATACCTGCTTTCTCCCTGCCCCCCCCCTGAAGTCTGAAGCCCAGCTATGGCACCAGTCCCCCACCTGCCATCTTGGCCACTTAAAGGATCATGTCCCATTCAGTGGGATCATAACTTCACAGAAATGACACATCCTTTCTATTTCTGTTAGGGCCATGCTGCACTCTATGGAAAATTTGAACCTAAGCTACAGATACCTAAGCACTTGTGCATAAACAGCTCCTACCACCCAGGGCAGTCACAGAAAAGCATCAATAATGTTTACTGAACTCAGCAGGGAAAAGGGTAAACAGCTTTTTTTAGAGAGTACCCCTCATGTCAGGGACAGGAGATACCATGCAGCTATGTCTGACAAATGCCACAGGAATGAGAAAAAATTCTCCCTGTCAAAAATAAGTAAACCCCTGGCCTCCCTCCCTCCCTGTCACTCCTGGAAAGGGGCACATTTGATGGAAGGATTCCCACATAGGAACTGTTATCTCAGGTGCTTGACTCTTGTTGCCAAGGTGATTCCCATGTTGTGCCCCTGGGCATTCTGGCAAGCAGCCCAGAAGCACTTTTTCCCCTCCTTTCTAATTTGATCTATGGGTGAGGCCCAGTAGACACTCACCAATTTCTAATTCTCATGGTGCATTCTGTATCAACCCCTTGGCAGCCCCCAACCCTGTTCCCATGATCATGGGCCCATCCTTGATAGTTTGAAAATGGTTTTTAAAGGTTTGCGTTTTAGGAATTGGCTTATTGGTGTATGTATATATGTGTATGTATGCATTTGAATAGTTCAGAATGGGCAGCAGAGGTTAATTGATTTCTAAAAGCCTGGGTCTTACACACACAGTTTTCTCGGCCTTCACAAGCAGACTGGGTGTGTAACAGACAAGGCCAATGGATACACACACAGCCTGAGAAAGTGTGGGCATGTACCACACTGTTCTGGAACATGAGATAAGGTGGCACCAGCTCGTAAGGCCAAAGAGTGGGGCATGAAATTCCTGTTTCCAGTGGGGTGTGCATGTGATGGGCTTGGAATGTGCTATGAAACAGAATGTGGACAATATGACAATGATGGAGACACCAATCAGTGACAGCCATAGATGAAGAGTCATCAAGAGGGAAGGAGAATACAAAAGCAGAGATTTAAGAATAACAAAGGGTCTTCCTCCACATCCTCCTCCCTGACAGAGTCCTTTCCATGTCCCTGTCCACTGAGAGGGGACCCTGAGGCCACCGTGGACAGAGGGCACCATGGACATCACAAGTCCATCTCATCCACTTCACTGGCAGGGGGTGGGCCTTAGCATCCCACCTTCAGACTGCTTATATGCTGACATCTGACACCTAAGAGAGAGCCTTCAGAGTAAAGCCTGCATCCTGACCAGATATATCTTCATTCTGATGACAGCCCTAGGATTGGTAGATATATAGAATTGCTTAATTGTTTATATTGTTTCTTTTCTGTTATCACTGTGTATCAATAATTTTGCCTATTATTGAATGAAAAGGTTGTAGTCAGTCTGACGTTTGTTGAGTCTCCCCCTGGAACAAGGCACCTGGGTCCTAAATCCAGACCCAACAATCCTGGTCCCAGACCTGCCCCACCCCCTCAAACCTCTCCCCACTCCTGGAAGCTAAGCAAGCCCTCCCTCTTGGCTGCAGGGTTTGTATCTGTGCTCAGGAGGCCAGCTTATGGTGTCAGGCATGGTGAAGCCAGGGCAGGTGGCTGAATAGCTGCTGTGCAAATGACAGATATGTGTATGAGGTGCTGGTGAAATGAAGAGGAGACTTACATGCCCAGGTCACAGCCTCTGAGCTAAAGCCATGCACTGCACACTTCTGTTGCCAGGGCTATGAGACCAACATGGGGAATGAATAGAGTAGTGTATGGGGGAAACGGACAGGCTGTGGTGCTGTGGAGCTGAGAGAGTTGCAGAATCAGGATCGGGAGCTCTGCTAATTGCCTTGCAGTGCTCAAAATAGGTGGCAGAGTGCTGTCCACTTGGTCAGCTGGGGCAGCTTTTGGCAGCAGTCTGGTGGCCCTAGTTTGTCAGCCCTTCCTCCGGGAGGCCCAGAAGGAGCTCTTCTGCTCCCTGTGGCCCCACTTCTGGCCTGGGTAATACTGCAGGGTAGCGGGGAAGCCTGGGTGGGGATAGGCAGCCTGCAGCTTAGGCTTGGCTACCTGACATGAGCCCCAGGCATTGGTGTGAGGGCTGTGTGTTTATAGTCCTTGAAGGGGAAGACATGGCCTTTGGGGCCAAGGGACTGGGGGGCTTGCGTGGCAGGGCCAGGAGTCTTCAACGCCTGCTGCGGTAATGCCTCCTGGCCCAAAGCATTCTCAGAGAGACATTGGGCCTGGAATAACAGCTTTCCAGCTCCTACACAGGGAAGTCCCAGGTCTTGACTTTGGACCCCTGAAAGTAGGGTGCCAGGTGTGCCTCCCTTCCAGGGTTTCATGTTTGTTGAGTTCAGACCCTGCAGCATTCCTCCTGACCCCAAACTCCCTTCTGTGTTCTGTCACCTTGTTCTCAAATCCCCCCAATACTGTTGCTGCCAAGTGTTTGCTGTTTTGTGTTAATTGTTAGCAGTGGGCAGTGTTCAACAGGCTTTCTTTATTAACACAGGAACAGTTTTGCAACTGCAACATTTTAAACTGATGCAGGTCTCTACCTCATGTCTCCATACCCTTGTGTATGCTTCTGGGGGAGCATTAGGAAAGGAGAGGGGAAGAGGACTGGTGCCTAGGCAGCCTGGGTTGTGTGTAGTGGTGCTTGTGATGCAGAGCCAGAGGATTGCAAGGCAGGAGACGTATGGCCTGGTGTCAGGGCATGGTGACTCAAAGATTTTTCTCTCTAGATGTTTATCTCTACTTATCTGGGAAGTGCTATTGGCCACATGGGTGAGGAGGCACTCAGCCAGGGCTTCACAGATCTGGATAGCCTGCTGCAGTGTGGGGCCAAGGCCACACACACTGGGTGGGGGCTTGTCCTCTCTTACATGCTTGCACCATGTGTTTTTGCAGTGCCAGGCCCAGTCCATACTTGAAGCACTTCTTCCAGTGGTCCAGTTGCCACCCCTAGGACCTTATGAGCCAGGACAGGAGGGGTAGGGTGGGTCTCCAACAAGGACTGGAGGGACAATTATATTACTGATGGCAAAATTTGTGACCCTGGGGGTGCATATACATGTGCAGAGAGGCTGGTCTGACATGCTGTAATTACAACATGTCAGAACAGACTTGATTAATTGAGTCTGCTGAGGTGTGGTAATTACCACTCTCCAGCAGACTTTAATGTTACTCGTATTAGCAACCCTGCATTTCAAAATGATGGCAAGGGTGCTTTAACTAAAGCTCATTCAACAAGCTTTAGTTAAAGTGCTCCCACTGCCATTTTTCAGTTCAGGGACACTGATACATGTGACGCTCTGGGTGCTTTAATTAGACTGACTCTCGGTCTAAAAGCATCTCCTCCTCCACAATACTCCCAGATCATGTCTATAAATGCCCTGGGAATGTAGTCCCCACTCTCCATCACCCTGGGGAACAGGAATTTGTGCAAGAGGTGGGCATCATCCTCATCAGCTATGTGAAAGTTGGTGGCCTAGAGCCCAAGATACCTGGGGTCTGTGTGTGTGTTTACCTGTGTATGTGTGTGTCTCCAGGACACGTGTGTGCATGCACAAATGCAGACAGACAGGCAGACACACACACACACACATGGCAGGTGCAGGGCGTGCTGAGTGAGCGTGTGGGTGGCATGTAGCCATAAGGGCACATGCCATGATGATCTGCTGCTGCATCGGGTCCAGGTGGTCGCATTTGGCTCTGTTTGGGAATCTTCAGTAGCCCAAGGAGCCTCTGGGGCATACTGGAAGGCATGCAAGAGCCTCCCCCACCCGCTGTGCTCAGGCCACACAGGCAGGCTCCATGCCCCTCCACTTCAACAAGGGGTAATGTGTGTTTTGCTTCCTCCCGACCTAAACAGAGGCACTTAGGATAAAGCTTGAAAGTTAGAGTGCTTCTGCAATGGGCTTCTTGAATGCCTGCACTTAACCTTAGTCTTTTAGAAGTTGCAACAAAGAGGGTCACTTGTATAGTTTGGTTATAACAACACGTTTTTTCAACTGAAAACTTTTTTTTTTAAACATTGTTTCTTCAAAGTTCTTAAATATTTTATTTTCAGTTTTGTCATTTGAAAAATCTATTTTGCTTTAAGATCCAATAAAAAAGATTAGTATTGATTACCAAAGTTTTCTTTTCTTTGATGTAGTATTGCTTGTTTACAGGAGTTTGTTTTATATTCAGGGCTTTTTCTGGTGACTTCACAAATTAGTATAGGGTTATGGTCATCTGCAGGTGAATTACATTGGCAGTTCTTTTGTAATTATTGATCTTTTGTGGATTTTGCGGTAGCAGTGTGGGGATGTGCCTGGTACAAAGCAGAGGTGGTGACTTCTGCTGTGATGTGAACATGTAGTTGCTAGGAGCAGCTGCTTCATTTCTCCCTCCCAGCTCCCAAGTTGTCCCTCCTTAGTTACAACCACAGTTCCATGGCACCAAACCTGGGCTGGGATCCAGTTTTAACAGTGCTGCAGCTGCGACACGGTTACTAAAAGAGGGGGAACAGCTGCCGGGGAGGAAGACAGTGAGGAAATTGATGAATAACCCGGGCAGCCAATATGAAGCCGGAAGGGGATAATAAAAGAGAGGAGGAGACTTACCGAAGATGCCTTCGGGCATGCATTCACGGAGAAGAATCAGGAGAAATACTCCAAGACGGAAATAAGAGATTTTGAGAGAAATTGAGACGTTCTTCCCCTGCTCGTGTCCTGTGGCGATAGAAGACAGCCTCGACGATGAGTTATACATGGAGCGGCAGCACGGGAACCAGCTGCGGCTCTGAGGGGGCTTAGCACAGGAATTCCCTGACCTGGGGGGGAAAAGAGAAAAGAGGAGACAGAGAGAAAAGGGCAGAGAAGCCCTGACAGGGTCCTGTAGCCCCAGTAACTCATGGCTGTCCTCGGAGAAAAAGGGGAAACAGAGACTGTGGAAAGTGAAAGAAAGAAAAAAAAGCGAAATTGATGAAGCTGGGAATCCTGGTATTAGTGTCAAGCAGCTGTTAATTGACTTGTTAACTGCTGATCAGTACATGAGAAGAAATTGTGGAAGCTGGGCTAAGAAGCCAGCACAAACTGCAGCTCAAAGGGGAATCCCTGTGCCTGCAGCCAACAGGCATTAATTAGCCTTGTTGAGGACGGGTTATTATGTATCAAGCCAACCAGTAACCCTATGTCACTCCAAGAAGGTAGGCTGTGTGACTTGCAGCAAGACAGAGCAATCCCAGTACAAGGGAGGGAGAAGAAAGCCTGATTTACTTTAATAAAGCACCTACATTGAAGATCTGACCCGTGTGATTATTATCGGGGTACCAGGATCTAACAGCTAATACTCCCCCCTTCACAAATCTCATTTAGATCAAGTCATGGCAGGTGGGAATTGGGGGGAAGTTATCTGGTTACCGGATACCCAGGACGGGCACTCGCTCACACAGTTCATGCACTGTCTTGGCCATCTTGTTATGCTTTAGCTTAAGTCTGAATTTGTTGCTCGGCATGCATGAGCTAATATATGAATGCCAGTTGGAAGTTTGAAAGAAAAGTTTTTATTGCTAGCAATAAAGGTGCAAGGTAGTAAGCACACTAAACAAGATTTCTAAGCATTTTTTATACTAAAATTTACAAGTATAATATTTAGTGATTGGTTACAGGTAAATGATGTAAAGAGTTCTCTACTGAGCATGTTTTTTTTCCATGTACTTCATTTCTATACATGTATGTTTCATTAGCATACTTTCTCCCCACCTAGGGGTGTGTTTTTTAGTATTATAATGAGCCCCTAATGAG
>JAGPOW010003648.1:27906164-27932930 GCA_030014935.1 Caiman crocodilus | reverse complement strand
TGCAACGTAGTTTTGACATCCACTGTAAATAATAATCTGAAAATCCACTCTGCTGGGGGGTATAATTAGAAACCCAGGAACCATTAAAGAGCCGTGCCCTATTTGCTTCAAACTCTATGTTACATTTGCTGGTTTCCAGAACGATGGAGCCATTACAGGTCCAGCAAAACTTCCCTGGCGTAGCATAAGCTAAGTGCACTTTCAAATGTTGATACCCAAGGGTGTCCTTTGGCAATGACAGAGTTTGGGACAGAGGGACTTTCATTGCTTCCTGTTGTCTATTGAGTTGAGTGGTTTGTATATTGGGGTGAGGGGAAAGATTTGTGGGTTTGGGAAAGCAGTCACAGCCCCTTAAGTGGTTTGTATATTGGGGGAGGGGAGTGCAGGCTTGGGAGGATTTGTGGGGAGGGGGTCTGCAATGGGGTATAGGGAGAAGAGTGCTTCTGTCTGCACAGGACCTATATGTGAGTGGAAGTTGGAAACTTTGGAATCATGGACAGAACTGGACAGGGGGCATACTATCTTGGGCTAGAGGTGGGGAAGCATGAGTGGTTGGGGTGCAGTGGAGTTTCTGAGGTTGTTGGCATAGTTTGGGAAGCATATTTGTCTTCAGACTTTATGGTCTTAACTGGAAGATTCCCTTTTTGGATAGTGCAGCATATAAATCTCCTGAATAAATGCATACATTTAAAGCTTCCAAGTTGCATTTTTGTCTTTTAGATACATCACAGTGAAATATTGAAACAAAATGATAAACATTAGATAAATCTAAACAAACAATTACTTAATAAGGCTTAGTGATACCCATATTTATATGGTCAGAGAGGACAGTATATAAATGAACTGACATCAAGAACCAGAACTTGAAAACCTAGTGAGTAAAAAGCATATTGACCCCGTGGAATACATTTAATCAAACTACAGACTGTATGTCTTAAGAAAAAGTATATGCCTTTAAAAAGTTGCAGTGACATTTTAATTTAAATATGAAAGAAATCTTTACGTTTTTGATAGATAAATCACCAAATAGTACAACAACCAAGTCTTGCCTGAGGCTAGAACTTGCTTAGCATATCTTGCCTTCACCAATAAAGATTTTCCAAAATCTTCATAGGTGAAGGGAAGATTTAAAAACTTTTATTAGTGAACATTAAAAATCATAATTCTTCTCCATGGCTTTGTACAGCTGGAAGAGATAGGACCCTGGTCATGGTAGCTATATGGACACAATTGATATATGTGAGTGAAATCTAGAATATATAGTTAATCATGCAGCCTATGTTAGGCTGTGGTATACAGCAGGGGTTTTCAACACTGACTCCAAAAGGTTGAAAACCCCTGCTATAGAGGATTAAAAAGTTTCAGTGCCATAGTAGAAAAAGGGGAGAAGTAAGACCCCATGCCTGGTAACTGCATTGGTACAGAGCTATAGGTGGCAGGACATTCTGAGACAATGGTTTTAGCATGCAATTAGCAATTGCTGGGGCAGGGAAGAGTCAAAGGCATTAAACATCTTTGTTGGTTAATGGCATATGAGAGTGGGGGGAGGGTTAGTTTGTCCTCTGAGTGTTGCTTCTTACAGGTAGTCTCAGGCAGCTGTCTTCATAATGATGGTGGCCCCTGATGTGCTCAGCATATATGTCTCTTGACCATTGTAGCCCTTCTCCTTTGGGGTATCAGCCTGTATTTGGTCAGTGTTTGCTTCCATACTTTGTCAAAAGCCTGCTTATGGTTCTCAAATGGAATGGTCATGTCAATCATTGGGACTTTTTGTTGTCTATACTTGATCTTAGAGGGACAAGGGATACAACATGATGATGCAAGTGCTCATCATTGGAGCACTTAGTGCATTGGGACCCAAGCAACAAGAGCATCTTGCAAGCCACTGCTACTTGAAACAGGTGAGGTGCTTCCATGATATCCAATTCCACCTGATGGTCAAGATACTTCTGTGTTGAGCACATTACAAGCCTTTGCAAATACAAAGACAGTTGCCCAAGATTTCCAGCCAGAAGCAAGACCGAAGGGACAGACTGAATCCTATCCCTCTTGCACCATTAAGTGACAAAAACTTCTAATGCTTTTGACTTTTCCTGACCCCATAATTCTACACCACATGCTACAACTGTTGTCTCAGAATGTCTTGCCACCTTATGGCTTTCTACCAGTGCAGTTACTATGAGCAGGGTCTTACCTTTTTTCCTATTGCACCATGGCATTGAAATGTCTTAACTCCATATGCCCTGGGCTAACATAGACTGCATGACTGACTAACTCATGCTTTAGATTGCTTTCACATACACAAAATATGTACCTTTGTAACTACCATGCACAGGATCCTATATTTTCTTCCAACTGTACAAAGCCACGTAAAGAACCATGATTTTTAACAGATTCTAATAAATTTCTAAATCTGATCTTATCTTTCCTTCACCAATACAGATTTTCAAGTATTTCATTGTTTCTAATTTATATAGGCTTGAAGGAACCTGTTTTTTTAATCTTTGATTATTTATGATGCTTGTTTCAGGTTTTTTTTTTTTAATTGTTCAATGAGTCAAACTGGTGTTTTAGGAACTTAAAAAATGCTCAAATGCTAACTTTTGGTGTTTTAAAATTTCATAGTAAATGTTACAATAGTGTAAGAGTGATGTTGTAGCTGTGATGGTTGAAGAAATGATGTGAGAGGCAGCGATTTCTTAGAGTGATATTTTTTTAGGACCAACTATGTAATTAGACAAGATTTTGAAAGCAAGACATTTTTTTGTGAGATCTGATGAAGAGTAGTACTTTGCATTTGAAAACTTACCTAACTTTCCCAACTATATAGTTGGTTCCATAGAAGATATCACCCTAAGACATCCTTGCCACTCACTGTAAAAGCTGAGAGTTTTAGGAAATACAAGAATAAATGCATTGAGATTCTACATAATTTTCATGTTAACTTTATGTTAATGGAAACAAGAAGGTGTGCTTAAATGTATCCAGTGTAATCACTCAATACTTCTCTGGTGCCTTTTTAACCTTGTGGGTTTAGAAATTTTTTCTCATCAGGTTTTTGATTGAGGGGAGAAAATTCAACAGTGGTTGACACTTGATGGATTTAAATCTATTTGAATTCTCTCTATACAAGATGTATAATTATTGAAGAACAATGCATGGTTATTCTGATTTTACCTAAAAATCTAAGAAAAAGACTGGTATTTCTATTGTTTTATTAGGTCATGATGGTGCAATTAATTCTGTTGGCTGGAGTCACAACAAAAAGTGGTTAGTTTCTGCATCTGAAGATAGAACTGTGAGGATCTGGTCAGTCTGCAATACAGAATCTGCCCTGCTTCTGGTAATGAAATCTCCTGTCTGTTAAATACATTGTGGTGCATTTTATCTTTATCTAAGACTACCAGTTTAGTAACTCAGTACTAGGAGTGTAAGGTCAGGGTTTTTTTGTTTTTAGACTTGCTAAGTAGTTACATCTCCAACTGATGAATGTGGGGAATTATGGGTACTCAACATCTTGTCAGTCACATTTTATCTCTCTTAAATTAGACATCCAAAACAGAGGCATGTGGGACTAATAAAGGTTTTGCCTTTATTACCTATGATAATTAGTGCTTTATTTTTTCATTGACTAAAGCCAGTTTGACTTCATCCTGTTCCTCTTCCAATTCAACAACTAAAAGTTTAATACGAGAAGCCAGATAATATTAGGCTTAATTAAATGCAGATTTTAATAACTTTAGCGCCAAAGAACTTTAAATAACAAAAAATAGGCCTTGAGATGAATAGATATTGAGTATACAAAGGTCCTGGCTTTACTCCAAAGGTTAACTTGTTGGCTTATGGTCAAGATGGTAATTCCATAGGGGAAACTATAACTTAATACTAGAAATTTCATGGATTTTAAGTGTCCTAGAATCCATTCTTCTTTACTTTGAATTTCAGGGCAGGGAGATGTTCCAGAAATCTGTACGCTTTGCACAGTTTTATTATATAGATAAGTTTATATTGCTGTGTTGTGGAGCTGAATTTCATCTCGTAAGCTGCTACCTTGACATAAGCAAGGATGATCTAAAACGGTGGGTAAAAATTTCCTTTAATGGAACACTGAAAGTTAGTTATATTAATAGGCAATTTGTGGAATAGTTTAACAAGCTTAATGGACAGAAATGGACTATAACAGTAGTTGTTTATTTTATATTTACTTTTGTTTTGGCATCTCAGCATGAACTATGTCTACAAGTTTTTGATGGTGCATTCTTGATTCACTTCTTAGGCTAATGCTCCTATTACTGTTAGTAGCCTCCTTGCTTTCATTCTGTCTGCTAAAATATGTATTAATCGTATAATTGCTTTTCATTACTACTGAATGCTTTTCTTTATGGTCTGCTTCAATATTTTTATCAGTGACAGAGGGTCCAAATGCTGTAGCCAGATTACTTGCTTGCTCTGGCAAATGGAACTGTATCACTTCTGTTACTTTCACTGGCTTTCTGTTGTCAAATACGATTCAATATTTTTTTTAAGTTTTGAAACTTCTTTATGGATTTCCTGTGTTCTGTGACAGGTCTCTTACATTATACTCACCTACTAGTCTCACATTTACCTTGCTTCTGTAACTATAAGCTTCCTCTCAGCCATTTCCCAGTATACCTTGACTTTTGTGTCATTCTTTTCTGTTACATTTCTGAGTTCCCATCTATATGGGAATGTGCATGTCCCTCCAAGCCACTGAGTTGCTTCTTTTTTCACATCTTTCTGTAAAACATTCTTCTCTCAGCTCGGAGTTGGAACTAAACATCCTTCTGGCTTCCCTTTGCTACATAGTTCTGTTCTTTCTTTGTAGTTGTTAGTGTACAGCAATTATTTTGGATATCTTTCTAGTTTAAAAATTTCAGTTTTTAATGTCATCTTTGTGTTTCAAATACTTCTTATGGATTTTTTTCCTAAAGTTTCAAAATATATTGATATGATAAATTTAAGGAGAGGAAGAAATGGAAAAAATGAGTATAATTTATTACTACAGTATTAATAGTGCTATTAAATTATGTATGTAAACATTTTAAGTCAGATCCTCAACTATGGACAATTGTGCTTTTTGGAAAAAACAGGTTAAGCATATGATTAAATCCATTTGATCATTTCAGTGAGAATTAAGTGCATATTGAAGCCTTTAGCTGAATAGGTATGTTTCCAGAATGTGCAGCATGAACAAAGCATGTTTCATAGATTCATCGATTGTAAGGGGCTGGAAGGGACTTGAAGACCATCAGGTACAGCCCCCCATGCTCTATTCAAGAAGACAACTGGGGTTAGGTGAACCCGGCGAGGTGACTGTCTAGTCTCCTCTTGAAAACCTCCAGGGTAGGAGACTGCACCACCTCTGGAGGGAGTTTATTCCACAGTCTGGATTGTTTATTCTACAGTAAGGACACATTCAGGTCCTTAAACTAAAGGCAATAGTACCAAGTTAAAAAAACCAAAACAACCCCTCCCCCCACCAAAAAAAAAAAAGAAAATACCAATCAGATTTAAAATATTTTTTAAAAATAGAAGTTCCTTTATATTTTAGATACCTGTTTTTTTATAATTATGATTTTAAAGTCAGCAGGCCCATAATACACACCTAGTTTATCTTTGAACTATATGTTGTTCAACTTAGGGAATTAATTTTCTAGGCATAGATATCTGTTTAGTTTTATAATTCTTTGTTGTAATTCCTTACTTCCCATTGTTTTTTGATGTGGCCAGAATGATAATCTCTTTAATCTCTCCCATTTTCTGGAGCTTGCTATGACTCTTTTGTATATAGTTAGACTAACAGTAAGCCACTCCCTTTAGAAGGAATATTATACACATCTCTTGTAAATGCTGTAATTTAACACATTTTTATAGCTTGTTTGTATGGTACCTTAATTTAATGTGTGGCTGGGGATGATAATCAGTTGATTGTAGGTCCTGGGGCCTGGACTGTACTGGGCTCTGGAACAGTGCTGGGACCAATAATCAAAGCTGTGCTGCAGCAACTAAAAGGATTCCCCTGCTGGACACTTTGAACCCTGCCACCAAATAGCTCTGGCTGGCTGCAGGGCACAGGAGATCAGAAACTCCCATGCCTGGCAACCTAGCCAGAACTGCCAGGGGCAGGGTTTTGACGATCAGCTGATTGTTGGCCCCCACCCAGACAGTCCCAGATCTCAAAATCATGGCTGTTTGGACTGGGGCTGATAATCAGTTATCTGTCCTGATGGCCCAGAATGAGCTGGGCCCAGGACTGTCTCACACTGGGGTTAATAGTCAGCTGACAGTCAGTCCCTGGACATCCTTGGGTCTTGAACTGACTTGGGACTGTCTGGCCAGGGCTGACAGTCAGTTGATTGTCATCCCTATGTGCAAAGCTTTGGCACCTTGCCAGTTCAGGAAAGGCACAAGATTATTATCCAGCAATGGTAAAACTTTCTCATCTCAACATACATTACTGCTTACAAGAGCAGAAAAAATTCAATAATCAGTAACCTCAAAGAGAGTAGAGAAAGCTGTTGGGAGAAAGAATGGTCCTCACATAAAGCACAGATCTATAATTTAGGAGATGTGGAATCTATTCCTAGAATTTCAACAAGTATCTTGTGTGAAATTTATAAAGAATATTCTCTCTGCCTTTGTTTCCCCTTTTATAAAATGAAACTCATATTTAATCACTTCACAGTGATACTGTGACAATTTATTAATGCACTTTCAGCCCTTTGAAACCCTAACATGGAAAACTCAATAGAATAGAAACATGCTAATGTTGTTGTTGTTTGCTCTGTTACTGCCTTTACATCTAAAATATAGAGATAATTTATTATTTACCAGACTGTACTACCATGCTCTTCTAATTAAAGGATTAAAGCATTCCTTTTGGTTCAGTTGAGTGTCTTGCTGAATCTGTTCCATTTAAGCATTTTTCCAAACTTGACTCAGAGCAAAGAGTAAAAGAGCTATGAGAAACAAAAGAAATTACACAGTGGTTCATAAAATTAAGAAATGCTGGGAAATGGCCTGGAGGAAAGCCACAAGAAAATATCAAACCAAATTAGCCTTTTTAAAAAAACCTTTGGTATAACTGGATCTCAGAATAACTTGAGGGTTTTTTGTAATAACTTTAGTTGCATGCTTGGTCTTTTGGCATTAAAATAATATCCAGAGAACCAAATGGGGTAGGTTTGGGAGTTTGCTGGCCTGTAGGTGATACAGAGAATATGTTTACATGTGATAGCATGAAACTGTGACAGCATGAAGCTCAGCTGATTTACCCAACACCTTGTGTTGATTCTGCAGTTCATAATGAGTTCCATTTTACTGTCTGCTCTGCTAGCAGTACTTCAGCCACCTCATGTAAAGCGGGGGTGCTTGTAGGCCAGATCTAGCCCCTGGCACTGTGGCATCCAGCCTATAGGCCCTCCCGATGCCTCCATGGGAGCCCTATAGGCCATGTGCACTAGGCTGGGCATATGATGCTCAATCCTGGACCATGGATTGAGGCCCTGGGGCCCAATTGCTTTACATGGGATTGGGCAGGGGCAGCACAGAGCCCTTGGAACCTGATCCTAGCATTTGGCATCAGGCAGGGGTGGTGCAGGGCCCTGAGGCCCAATCCTGGCATGTGGGGTCCAGTCTGACCTGTGGACCTGTCCTGCACCCCTCATTTGTCCCCCAGGGCCAAAAGGCTGTATGCCACTAGTTTAAAGCTATCCATCTCATGCATGTCTATGACCCCTGGCACATGCTCATTTAATGGTATGATGGGATCTGATCCCAACAGTCATACCTTCTGCCATGCCATATGGCATGGCAGTAAAAGCAATTTTGGAATTGGGGATCAGATCCAAATCACACCGGTGCTACTTGCCAGTGCATGGAGAGCCCAGGATAATAATTGGCAGAGCATTGTAACTTCTGCCCAAAGCAACAAATGACCTATGGGTAGTATCTTGATGAGGCTTGTGTTGTGGAAACAAAACTGTATTTGCAGAACAGTTTGCAATATGGAAGTAACAGTCTTGCTGCTAGCCTTTGCAAAGGTCTGGGACTTAACCTTATATGACATAAAGGCTTCTTCTAGGACAAGTGACATTGCAGGAGACAACCTGCTGTGCCAGCAAGTTACTAATGCCAGACTTCCTGGACATTGTGGCTGCTAACAAACATAGGGAATACCCCTTCCTCCCCTTGGCTCCTTTGCCTTGCACTTTCCTGGAAGAGGAAACGCATTAGTCTGACCTGGCAATTAGGTGCTTTAGCAGGGCTTTTGGCTCTTTTGTCTAAAGCTGATTCACTCAGCTATAAGATAAAAGTGCCAAAAAGCCCCGCTGAAGCGCCTGATCTATATAGACATTGGACGAGCTGGGTCAAATTAACACAGTGCATCTTCTGGGCATGCACTGTGCTTAGGGCGGGGGGCTCACTGAACTTAAAGTGCTGTTTAGTTTGGTTGGGGTTTATTTTGTCATCTGTAAGCAGCCTGTGTTTCCAGAAGGGTTTACTCTGTCATAAAGTTATACCATAACTCTGGAAAAAATCTTTTTGCCTACATTCTGCCTTCCAAATACAGAATACGTGTTTATTTGTGGGCATGTTGTATGCAAGAAAATACAGTATGATTTTGCAGTTATAGTGAATTCTTTGTTTTGCTGAAAGTAAGATAGTTCATGCTTCTCCTACTCTTTCAAGTTTCTTAATTTTTCATATTTTACCTGATTCAAAAAAATAAAAACAAAACACCCTCCCTTCCCTCCCATAATAAGATTTCCATTTTCAGATTAGTTTTCCTAGCACATACCACAAAATATTTGGTGTTCCTAAACCTTGTTATGTTTATAATGATGAAGGCAGCCTTTCCCCTAGCCTTCCATTTTGTGTGGAGCCATTTTCCCTTTTAACATTAATTTAAACCAGTTATGTTTATCTTTGTTCTAAAATTTTTATAAGTCTTTGCTTTTGAGCATGCTGGTAAATCTTTAGTTCTGTTATCAAAGTATTATGCATTTTTTCTGGATCACTTGAAAAATGCTTTTGTATTAAAAGAGAAAAGTTGTTTAGGCTGTTAGCAGTGATGTGAAAATTAGAAATACGCATCAGTGAAAGGAGGAATGGAAGACTTGATTATACCAAAATAAATTTGTCATTTGGGTTTTAGATTTCTGATATATTTGAGTGTGAGGTGAGATTCTGTATTGCGCCTCTAAGTGTGAGGTGAGATTCTGTATTGCGCCTCTAAGTGGAACAGGATATGGTGCTGCCTGGCATAGGGGATGTCATTAAAATGACTTGACACTAATTCTGGATTGTTTCAGGGCATGGAAAAGATTCAGGCATAATATTGATGGGTCCCCAGGACTGCCTAAAAATTATGGCAGCCTACCAGATTGAAGTATAGTACACTGGAGTTTTTACTTAATACTTTTCTGCTATCCTCAGCTACCAGTTCTGCTATAAACCTTACATCAGATCTTTCAGTAGGGTCTTTGGAAAGGCAGCATTTTCTCATAGTGCCTTCACCAAGGGAGTCCTCCATTCATTTCAGTCAGGACATCTAGGGCCTCTTTATGTCACTTGCACCATTTTAGCAAATGCTTAATTAAGAGCTAACTCAGTTGTGAGGTTCTTAGTCTTGTTTTATTTATTTTTTTACTTTTTTATTTGCTCACTTCAGAAGGGCAAACAGAAATATCTTTTTTTTCTTACACACAATTCTTGCTTTGATTATGTGGTCAATTATATTTAAAATTAAAACATAACACTCTTGCAAATAGCTTTTGTTAGAATACACTCTACTGTATGTATTCTGTATGGGCACATCTATACGTCGCCCTATGGCAATGTAACGATACTTTATATGGCTTCATGGTGAGCTATGGTGATGTAACAATCGTGTGTGTATGTGTAATAGATTCATAGCTGTAGGGTTGGAAGGGCCCTTGTAGATCTTCTAGTCTGACCCCCTGCTCTGGGCAGGAGAGAAGACTGGGCTCAAATGACCCCAGCCAGGTAAACGTCGAGCCTCCTCTTAAAGACCTCCAGGGTAGGAGCCATTGTCTTGGAAGCTGGTTCCAACCTTGGAAGTTGGTTCCAGATCCTAGCTGCCCCGACTGTGAAGTAGTGCCTTTGGATGTCTAGTCTAAACCTACTCTCTAACAATTTGTGGGTGTTATTCCTTATTACCCCAGGGGGTGCTAGGGGGAACCGGTCTCTCTCAAACCCTGCTAGTCCTCCCAATGAGTTTATAGACAGCCACCAGATGCCCCCTCAGCCTTCTCTTGTGAAGGCTGAACAAGTTAAGGTCCCATAGCCTTTCCTCATAGGGTCTGCCCTGCTGTCCCTGGATCATGTGAGTGGCCTTCCTCTGGACCCTCTTGATGCTGTCCACATCCCTCCTGAAGTGTGGCGCCCAGAACTGGATGCAGTACTCCAATTGTGGCCTGACCAGTGTCACATAGAGGGGGAGGATCATCTCCTTGGACCTGCTCATGATCCATCTGTGTATACATGACAAGGTGTGGTTAGCTTTACTCATCGTGTCCTCACATTGGCAGCCCATGTTAATTTTAGAATCGATAATGACTCCAAGATCTCTTTCTGACACTGTGCTTTTGAGAAGGAAGTTCCCCAGCCTATAGGTATGCTGCTGGTTCATGCTGCATTTTAGGTATGCTGCTGGTTCTTTCTGCCCAAGTGCATTTGTCATAATGGTACACTCCCCAGGTGCACTGCACTGCTATGGTGTCATAGTGGTGAAATTTACCCATGTGCTGTGCACATGGTGCAGTAACCACCTGTACTGCACCATGCTTTAGTACTTCCAAAAGGATGGTGCAGTACAGGTGGTTACTGCTAAGGAAGTACTAAAGCACTGTGCCTTAGCAACGTAGTCATACAGTGATGTGTAGATGTGCCATATGTATGGAAATGCTAAGTGTCTTTGCATACTTTATACCAGGGGCAGGCAATTATTTTGGGCAGAGGGCCATTTACTGAGTTTTGGCAAACCATCAAGGGCCTCACAACAAGCAGCCAGGGGCAGATAAATACTCATTTTCTAAATTTTTTGGGTCCCTGCAGGCCAGATAGAATGGCCTGGCAGGCTGCATCCAGCCTGTGGGCTGCATTTTGACCACCCCTGCTTTATACTCATAGTCAGCTTTCTGAAATACATCTTTGCACTCATATCTCTGATTTCTTCTGATCTTCATTTTCACCTACAGTCAACCCCTAAAATACTTCCCTTTCAGATCTTTCCATGAGTCTTCCTGATCCCTACAGTGGATGCTTTCTGTTCAGTAAAATGTCACAAAATCATCATATATATATATAAAATGTCATAAAATATATATGTGCATGTGTGTGTAGACACGTGTGTGTAGACACATGCATGTGTGTGCAGTGATAAAATACGCAGTTACATAACGAGTTACATTTGCAGCCCCAGCCAATTTTTTTGAGCTATGTGAATAATCTGAATACAATGAATTGCTTTGTAATGTAAAAATTTCAAGGCTTGGTAATAAGGTACTCTAGTTATTCTGCCAAGATTCAAGCAAAATACTGCTCACTATATATATGCATGTGCATGGGTGTGTGCATGTGTGTATGTATATATATGTATAATATGTATATGTATGTGTGTGTATGTATATATCTATCTATCTATTTGTGTGTATATGTATATGTGTGTATGTATATAAGGTCACACATATATGTGCGCGTGTGTGTGTATGTAAGGTCACGCAAAAATATACACCTTTCTGACCTAGTATGGTCTGAGTTCTTTGTAACAGTAGAATTAGTTTTATAATTCTTCACTAATTGTGAAAATACACAGTTACTAATTAGTGTAAACAGTTGAGGCAGCAAAGACCGGATATTCATTTATTTCTTTGAAATGCTACTGCTTTGGATGGGTGGCATGGGGTCTAAGGTGCATGGTTGGCACCCCAGAGGTTTTAAGTTTGAGGCCATAACAGAAGCACTCAAGGTATAGCCCTGTCAGATTCCAGCTAATCTGTGAATTCTGCTAAATACCTCGTCACAAGGACATGAAAAAAGGAAAGGACTGCTTTGGACTTAATTAATATAATAACATAATGGTTTTGCTTAAAAAATGTTAGTGTTAGTTCATCTTGATAGGAAGCAGTAATTCTTGCTATAATTGTGAAGAGCATATATTGTTATATTATTTGGCCAATGTACACCAATTGGGAATAAAGCTGTATAATATTTGCATCAAGATTATTTTATTTTTGGAAATACCTATGTGATGAACACATTGTCGCAACTACAGAGTTACTACAGATGCTAGTCATATTCCTTAGAATATAAGCCCTGGTTCAGGAAGAAGGCTGTCTCATTCCCAATACATGCATTCTTTATGTACTTTTATATTTACAGACATTTTGAAGTGCCCTCTTGAATTCTATATGTTGCTCAGGTGTAGCCTGATCAAAAGCTTCACTGCGTTTAAGTTTTAAATTAACTTCACTGTGTTTAGCTTGGGGCCCATGTTACTTATAGGGATGCATTACAAAGTGCAAAAAGGTCTCTTAGCTAGTGTAAAAGTGTACTTGTCTGCTTCCCTCCTTTAATCATCTTTACCACCATTAAGTCAATACATTGTCTGCAAACAAACAAACAAACAAAACTACGTATATATATTAGCAGGCAGGTTGCCATTTATAGGAAGAAATGATACCTCACTTTAATTTTCCACCACCTGTTGTTCATCATCTGGAACAAATATTCAAGGGGCAAATATCTTCCTACTCAAAGGGCCAGGTCCTAAAAATAAAAAGTTAATAAAGTTAGTTTGTCTTGCGATTCTAGAATTCTGTGGATTTCTTCCTAACTTTAAACTTACAATTTTTAATTAAATGTATAAAATCAAAGCTTTTTATTAGTACGTCTGAAACTGATTTACAAAGGAGGTCAGTAGCATGGAGATGGGGAAACTGAAACACACAGGTGAATTACTAATGTAGATGGAGAATCTTGTTTTTGCTATCTAGTAACATTTACTTCATATATCCTGCAGATACAAACAGAAGAGTGTTTGCAATCTAGTACAGAAATTCTCCATGGCTTCTACAGTAGAGATTACCAGTCTTTCAGCAGTAAATGACTTTTACTCTTGTATCCTTGGCCTAATTATTAGTTTTGTGTTGTATTTTAGACTGAATGGCTAGGGACAGAAATTAAACACAAAGCGGTATAAATGATTGGAAAAGTGTTCAGATCTGTAACACAACAGCAGTTCATGGCACATAAACTACTTTCAAAATGATTGAAACCAGTTTAAGATAAACCTGCATGCATGTAGTATCAGACTAAACTGATTCAAGTTAGATCTGTTTACTGAACTTCTGTTCTAGCTCCTCTCTAGATTCAAGTTAACTCACAGTCCCCCAGCATCCCAAGATGGTTTGCATCTCCTGTGCAACCCTCCCCTCACAGGTGGGTGTGCTAGCTTTGGCCTAAGCTGTCTGCTCCAACTGAGCAGGGAGGCATGCTCTAACACACCCTAGCTCCAGCTTCTGGCCTGGGTCACTGCAGGCATGTGGCTGCATTTCTGGAATCAAAAATGAATGTCTGTTCACTTGCTAATCAGTTTAATCAACACAGTTTAGACTAACCTGTGAAGATTGAATCAATTCAGCCTCAGGCTTTTTGATTGTCTGTAGTTAACCAACAGCACTGACATTTTTGAGTTAATGTAGTTGATTCGATAACTAGTATCTTCTTACATCTGTAGTACTACTATAGTTTGTTGTGGGAATTGGACTTCAGCATATAAAACTATTATATTTTGTCTGTAAACTCTGAGACAGGGACTGTCCACTAACATTATATTTTTATGTAGTATCTAGCATAACAAAGCCCTAATCCATAGTAGACTTCAAAACAAATGATAAATAATACTTGGCTTGGAAAGTTAGCTAAATATTTTTGAAAGAGTTGTGAACTAAATTTAGATATAGACTGAAGAATATTTGAGTTATAATCTGATTTCTGACAATGACTTAAGTTCTCCCATTTGTAAAATAGCAAGAATAGTACTGTAGTACCTCACTAGTATATTGTAAGCTTAAATTTGATAAAGATTTTAAAACAGTACTTGGGAGGGTCCCCAAAATGTATAAACATTGTGATTTTCAGTATGTTTATTAGATGGTGGAATAATATTTAGCTTTCGTTGACATTACTTTGTGATTAAGCATTAATGTATAGTGAAATCGCAGTTGAATTACAAAATTATTCAGCTGTGGTATTATGATATATGTGATATTATGATTAAAAATCAGTTATTTTTCAGGCTACTAGTTTACTTGGGCTATCTGCTAGTAAGAATTTTGATGTGAAATAATTAAAGGTTTTTTTTTAAATTAACTTGTATATAGCTTGCTTTTGAATAATTTAAGAGCTGCACTTAGAAATTCTTCATGCATTTAGGAATTGGGCAGTTCAGTATATAATGTTAATGAATATATATCACTAGATACTTTTGCTTTTTACCCATTTGATCTATTTGTGTAAGTTCAACTTTAACTTGCAGAGGTTACAGATATTGTACTTGCTGCTGGAAGCAACAGAGCATTAGAAGTTTTTGACCTCAATGCAGGCTGCAGTGCAGCAGTGATACCAGATGTTCAATCTAGATCAGTCTACCAGATTTGCCAAAATATGGTAAGTTTTTTTTTCTTTTATTATTACTGTGAATAATGATTGGGACTTTATCAGCAAGGGGTTATAGACTGAAAATGTAATTAACACCAGTCAGCATAGTTTCAGGGAAAGTACATCTTGTTAGGTTTTTGACAAGATATGGGTCTGTTTGACTGAGTAGGCAAGGAGTTATTTTTCCTTCAGAGAAATGACTGAAAAAATTAATTTCCAGTTTTCCTTTGAAGCAGTACGGTTTTGTGTTTCCCCTTTTCCAGGGAAGCTCGTGGCATTGCAGGCTTGGCTACTATTTCATAGCAACCTCTTCAAATGTTTTTGACATTGCAATAATTTTTATAGGTTTTCACTATCTCTCTTCTTGAATGTGATTTTTTGGTTTATTTCTGGAGCATTTTATTCAATGATGCTTCCTAATGTAAAGAATTTTGCACAGCTATTACTGTTTATATAGCTATATAGTTTTAAAACATTTTAAATTGGATTCTCTATAATATATTTAAACTATTTTGTGCAAGACCTTGATTAGATTTTTTTTGATAAGAGGAAGCAGGCTTTACTTAGTAATACTTTTGCTTAGGGAAATGAAAAGCAGAACTGAAGCTCCCATCATTATCTGGGTTATTTTACTGCCCATAAAATCTATGCTGCCTGGAACCAAAGATGTCACTGTATTGTCATGAGAGATACTTCCTACCTCCAGGGAGATGTATGCTAATTTTCTGCTGGCAGCAGAATGAGACTGACTCAGATTCCCAGTTCTGAATGTATGGCTGCATCCATACAAGCTTGGGTGTTTGGATCCACAGGGACAGCTAGTGGCAGCACACTTTGTACTGCCGCTAATTGTTCCCAGGGAACACTGGTTGGCCTCAGTAGCCTCATGTGGGACCCTAGAGGGCTCCTGGGGCTGCAGTTTCTGAAATCCTTCTGCTCGTAGTTTGGCCAGTAGGACTGTGTGAAACAGCACCATTTCATTCTGACTTCCGTTTCGCCGTTTTGAAGGGACAGTATTTCGTTTCGTCGTTTTGTTTCAGAGCACTGTTCAGCTTAGTTGAGACTGTTTCTCTGTTTCGACGCGTTTCGACATTTCACCCCAGGCTATAATGGGGAATCATGAAAATGCCTAAACCTTTGTTATTTTTTGCCTGATTTTGATAAAAATTGCAGGGATGGTAGCTCCTTCTGAGAGCAAGAAGACTGCCATGTGTGTGGATCTGGCTGACCAGGCTCCAATTTTGAGTGACACACACTGCTCCTGCATGCGCTACTCCTCTTTTATTTTTTTGTGTAGGTTTCTTTGACCCCTGGATATTCAGCAGTCAATCGCCCAACACTTGCAGCTCAGTGAACATCTGAACATGCAGTATATGGCTTCACATACTGCATGGCTGCACTTGCAGTCTGGAAGCAGCCTGTGTGTACTATTCTGTTGTTGTGAATGAAGCCTGTTAAAAAAAAAGTATGAACTAATAGCAAATTATTACTTTTACAAAGAATATTATTCCAGCTCTTTGCTATTTTGAAATGTTCATATACCAAACCATGACTAAATAATATGTATAAAAGCGATTAGCCATCTGTGACTCCTGAACCAGAAACCAGCTCCAGAAACTCCAATAAAGCTAGAAGAATATTGTTATCCATGAGACCTAGTAGGCTAATGGGACCAGTCACTAGAGAGATATTATCATGTGCAATAAATCAGTTTGTTATATACATAACCTCAATGTTCTGTACATACTACTGGCTCCCTGTATTATTTGGAATTCAGTTTAATTTCTGGTTCTCATGTTTGATAGGGTAATTTCAAGGATGATGCTTTGGAAATGCAGTTCCATAGCAAGTAGTCCATGAAAGTGGGACCTCACTGCTGCCAGAAATCTGGATGTGCTTGGAACTTGGATATAACATATGATCCATCTTTTGTTGAAAACAATTATCTATTGTTGTAGAATGAAAGAGGGATCTCTCTCAGTGGTATTTCTTGTGATCTTGTAACTTTCTGCTTAACAGTAGAAATGTAAAAACAAAATATGAAACAAACCTCAAAAACTTTTCACTTCGCAATTAGTAATAACAGTGAACTAAACTACAGAGGGTGAGCATGATGCCTGTTAGGGCCTCTGATCAGTCAGACCCAGCCAGGCTGAGCTTATGAGCAACTGCAAATAACCTTGATCTCTGGCTAATATGACTGCCTCAGTTCTCTGGATTGGCTTCTGTAACTACCGCTCAGGTGTTTTAAGCACACCTACAGCCTCATGCTATAGGAATGCCTTGACAGAAGCCTCAGTTTGCTCTGGTGAACTTCATGTTCACTGCTCTCTCTGGTTCTTCTGGCTCCTGACTTGACTTTAGCTTTATCTGACCCTGACCTTGGATAGTCTCTGAAATTTTGGTACCAGCTTTCTGATTCTCCTGGCTCCTGTCTTGGCTTTGGCTTTCTCTGATCCTGCTCTTGGGTCTTTCCTGGAACTCAGCACCCAGCTCTCTGATTTACCTGGCTTCTGATCTCAGGTTGCACCCTAGACTACGTTTGAGGGTCCACAGTGTTTAGTGGACTTTCCAGACCTTCAAACAAGAGCACCCCTAGTATCTAGCTATGCCTCAGAGTTTAGATGGCTGATCACTGACACTGACACTGTGTGGAATGAGACAGCTCAACACTTCCACTTCTGCTGGGAGCTCTAGGGCCACATTAAGGACAAGTCAGCTTGGGTGGAGATCCTAGCTTCCTTGCATGGCCTTATTGACCTCAGCCTCCATATTGATGTTTATCTGTATGAGTGACAACAGGAATATGAGGCTGCATCACAGTCAGATGGGCAGGCTAGGACCCATGAAGAACTGACACTGCCATGCAGATCTACATGATGGTGAAGAGATTTCCCCAGAGGAGAAGGCTTACTGTCATTCTCAGGACCTCTGCCTACATTGTGGGGAGTCAATGCATTTTGCTTAGACCTGCCCAAGGAAGAAGACTCCCCAACCCTGTGTCATTGGATGAGAGTGGCCCTGACCTACCACCAATTGTGTAGCCTTCCCCTCCAGTCCACATTAGGCTTTTGAGCTCCATCAAGATCCAGGACTCACCCTTGCTAGTCACCCTTTGCCTACAGAACTGGTCTGGGGTGGATGTCCTTGTCCCAGCCTTGTTAGATACCAGAGCCCTTTTTAATGTCACTGACTTGACCTTTTGTGGAGCAACTTGATATACTGGTCAGGTCAAAAAAAGATGCCCAAAGCCATGGATGGATCCCCTGGAAACTGTGGATGGATTCCCTGTCACCTCAGGACCCATTACCAGTGAGACAGCTCTACCAGGGGTATCAATAGAGGATCACTGGGAGTCTTTGTTTTGACCTTATCCATGCCCCTCATTTCTTCAGTTGTCTAAGAATTCCTTGGTTATCTCTCCATGATACAGACATCTTATAGGGCTTAAGGAAGCTGTTTTGTCCCTATTCCTAGAGATCTTCATAAACTGCGCTGGAAGTGCCTCCTGCAGAAGCTCTTATAATGCTTAGCATTTCACTTCTTGCCTCCTCCCCGTCCCCTGATTGGTAGAGGGGCCCTGTTGGCCAGGCCATTCGCCACTGATTGCCAGCCACAGTCTTCACTTTCCTAGCTATCAGCAGCAAACAGCCTAGCTGTCAGGGCCCTGCTGCTAATCAGGAGTTGGTTGATGGGGAGGACAAGCAACAAAATGAAAAACATTAAAGGGGCTGCTGTGGGGGGCACTTCTGGCATGATTTATGGAGATCCCTATCTATTGTTCAAGCTCTTGTTTGGAGAAGGCTCCTCAAACTAGGACCCAGCTCAGGAGCCAAGTCAATGATACTAGGCCCTTCACACTGATCATAGATGCCTTATAGCCAGTATTAGTGGGAGATACCTGCCTACTGGACTTGATCCATCACTGCCTGCTAAATATTGTAACTGTGAGACATCTTCAAGAAAAAAGGGGCAGACTAGCTTCCTCCACATTGCCCTTATCATTGCCCCATTAATCTTTTGCCAGGAGCATAGAGTCTCTTCAGGTGCATTTATTCCCTTTCCAAACCAGAGCTCAAGCTTCAAAAAGAGTACATTGTGGAGAACCTCCATAAGGGGTTCATCAGACTCTCCATGTCCCCAGTTGGGGCTCCAGTATTCTTTGTGACTAAAAAAAAGATAGTGTACTCTTCCTCCACGTTGACTACAGGGCTTTAAACAGGGTAATGGTTCTTAATCACTACCTGCTGCCCCTAATGAATAAATTACTTGAGAAGTTTTGTCAGGCCAAGATTTTTTCAAAATTAGGTTTACGAGGGGCCCACAATTTAGTCCGTATATGGGAGGAGGATGACTGCGGAGAATTGTGTCTTGGTCCTGCTATGGGCATTTTGAATACTTGGCCATGTCCTTTGGACTCTGCAATGCTCCCAGTACCATCCAACGCTTTGTTAGTAAAGTGTTCCAGAACATTCTGGATTGATTCATTATAATTTTCTTTGACAATATTTTGATTTTCTGATGATCTGACAAAGCACTCAAAGTGTGGCTTTCAAGCTTCATTGAAGACAGACTCCATTTTCCATGTATCCCTATTTAAGCTCTACCCGAAAGCCATTTTCCTAACTGTCTGTACCCCCCTCACTCCACCAATAATAGTGGAAGGTCATGAGTATATTCAATAGATTTCATAGACATTAAGGCTGGAAGGGACCTCGGAAGATCATTGAGTCCAGCCCCCTGCCCAAAGGGCAGAAAGTCAGCTGAGGTCATAGGATCCCAGCAAAATAAACATCCAGCTTGCTCCTGAAGCTTTTCAATGTGGGTGCTTGAACCACCTTCAGTGGCAGGCTGTTCCAGACCTTGGCGGCTCGGACAGTAAAGAAATTCTTCCTTATGTCCAGCCTGAAACAGTCTTGTAGTAGTTTATGACTGTTTGACCTAGTCGTCATCCTATTGTTAAGTAGGTTTTAGATTCTGAACATGACTGAGGCAATCTGCACTGTTTGATCAACTGGGAGGGATATGGTCCCAAAGAATGATCCTGGGAACTGGCCAACCATGTACGTGCCCCGCAAGTTACTGCAAACCTTTCATTTGTCCCAGGCTGCCTGGAAGACGACCCCATAACTGGGGTGCTACTGTCAGGGCCTCTGGTCAGTCAGACCTAATTGGGCTGAGCTCTTGAGCTACCACACCTGCCCTTGATCCCTGGCAAATGCAACTACACAAGTTCTCTGTAACTGAATTGGCTACTGAGAGCACCACTCAGTCCTTTTAATTACACTTGCAGACTCAGGCTGCAGGCATCCTTTGACTGCAACCCCAGTCTGCTTCAGCAAGCCTTGCATTCATTCCTGTCTCTGGTTTTCCTGGCTCCTAACTTAGCTTGCACCCTGGACTACATCTCTCAGATTTCCCTCTTAGCTCTCCTGGAACCTGGTTCCGTGTGCCAAACATGTCTGTGTTGCTGCTGTTTGCCCCTGGGGAAATGTGTGCGTGATCATGTAGATGTGACCTTTCTGGCTTTTCTTTTTGCCCTGTCATGTGAGTGACTTCAGGTCACTTATGCAAAAAATGAGCATCCTTCTTTCTTGCACCTTTCTTCCATGTTCTACTTTTACTAGGGGAAGAATATTTTATATAATACTCTCAAATTATTTTTAAAATTTTTTCCATAACGATGAAATGTACAATAGATGGCATCTAGTCAAACAATAGTAATAAACCATTCTAGAGTGTGCCTTTATTAAGCAGTTGGTATAGTTCTCAAATGGTTGCAGGAGCTCTGCTTTCAGCCCAGCATCATGAAATCCAGTCAAGTTGCACACTTACAAGCTGCTTACAGATGTGAAAACAAAACAAAACAGCACTTTACTTTAAGCTTGGTGCACCCTGCACCAAGTGCAGTGCACATCTAGAAAAGACATTGCAATAGTTTTACCCAGTTCACCCAATGTCTGTATAGATTGGGCACTTCAGTGGAACTTTTTGGTGCTTTTATCTAATAGCTGATTTAAACAGCTTCAGATAAAAGCCCCTGCTGAAGCACCTGATCTATACAGATGCTGGGAAGCCAAGTCGAACTAATGGCTTCCTCTTCTGATAAAGTGCTGTTTTGTTTTGTTTTTGTTTTTCATGTCTGTCATCAGCCATAATGGCTTATTAAAGCACACAGTGGATAACACATTGCTGTTTTAGGTTCTTATTTCTTGTTTGCATACACTAGTGATTCTCAAGCAGGGTGCTGTGGCTCTCTGGATTGGTGTTGTGCAGCTGTAATAATTTTACATCTGTTTGGATAGTTTTTGTTGTCAGACTGTAAAAATATGACATTTTATGTAATTTTATATGGCTTTCTGGGTACCCTATCAGATAACCAAAACAGGCATGAGCAATAGAGTGAATAATAGTTTGCAAATGTTTTCCTTACTTTTCCTCCAGAGCAGTGTGAATTAAACATATCAAAGCTAATCTGAAATTATAGAATCTGCTTCTGAATCTGAATTCATATTCTGATACATGGTCTCTGCCATGCTCAGTTGGCATATATTTATGTTAATGTTTGAGTTCTATAGGTAAAGAACCATTTTAAGGAATCCTCTGTAGTGTGACTTAGTAGCAATGTTTATTGAATTTGGGATCAATAAAGTCCAAATGTAGTTACCATAATGGAAAATAACTTGTCAGCAATTCCATTACAATCCCTTCCTCTTTTTTTTTTAGCATTTATAACACAGATATAAAAACTCATTATAGGTTAAAACTTGGCATCCAATAGTTACAGCAAGAACTTCTTATTCCCCCAAATCTGATTTAAATAAATTCAGCTGTATAAGTTTCAGTGCAAAAGGATTTTTATAGTTCTGATTTTTTTTGAACTCCTATAAATCACATGTTCAAAATACATTTTTGCGAAGAGATACTCCATTCTCTGAATATATCAGTTTTTTTATAGTATTTAAAATCAACAATGTAGGACCGGATTACCCTCTCACATTTTTTGTGCCTTGAGAGACTTTAAATAATATAAATCCCATTAAAAGGGCCAATGTGTTAGAAGAGGGGAAATAATTTTAAATTCCTTTAACTTTGAAGCCTCTTGTCACAGTAGTAGGGTTAGTTTCATGTCTGTCTGAGTGCCTTATCCCCTGAGATAAGGCCTTCTGCCCTTTTCTCTTTGGAGTTTTCCTATGTTTTAGATTGGATCTTAGTCAACAGAGTACTTGTTTGTCAGAAGTGCCAGGTAAAAATGTTGAACAGTGTTTGCAAACCTCTAGAAATCTTGATTCAGAGATTATTAGCCCAACTAAGATTTAAACTTCATTACCAAACAAGAAAGATTTCTACACCACCCTGCCTTGTTGCCACCTGACACCACCAGGGAAGGAATCCTGTCTTACCTGTACATCAAAGAGCAACTCACAAAGACACCCTTATAAACCCAGAGGAAGAGACTTGCATCTTCAGCTTCCTCCGCGCAAGAATTCATGGGGACTTCTTACCATCTTTAATGTTCCCAGAGCCTTAGGAAAGGTGTGGGTGCCCGGAAGCTTACAGAAAAACATATTTTTTTGTTATTTCTTAATTGGTCTAATAAAAGGCATTATCTCTGAACCAAGAATTCTAGAGGTTTGCATTTCTTTTTGTCTCAGACCAACACAGCTACTAAATACTTCCCTGGAACAGTTTGAAGACCTATAGTTCTCCCCTTTGGGAGTTTGTAACCAGTGATGTCCATTGGCACAACGACCTTTGTAAATTAAAGTGTTTATTTTTGAAGTGTTACAAAACTTTTAGGGAAAAAAGGACTTCCAGACAGTCTACATGAACCTACATTCACAGATAATGTATCATCCCAGTGGTACTCTAGGTAACTTCTTCTAACATCTGCTCAGGGGCTTTATAACTTTCTGGCTCTATTTGTTTGGGAAAGTCTATTGAGAGTCTTTGGTTCTTTTGTTCTTCTGTGCTCCTTGGTTTTGATCCTTCTGGTCAAAATTAATCCTATAAACTTAGTAGGACATTGAACCAAATAGTCCTGTTATTGTACCTCTACAACTCTTGAGTATTTGTTGAGGGACAGCTTGTTTTGAGCTTTCCTTCTTTTTCCAGCCAGCATTTTGAGGAAACTCAAACTAGTCAAACATTAATCATCACCCCAATAAAACAAACTCACATGCAGTGGCAATAAAACACTGTAACACAGACCATTTTCAGTTCTGTCACAATCCCTCCCACATCAATTTTTCTTACATTAGGGATTCTGCAGTTTTTAGAAAGATTTTACTAGATGGAGGAGGGGTCATGAGCAGGTTTGGTATGACAGATGCATTGTATCCTAACTTGACAGACCCACAAGTAGACATCAGTTAGAAGTTGTTCACATTCCACAGGAATTTGCAAATGAAGAAAGAGGATTAAGGGGAAGGAGATGTGCATCATAGAGAATTAGAGTGCCTAGGAATTATTGTGAAGGGACCACTATGCTTTGGATATACTCTTCTATTCTTTATGTGTCCTCAGATTTACAGGGGCTTGCTATGGATTTTAAGGCAGTTATAGGTCAGCAGGACAACATTCATTGTTCAGTCTGTAAGCAACCTGACTATAAGCAAATATCCAGCATCCTTACTGGATGATTGTTCACAAACTTTCACACTTTTAGAATATCTTTTGCAGACAAAGGTAAAAGGGCTTGTTTTGAAGCTTGAATTATTTGATTTTAGGAAGGTATGCAATATCCATGGTTCAGATGCTTTTGCAGGATCTATTAGCATTGTGGTGTTATTTGGAGACAGAAGCCATATTAAAGGAAATCTAATGTAACTGAATCCACAAAAATATTTTCAGTTGATTTGAATGGTTGCACTGACTTCTTATATAAGTAATCCTCAGATGTATGAAGGGTTGAATCAAGAGTAATTGTACTGAAATTTGAACAGTAAAAAACAAACAAACCATAACCTATTTTATCTATTTTATCAGTATGACAGGGTCTTATATAACTCCACAAAAGTAAGTGAATTAAGGAAAATTTGTCCTTCTATTATGAAAAGGTTGTTAAATGTTGAGTCGCTGCATAACGCTACGCAGGCTGCAATGTCAAACATATTGGGGTAGGCTGAGGATGGCTTTACATCCCCATTTTGAATGCCTTTGCGTTTGTGGGTTTAACACGATTCCTTTCTTCTACTTTCACATAACTCTTAGCGGTTTTTTGAAAGACTTAGTCTGGTAAAATACTTAACTGTGCTAAACTCCTTCAGTATTATTTGCAGCATGGACATGCTTAGACTTTTTCTGGCTTTTCGTTTTGCTCTGTCAGCTGAGTGACTTCAGGTTACTTATGCAGAGAGCACTTTAAAACTATGGACAAATATTCACTTGGGAGAAAAACTAAAAGTGCAAAGTCAGATTGTGGTATAGCAAAGAAAGTTGAGCTTTTTATGGAAAATTGTAGATTAAGCTTCTAAATTGACTTGTTTAGTTATATAAAATAGATTCCTACTTTAAAGTAAACAACTCAGTGGAAAAAGAAGTCATGAAGGCAATTACTCTGTAAAGTCTCTAAAGAGGTCAGACATAAATTAGGCCGTTGTTAGCAATACGATAATCTTTTAAAATATTTATGTCAAAATATGAAGAGGAGTCTGTTAATTGTCTTGTTAAAAATTAAAACAGTGACATGTATGTGAAACTGTTGATTTGTTTCCTAGAACAATACAGCTTGAGTGTGTATTTTTGGGTGCTGTGTCCCAAAAATTTTTAATGAGTTTTGTAATCTAGTTTCAGACAGTGTTTTAAGATGTTCATTGAAAATGGCTTCTCTTGCACTCTTTTCACAGAATATCTCCTGTGCCACTATAATTTTATCTGTAATAATTATTCCTCTCAATGTTTATTTTAAACTACTTACACTTAAATCGAGAAAGCAGTGGTATAACTGTGTTACTCTTTGGATGTGTCTGCACATTGACATATTGTGATGTTGCCATGGCACTGTGCTTTAGTACATCCTTTTGGAAGCACTAAAGCATGGTGCAGTACAGGTGGTTACTGCACCACGTGTATGGTGCATGGTTAAATTTTGCCGCCACATCACTGCAGCAGCGCATTATACCTGGGGAGTGCGATGCTACGGCAGCCTAGCTGATGATCATGTGTAAACACATATAATCACTATATCGCCATAGCACACTGTATGGTGATATCGTGCATCACTGTGTCGCTATAGGGGGATGTGTAGATGCATCCTTTGTACAGCATTACTTTAAGGTCGTAATCCTGGAGGTGTCAAGAAGCAAAAAAACTGGTGTTCAGAGGTTAAATCAAGTGTAGAGGATCTAGCCCTACACAGAGAACCCATTCTCCAGTGCATGTCTTAGGACTTACCAGCGGGAGGGCAGATTTGGCAGTGTGTTCCATTAGACTGGCAAACTTCACTGCCTAAATCAAATATTTAGGAATGGGTTTGTGTACGTTTCATATCTTTTACTTTGTGTTTGCCTTCCATGCCTTTTACTTTGGGGATAATCCAGTTCCATATATTTATAAAAGCACAAATGATTCTATTGCCTGCATTTTGAAATGCATAGCACCTTATTCCCTAACAAGCTTTAAATTTTGAGCAGAAGCCAGTCATCTGTTTATCGTGCCATATCATTTTTGGACTGGTGCTCATCACTCGCAATTAGAATCAGACTTCGTTTAAATGTTCAGCTTTAATTTAGACACCTGTACAAGAGCCACACTTTAAAAAAATACTCTGTGCCAAGCCATTCAGATTATGGCATTTATGGCCCGATTCACAAATATGCTCAGCATTCCAGGTACTGAACTTTTTTTCATAAAAATCTATTTCTAGGGTGCTTACATAAGTACTGAGGATATCTTGAAAATATATCCTCAACTGTAATTTTTTCTTTAATCATTCTGTCCTTTAAAGCATAACAAATACTTACACAGAAGCTTTCCTTAAAACATAATGGAGACGTGTGTGAGTAAGATGAAGTGAACTACTAAAGGCACAGATAGACATGACAATTTTCACCCAATCTTGCCCCAGAAAGCAGTCTACAGCCATGACCAAACAAGTGCATGGCTGCAGACCATTTAAGTCCTGAAACCCTCATTACATGTGGGTTCAAATGAAGGTGCTCCAGAACAAAGCACCTTCATTAATTTGTGTCTGCATGCCAGGAGCTGGGCTTGGCTGACTCAGCCAAGCACTGTTCCTGGCAGTGTTTTCATAATGGGAGTGGGGAGAAGGCAGAGGAGGGAGGTCCATCCTGGGGGTTTCAATAGTTTCATAGTTAGTAGGGTTGGAAAGGACATGATCAGATCATCAAGTCCGACCCCTGCCATGGGCAGGAAAGAATGCTGGGGTCAAATGATCCTGCAAGTAGCACTTGCAGCATTTGAGGCAGCCAAACTGTCACTGAGCCTTTCTTTCCTCTCCTGCAGGACCTGCTTCTCCAGCAGCTGCCAGAGAACTCTCCCTGCCAGCCCCAGCCCCAGCCCTGTGGCTTAGATGTGTCTAGGGCTCTGTGTCCTTCCGGTCAGCTGACCGGGGACAGGTGCTAAGGGTTTTGGTCTAAGGACTTGGCCCTGGCGGACAAGGTTTTTTGGGTCAATCTAATCTGGTATTTTTTAGTAGACCATCTGAATAGAGACATATATTAGCAAGGTTTTGGTTGAAAAACCTTTTGTCAGACTGAGGAAGCACCTGCAGTTGGTGCGTGTGCTGTTCCCGGATGGAAGGAATAGTAAAGAAGCCAGAGGCTGGCATGCAGTGCAGGCAAGAAAGCCAGTCAGTAAAAATGGAAATGGATGGGTCAGCGGGTGAGGGGCAAGCTGGGGTGGGGTTGGGGGGCAGAAGGGGATGTAACATGCAGGTAAAAGTGGAGAGATACCTGGGGAGTCAGATGTCCGGCAGGCTGTAGTGTGTCAGAATTCCACTGTCTATATTGAGTCCATGAGTTTCTGTACCTAGGAGGTTGATGAAGTGCAGTTCATAGGCTCATCTGTGAAAAGTGGTTTGTAAATTCAAACAAGCAC
>JAGPOW010003648.1:27861792-27888822 GCA_030014935.1 Caiman crocodilus | reverse complement strand
TACATGTATGTAAATGAGGTACATGGCTTAAACACAGGTATAGAGACATGCTCAGTAGAGAACTTATTACATCATTCCCTTGTAACCAATTACTGAACAATACGCTTGTGAAACCTTGTAAACTTCTGTATAAAAATACCCCACAAAGGATATTCAGTGTGCTTGTTACCTTGCACCATTTGTTGCTAGCAATAAACTTTTCTTTTTACTTCCACTACCCGGTGTGTATATCGGCGTCTGCATTCCGGGTGCGAACCCAGATTTGGGCTGGGGCTCAACAATAGCAGATGTTTTCTTCTAGAAATATATGTACGTTTAGGGAAGAGCACAGTACTGGAAGAGGGTTTGGAGGGAGTGGTTCTTAAATCTTCATGTGAAAAACCAGAAGAGTACAATGTGTGGCAAACCTGTTGTGAATAGGTCCATGATGTTCCTACAGAGTGAACACTGTATATGTAATGAAGTTTCATGTGCAAATTTGAGCTATTTTGAAAATATGTATTTGTAGATTTTGTTTCAGTGGATTCAGTTTCTCAATACTTGAGGTTCTATTATATAATACTAGTTTCTAATGTTACAGGGATCAGCTTTTAGCACTCAGCAGCCTGAAGCTTATAATCTCTTCATAACCTCAGCAATTGGTGATGGTATTAAACTGTGGGACTTAAGAACATTAAGGTAAGGTCAGATTCATTGTTTGAACTTTTTATCTCAAAGTACTCCTATTCAGACTCTCTGTAATTGATGGGGCAATTGAAATTAAATTAATTATCATATGTAAAATGTTTTTGAGGAGATAAGCAGTATATGTATGTGATAATTCTTATGAGTAAAAGAGGTAGTGTGCAGTAACTATACAGGAAGTCCTCGGACTTACAACACAATTGGTTCCTGAAAATCACGTCTTGAGTCAAAACATTGTAACTTAGAGCCAATTTTCTCAAAAGAAACAATGTTATAAATGGGGGATTTGTTCCTGAACCAAGGCCCGATACCCTATTTTCACTAAAAATGCCCCAGAATTTTGTACTAGATCAATTATATATGAGTAATATAGCTACATTAATATATTTCTATTGTAAATAGCAATCATATTGATTTGAAAGGACTTCTTTGAGGTGACTTTCCTGGACTTTTTGAAAGGCTCTTGGTTGAATTTTGAAGAGTTCTTGTCTGGAGTCTTCTCAAGAGTCTTGGCTGCAGTTTTTTCTGCAGTCTTGTTTGCTTTCTTAAAGAAAGTATCCAAGGAAGTTTGTACAGATGTTCTCCAGGGAGATGACCAATGCAGCAAACTTGTTTGCTGGTGTGGCATCACATTGGATCAAGCGTTGTAAAGTTGAAACAGGGTGTCAATTATAAATGTTGTAAGTGCGAAACATTGTAACTCAAAACATTGTAAGACAAGGACTGCCTGTACGTACCTAGGCAGCAAGTTTCTTTAAATTTGTGCAAAACCTGGTACCTTCTTCCATGCCAAAAGTATTTTTTGACTAAAGTCAATCTCAGTGGAAAGATAGTAGTATAAAAATGATGTTATGGAGTGTGAAAGCAGGTCTGCTTGGTTTTTGGTTGTAGCTGTGCTGGTCTAAGGATATAGGCAGGCAAAGTTCTTTGAGCAGATGTGATATCTTTTATTAGGCCAACTGAGTGGTTGGAAAAGAGGTCTTAGCAAGCTTTTGACTGCATGCACCCTTCACTTGGTATAAGAAGTCTACTGTTTTCAGACTCTAAGGAAGCAAGTCTACAATATTTAGATTCTTTATTTTTTGGGATAATCTCAATTTGAGAATGTTGACAGCTTACGTAAAGCAAGAGCTGTATTTTAACTTTTGTCTGGTCAGGAAAGAAACACTGAAGCAGAAGCTAATAAACAGTCAACAATTGTCAACCATTGCTTCATGTTCACTACTTATTCTACCTATAAAAGGATGCACCATACTGACCCATAACAGAGTTATAACAGATCCAAAATGTCATCCAATATTTAAAGTAGAAAAAAGCAGTGTTATATAACTTAATTATTATAAATCATGTATAAAGTGCCATAAATGTACATGGTGCTTTGTGACACCCAGAATAAAACACTACCCCTCTTCTAAGAGGATGTATTCTAACATTATAACAGAAAATCTAACAATCTAACAGAAGGAGGGCAAGGGGTGACAGCTGTTTAGGAAAGAGAAGATTTGGGACGATGTTTATTGAGGAAGCAAAGACAGGGAATCTTTCTCAAAGTAAAGATTTACTGAGAACTGGTTTGAAAGCCTGAGGTGCTTTAGCTTTAATTGTTATTTTGGGGCTTCTTGTATATATTTTTTTTATTAAATGTAATATGTTATGGTTTGGCCATTAGTTCCTTTTTCTTTTTGATTAGGAAACACTTGATGATGTTTTCACTTTTTTGTAAAAATGTGTTAAGCCTAGAGGGAGGTATATAAATTCTTGCCAAAATATGGTACTTTATTACCTGCCCCAGCCGTCATAAAACAAAGAAACTGGAGACTTCTGGGGTTTGAATCTATTATGTTCTTATGTTTTTGCAATAAGGTGATCCAACTGCTAGTCTAGAAGAGTAATGAGAAAATTGAGAACTTCTCACAGATCACTTATCTGACTCTTCCTTTAAATATTAACATGAGCAGAGCAGGTGAATGGTAAAGTAGTTGAAAGTGTAAACCTGGGTAATCAATTAAATGCATGTGTCTTGGGGAAGGAGAATAATTTATTTATGTGCTTGCTTCTTATTTAGCTTGGCAGGGTTAGTGCATTTTAATGTCTATTTCATTCAGAAGGCTAAATTAAATTAAAGCAGGCTCTTTGTAGTCTATATTTAAAGTGTGTTTGTGTGTATATTTATATGTGTGTATGTATGTGTCTATATATATATATGTAATACAGTAACCTGGTAGTGGTCACTGCTAGTGACCATTGTAGTAAAGAAAAAAAATGGTCTGTGAATAGCTGTCTTTTCACTAGTTTATGACTCTCCAAAAAGTTATCTTGGCTCTGTGCAAAGGTAGAATTTACTTAATATATTCTTGAGCCCCCACAAGGAAGAAAATAGTTCACTCTTTCCTAATATATCCACCAGGTCTTTTTCACATACTTAATGTGAATAATGGCTGAGTGTGGAAAGTTCTGATTTAGCTTGGAAAAAGTCTATATTCAAGTGTTGGAGCACTGAAGTGCTACACAGTTGGAAAATTTGTGGTTTTGTGTTCATAAAACCCATCCAGTACAATCCAGTCTACTTTTTTGCATTGTCAGGTACTTGAGTTATTGCCAGCCAATCCTATCCTGGACCAGTTCCTTTAATTTGTTCAAGTTGTTGATCTGTAAAGTTACTGCTTCAGGCATTATCATGCTGGGCCCTTTGGGTCAACTTCTCTGTTTTGCTTTGAGGTTTTTCAAAACAGGGATTTTTTAAGGGACCTTGTTTTCTGATATTTTCAAAACATGGCTAAGGTAAGTCTACCTTCTCATTTGTATATTTATGCAGCTGTGGATAACTCTTCACCAAGATCTCAATATTTTTTATTTTGTCAGACCATTTTGCTTTGAATATCTGGTGTAGGCATTCACTCTGAAAACTGTTTAACTTCTGTTTAAGAGACTTGTTGCCCTTCCATGACTTTGACCCAGGCTGGAAAATGTTTAGTATGCATTGCTTCTAAAAATTTGTATGTGAATACTGATGGTTATTGGACTTCACTACTGGGAGAAACTTCCAAAAAGCAGTGTTTGCCTTAACAACTTGAGTCGTTATGTTATAAATTAATTCTCCAGATTTAGGAAAGATCCTGTCCTGTTAAGGAAACTTACCAAGCGTTCTCAAGGCTTCTCTTTCTTGAGTGATGGAGTTGTGGAAAGTTTCATTTGTTTTTGGGAACTCTATCGTTTGATTCACTGACTATCATACCTAAATGTCTTGCAGTTCAGATTAGATTATTGGTCATTTGCTACATTTTATTTGTCAATGTATTCAGAAGAGAAATATCATCAGCAAAATACTGATGTGCAAGCATGGTGGCTGTTCATAGAATTCCAGTATCCAGATTAGAGTTCTGTATCATGACAAAGTCAGTGCCACACCAAACACTTCAGGGGAAAGGGGACAGACTCTCTAATTCCAATGGTAATACTGAACCTCTCAAGGATTTCAGTATTGACATGATGGAGAGGCATGTGTGCTACCAATGACCTTGAGAGTGATGCCATCTGTAGTTTTATATGCCTAGTAGGGGTCATCTATCATGGCAAGGTCAGGAACAAGGTTTCTAGACTAACAGGGATCCAAAAACAAAAATTACTACCAGTGGAGCAGGTGAATGGAGAAAAAATACTTTCAGTGGCTGCAAAGGTGGATGAAGTCTGCAGTGGAACAGAAACCTTCAGTTGTCTAGGTTTTCCTTGCTGTCAGATTAAGGTTTTCTTCCCACAGAGTTTCATGCCAGTGCTGTTGCACAGTGACATCCTTATGTTAAACAAAAACATGTGCAGGAACCTTCCATCAACAGCAAGTCTTATGGTGATAGGTGAGTGGCAACAGGGGCAGATTACCAAAAGCTCCTAGTGAAGGACCTACATGGAGGCAATGATTGTGTGATGGTCATTTTGTACTTAGAATTGAGCAGGTCTACAATTAAGCAGCTGCAGTCATGGCTTAGTAGGTCTACTTAGGATCTGCTCTGCTTACCCCATAAATGGGGGAAAGGGCTAGAAAAGGTGCTGTAAACATAATCTCTCTCATTTTATTTTACTTGAAAACTATCCATTGGGATCTATCTACAGTCTAAATCACATAATGAAGTTTGACACCTGGAATGTCTGCATCCCAGTGGACAGCCCTAACAGTGCCAGATTAAAGTAATCCATAGTATTGGTTTTGCTATCAAAACCAAGGTTGTTACTCAGATGGTTGGCATCAAGCCTCTCATGACCATTTGTCTTCTGCTAATCAACAGACAACATGTAACAGTCAACAGTGCATATGGCCTGACTTCTGATGTAGATGATGAAATGAAGGAAGAATTATATTCTAAACTTGGCCAAATCCTATCACCTGTCACCAAACAGAAAAAATAATTCTTCTTGGTGATTTCAGTGCTAGAGTGGACAGGGACTCCAAGCTATGGAAAGGGTAGAGAAATTCAATTTCAATGGAATTCCCCTCCTGAGCAAGCATTCAGGACATGATGTCATCATTACAAACTCCCTATTCCATATAAGCAAAAAATGGAAGACATCATGGGTGCTCTCCTGCTTAAAAGACTGGCACTTGATTGACTTTGTTATAGTATGTGCCTGGGACTAGTGCAATATATCACCAATGCTATAAGAAGCTGAGATGACTGCTGGACTGATCATCTTCTGATACATTCTGTCATGTTCATTCGTATCCCCCCAAAATGGCATAAGCAAAAGAAGCAACCAAGGAAGTTTAATATTGAGTGCTTAAAAGACCCTGCTAAAACAATCATCTCCAGCACTTTTTTAGTGAGAAATTCTCCAACCTCCCTGATGATCATTCCAGTGACTGGAGAGATGCCAGAATTGTAACCATATTCAACAAAGGAGATGGACTGGATTGCTACAGTTACCGTGGCACTGTACTCTTGTCCTTATCAGGGAAGATCCCTGCCTGCATGCTCCTCAGTAGACTCACTGAGGAGATTCTACCTGCGTCTCCATGTGGTTTCAAAATACTGAAAGGTATAATAGACATGATTTCTGTTGCCTGACAGCTTCAGAAGTGCCATGAACAACATAGAGCTCTTTACATGGCCTTCATTGACCTGACTAAAGCCTTTGATTCAATCAAGAGAGAGGCCCAATGATCAGACTTCTTCATGATGACATGACAACAACTCTCCTGAGTAATGGCTTGCAAAAGATCCCCTTCACTGTTATAGCTGGAGTCAAGCAAGGATGCATGACTGCAGTAACACTCTTTCTCATCTGCATCACAGCTATTCTGCATCTCATGGATAAGTCCTGGGGCCAGTTTTGTTCAATATCTTCATTAATGATCTGGAAGACGGGATGGAGTGCTCCCTCAGCAAGTCTGCAGATGACACCAAGCTGGGGCAAGTAGTAAATATTCTGGAAGGTAGGCCTAACTTTCAGAATGACCTATATGAATTGGAGGATTGGGCCAAAAGAAATCTCATGAGGTTTAATAAGGATAAGTGCAAAGTCCTGCACTTAAGATGGAAGAATCCCTTGACTGCTACAGATTTGGGACCAAATGGCTTAACAGCAGCTCTGCAGAAAAGGATGTGGGGATTATAGAATGAGTCAACAGTGTACTCTTGTTGTGAAGTAGGCTGACAGCATACTGGGCTGCATTAGTAGGAACAGAGCCTTTGCTTGGGGGAGGCAAATCAAGGCGTCTGCCCTGGGCCCCATACTTTGAAGGGCCCTGCGGATAGTGCCACATAGGCCATGCAAGCTGCTCTGTGTACCAGCCACTCACCACCCTCCTCCCCCCACAGCCCCACACAACCTGAAGTGCTCTGGGCCCTGCACACCTCTAGGGTCAGCTTTGAGTAGGAGTGTTGCCAACAGATTGAGGGAAGTAATTATTCCTCTCTATTTGGTACTGGTGAGGCCACAGCTTGAGTACTATGTCCACTTTTGGGCCCTGCACTACAGAAAGGATGTGGAAAAATTGGAGAAAGTTCAGTGGAAGGCAGTGAAAATGGTTTGGGGTCTGGGGCACATGGCATATGAGGAGCAGCTGAGGGAACTGGACTTATTTAGTTTGGACAAGAGAAGACCCAGGGGAGAGGGGAAGGGGATTTGATAGCTTGAATTATCTGAAGAGTGGTTCCAAATAGAATGGAGCTACATCAGGGCTGGGCAAAATACGCTCTGCGGGCCAGATGCAGCCTGCTAGGCCATTCTATCTGGTTCATGGGGCCCCTAAAAAATTTAGAAAATTTATATTTATTTGCTCTTGGTTCCTGTAAAAAATGACATGAACCAAGGGTAGTAGGACCCAGGGAAGCCCAGCAGGCTCCCACAACAGCAGTGCTTGCCTGGCCTCACCCCCCCTGGGGCTTCTGGCTTGAGGCCACGTGGCTGCCCTGGTGCTGGCACCTCGGATAAGGGGGAAGGGCAGGGGAGAACCCCAGGCAGGGAAGGAGCCCGGGTAAAAGTGACCGGGAGAAAAGTTGAGTGTAGGAATGGAAAAGTGGCCCCTCACCCAGCCCATGGCCAGCGCCCCACGATGCAGCCACTCGCAGCCCGCATAGAGCTGCCTGTGCCTGCTCTGGACAGCCCTATGGGCTGCAAGTGGCTGCAGCAGGGAGTGCTGGCCATGGGGTGGGCAAGGGGCCGCTTCCCCACCCCCGCGCTTAGCTTTTCCCCAGGCTCCTTCGCAGTGCGGAGAAAAGCAGCCCCTGCCCCACCCCATGGCTGGCACCGCACGTTGCAGCTGCTCACAGCCTGCAGGGCACAGGTGGCAGCCCGACATGGCCTGTGAGCAGATGCAGCGTGGGGCGCTGGCCACAGGGTGGCCAAGGGGCTGCTGTCCCTACCCTCTGCACTAATCATCATCTTGTAACCCAGCCCCACTGCCAGCCTGGACCCTGCATCAGCTTTGGGCTTGCCCATCGGGGCTGCACGTGACAACACCAGCTGTGGCCACCCTGCTTGCCACATCAGGCAGTGTTTGCTACTGCCGCGTGTGGACTGCCCAGTGCATGAGCTCCGGGTGGCCAGCAGCAGCCAACACTGCCCAGCGCAGCAAGCAGTGAGGCTGCAACGACAGGCGAGTCCAGAACCGGCACGGAACCTAGGCTGGCAGGGGGGCCAGGTTATAAGCTGGTGCTGAGCCTGGGGGGTGGGGAGTGGCCCCTCACCTGCCCTGTGGCTGGTGCCCCACTCTGTAGATGTTTGCAGCCCACGTGGCTTGCAGCCTGTGCCTGCTCCAGACAGCCCTGAGTGGGCTGTGAGTGCCTGCAGCAGGGAGCACAAGCCATGGGGCAGGCGAGGGGCCACTTTTCCTTGTGCTCAGCACTTGCTTCTTCCCTTCTGGAGTCAGGGGCTGCGTGCCGCCCTCCACCTGTACCGTGGGGCTAAGGGCACTGTGAGTGAGTAGGTGCAGGAGCCAGCGGGAACATGGGGCCTGCAGCTGTGTCCCAGGGCCAGTGACAGCAGGGCCCAGAGAAGGGTGGTAGGAACGCAGTGTCCCAGCTGGTGGGGGCTCTATGGAGCTGGGCCAGCTCCCCCCTCTCCCTGCTGGTGCAGTCCAGCCCAGCCCAGCTCCGCAGACCCCTGACAGCCTGTGCCCTGCTTTGGGCCCCACTGGTGCTGGCCCTGAGACATGGCTCCCAAGGCTTTGGGACATTGGTCCCAAGATGGTGACAGGGGGTGGGGCACCTGTCAAGGGACGGGGCTACCCATGCAGCCCTTGACAGCCTGCCAAAACTGAGTAAGCGGCCCTTTGCCTGAAATAATTGCCCACCCTGAGCTATACTGTTCTTAGTGGTGCCAAATGACAGAACAAAGAGCAATGGTCTAAAGTTGCAGCAAGGGAAGTTTAGGTTACATATGAGGAAAACTCTCTCACTTGGAAGGTGGTGAGGCACTGGAACAGGTTATGCAGAGAGGTGGTTGAATCTCCATCCTTGGAGGTTCTTAAGGCATGGCTCAACCAGGCCCTGGCTGGAATGATCTAGTTGGGGATGGTCCTGCCTTGAGCAGTGGCTTCGACTAGATGATCCCCTCGAGGTCCCTTCCAACCTGAATTGTTTCTGCTACTATGATCTCATTGCTGGTGGACTTCCACCTGGAGTCATCATCCAGTATCACATGGACAGGAGTCTCATTAACATCACCAGTTGTGTTCCAAATCCAAGATAAGCAATACCTCCATTACTGATCTTCAATACACCGACAATTGTGTTTTGTGTGCTCACTCAATTGAAGAGCTCCAGTTATTTGTCAACAACTTCTGTGAAGCACATGAAATGCTTAGACTCATTGTCAGCTTCATGAAAATTAAGATACTTTACCAACCTCCCCTAAACCAACCAGGTGCTCTCCCATATTACAATTAAAGTGCTTGGAGAATGTTGAAAATTTCCCATACTTAGGTAGGCACCTTTCTGAAAAAAATAAACCTAGATAATGATATTCAACACCAAATAAAATCTGCCAGTGCTGCCTTTTGATGTCTCTGAAATTGTGTATGATGATCCTGACATCAGGGCCCAACTCAAACTTCTTGTCTACCAAGCTGTTGTTATCGCTCCTGTTCTATGGGCATGAAACCCAGATGATATATTGGAAACATGAAAGCCTTGCAGTGTTACCATCAGGAATGTCTTCAGAAAATCTTCCATATCAATTGGAAGGATAGAGGAATGAACACCAATGTTCTGACTCAAGCAAACACGACCATTGTCAAAACCACATTTATATGGCACCAGCTCCATTGGACAGGACATGTCATAAGGATGCCTGACAACTGGCTCCTGGAACAGGTCGTATATGCCCAATTTACCAATGGTCACCTTTCTAGAGGTGGGCAAAAGAAGAGATTCAAGGACACTTGGAAGGGCAATCTGAAGAAATGTGATATCAACATCAATACCTGGGGGATTTAAGTTGTCCCCAGTGGTGCCATGATGCATGACAAAACATTGATCATTTTGAGCAAAGTTGCCTCACTGTGTAGGTAGATAGACAGAAGAGACAAAGACAGCTATGACCTGACATCACCAGCATCCACTCCTTCCTCCTGGAACTGTTTGCCATGCCTGCAGTCTAACATACAGATTTTCGACTTCCGTAGTCATCTCCAGTCTCACTGATGACTCGCCTATTTACTGGAAGACTGTCTGTCATCCTTATATCAAGAAACTGCCAATGATGATTGAACCAAATCACCTAATTCACAGCTGGAGATCACAGCATATTTATCACATCTAAATGAAGGTTCTGAAAGGTTGCTTAATTTTATAGGGGTACCCCACACATTTCCATTATCTGTCACAAAATGTTCTCTATGTGGCGAAAATCTTTCTGACAGCCAGAAAATTTAGGATGATTGTAGTGGCCAGTTGCTTGCTGCCTTGTTCACTACTGATACAAAGTGGAATAATATGATAAAAAATGGAAAGTGACAGGGGGTGGAGTAGGGATGAGAACCAGTATGTTCTCAAAATTTGCTGTCACTGTAATTATGGATTCTGTTCACTAGAATTGTGCAAAAGTGTTTCCCTCTTACTGAAAGCAGTGTGATCCCATGTTTTTTACTTTTGCTCAAATCCACCTTCTGTTACCCAGATTACAGGTAACCTTGTGGGTAGGCTACTCATAAAAAAGAGGCAGAAACAGGTCTATAGCCCAAACTTTTATTTGCTTGTACTTTAAAGCAGACTTTGGGATAAATGTTTGTTTTTATGTCTAGTAACTGGTGATTTTACCTATCTAAAATCCATGCAAGTGAGCTGGAATGCTACTTATGCATCTAAAGTTAGCTATGCAAATGCTGCTTACTCATCTCAAGGTAGTATTGAATTCAGGCCATCGGTTCTGCGCACTGTTTGTGATAGACTTAGGTATTTAATAGCATATTCTGAAAGATTTACAATGATGAAAAGCATGCGTGCAGCCTGCAAAGAGTTAAGTTGAGGTCCTTGAGCTCCTTCCACTCCCCCCATTACTCCCAGCTACTGGAGTCTGAGATTTCCCTCCCTCCTCTAGCTTTTGTTGCCTGCATCCTGCTCCAGGGGGTATGGCAGGGCAGCGCTATGGCTCAGGCAATTGAGGATGAGCCTGAGGCCATGCAGGCACATGCTTCATTGGTAAGAGGAGGGGTGGCATTGATGCAGGAGTGCAGTATATTAGGAGGTATCTGTGGGGATGTGGTGCAGTGTTGAGGGCATGGTTGAGCAGTGCAGCAGTAGAGAGTGTATGGGTATGAGGCGCAATGGTATGGGGGGCTGTATGTGCAGCATGAGCCTCAGGATTCCTGTGGCTTACCCTGGTTCAGTCCACAGGTGTATAACATCCTTTGGTATGGCCGTTAGGATAGTCGGCCATAAACCTCTTAGAAATTGGACAACTCTGTTCTAACTTTTTATATGGTTTTTAGCATAGTCATTAGTTTTCCATATAGCCTTCATTTTGTAACATGTTAGCTCAAAAATGAGTAAGTTCTCATTTAAGATTGGGTTTTAGTTCTTTTGTTGAACGCAGGTCACTATGTGCCTTTATTATTTTGAAGAGAACTGTATTACATTTCTCTAAATTTTTCTTAAAAATTAAATTTTTCTTGTATAGAGATCTGAGAGGAACATTTATCTCCATAGGTGATTTTGAGAAAGGAAGTTGCTGAATCTGCTTTTTAAATCACTTCTGGAACTGAAACAGATTTAAGGGTCTTACGGCTTATTCAGACTGGATACATCATTCAATCCCAGTCCATGGCTGTTCCTCACTAACCACTTTCAAAAGAGTTGCATGTTGAACTAGACAGGTATTACTTCAACTCACTACAATAGAACTAGTGCCTTGGAAGTAAGAAAATGGTTTTTAATGGCCCTTTCTTCCTTATTCCATAAAAGAAAGGAAGATGGCAATCTGTAATAGATTTCTGCTTTCTCACTGTATACCTATGATGCATCAGATTTCACTTGTTAACTCTTGCTTCTATGTTATTCACTCTGGATCTCTTGTACTAGTTAATTACTCTTAATTTATAGGATGCATACTTTGATTCATGATGCTGGGAAATTGCTTTGACTTCAAAGCACTACCTTTTGGCTTGTCAGCTGCATCAAAGTTACTTGCAAAATGGTTATGGGTAGCAGTAACTCATTTCCTCTGATGCGGGTTACAGTCGTACTCCACCACAGCAATTGATTATTTCAAAGAAAGTCAGGTCTCCAAATTTTAACATTTGTAATTGTTTTCCTTGCTAGTTTCTTCCCATTGAAAGTGAACTGGTTGGTGAGGAACAGGCAGGAGAGATTCAAATTTGCTCAGGGAATTTTGTGACTTCATTGAGTTATGCACTTTGTTGGGGGAGGGAATAGCATCTAAAATCCATGTAGGTGACCTGACATGCTACTTATTCATCAAAAATTAGCTGTGCAAATGCTGCCTACTCATCTCAAGATGGAGTTGAATTCAGGCCCTAAGTTCTGCAAACTGTTTGTGATAGGCTTAGATATTTAATAGCATATCCTACAGGTTTTATAATGATGAAAAGCAGCCAGTTTATCCTATCATACGGTTACTAGATGTTTGTTGTGCAAACCCTGGCAAAGCTGTCCCCAAAGAGGGCATATTTAAGGTCCTGGCAGGCATTACGTGTATTGCATAATTAGCATGTTATAATGCCTTAAAATGAACATGGGGCTTGTGTCTCAGATTAAGCATGTAACACCCAAAAGGAGCTGTATTCACCACCTATTGCTACTTATCAAACCAAAAAAACCCATAGAAACAACTGATGTTAAAGGAACACCTGGGATAAGTAAATATTGTGGATGTAAACTTGTACATATGTACTGTGTTATTTTGTTGCTTCTCACTGTTGCTGTCACTAGGGTTTGAACACTGCAAGGTTAATAGGTGGCATAGCAAAATTCTAGGTAGACTTTGTAGCTATTGATTATACTTAGATTCTTAGAAGGTATATTAAGGATAGGTTTTTTGAGAGTGGTTATTGTTGTCATTGCATGTGCAATTCTGTTTGGGATTGAAATGTTTTAGTGAAAAAGAAGCTCAAAATTAGACAAGGAAAAGAAAAAGGAAGTGATGCTATATTTTTCCATGAGTAAAGAAAAGTGGAACTAACCTGAAATGTATAAACTTCACAGTGGCAAAACAGGATTAATGGGAGCCTGAGAGGTTAATTTGCTCTCATGACTTCACCTAGAACTGTCTTATACCTGAGTTACTGGGCATGCCTATGGTCTCAGTGCACCCTCAAGAAGGAGTTGTTTTTTTGTGTGGCATGCATGAGTTTTCTTCCAAAATAGGTTTCATCTTGTGGTGGTTGGTCTCCAATTGTAGCTATTGCAGAGCTGTGTTCAGTTCTATTGTCCTCATAATTGTATTTGATATAAATGTTATTTTTATGTACCTTTATATTTCAGCTAAGGTTATGTTAGTAATGTGATTAAATTGGATAACCAACAACCATTCACACTTAGGACCTCAGGAGGTCATTTAGTCCGGTGGCTCTCAAACATTTTTGTACCAGGACATGTTTGTAAATATCGATGGCCAGACCTGACCCAGTAAATAGTTTAAATAGAAAACAGCTCCCTGTCCCCAGGCTCCAGTCACCCAGTGCATAGGGCAGGAAGTGGGTGTAGGGCATGGCAGGACATGTGTCCCCTCAGGGTTTTTGCACCCACAGCAGGCATGGGACTACAGCCTTTCTGGACTGGCATAGGCAGAAGATGTCTCTGTGACCCAGTGGGAGCGAATTGGTGCAGGAGGGCAGAGTAGGGCGGCAACACCCATTTCTGCCACTTTTCCCAGAACTCCCACACCAGCCGTGCTGCCGGAAGTCTGAAGATAATGGACAGAGCAGGGAGGCTGCGCTGCCCTCATCTTCTCCTGCCAGCAGCTGCTTGTGCACTGGGCTGCATTTCTGGCCTGCCACCATGGCATGGCCACCACTGCCACTCCCCGCAGGCCACAGTTCTACCCCAGAAAGGAGTTAGGGTGGTGGGAAGTATGACCCGTCCCCCACCTCCCCACAACATATCATCTATGCTCCTCCTCTCCCCTAGTCCCATAAGCTTACCTGTGGGGAGCTGCAGGAGCTGCTTTCCATGTTCCTGGCTGCCATGTGCATGTGTGTATGCCCACATGTACATAGTGTTCCCTACCTGATCACCCTCCACCCCTCACCTCTCCTAGCCTGCACCCTCATGCAGGCTAGAACTCTAGCAGGTGGTATTCCACACTAACTTTCTCCATGAAGAAGGGGACTATAATTTATTTCATAACCCAAAAGCAGGGGCCACTTCAGGTCTGCAGAAATTCCTCACTGTAGTCTAGTGTAAGGTTAGAGAAACTGAGGTGCAGGGATAGGGAATTCTCAGAGCAGTCTCTGTTTGATCCTTGGGGCAAGTGGCAGCATAGTGGGAAGAAACTCAGCTCTGGGGGTTCCCAGCAGACTAAGTGCTTTTGCGCCACTTTAATGGTGTCGATGTTTGCATGCCTCGGTGGCATATTGAGTGTTAATTTCAGCTGCTGTAGGAAATTTGGTGGCATAATGCATCATAAATTACTTGGGATGCAGGTAACTAAAACTCCTTCAAGCACCTGGCTCCGTGCAGCTTGGGGGCTCTGCAGGAGGCTCTGAAGGCAACCTGGCAGTAGCCCAGGAAAGCAGACTCCGCCCAAGAAAAGTGTCAAACCTGATCTCTGCCCCCCCACCGGAGCCTGCCTGCCTGAGCTGTGTGGGGGCCTGAAGTTTCCCTTCGCGGCTGCGGAGCCCCCTCCAGGAATGCCTGAGCTGAATGCCTGCAGGCTGGTGCCACCCCGGGGGGAGGGCGGGGGGAGGTGTGCCACTGCTGCGGAGAGGAGCACCAGTCCTCCCCTCATCCCAGGGACTGCTACACCCACTGGCAGCTCGCCCTTCCCTCCCTGCCAGACAGGCAGGTAAGTCAGCAGGGTGTGCGCGTTACATGGGGGTTTAATCAGCCTTAAATCGAAGTGATGTTTTTTAAAACCCACTACCTCAATTTAGGACCTCCATTTTGTCCACACATACCCTAAAGGAATTGAAGAGAAAAAAGTGGTACATGGTACTGAGAAGTGGCATTGGCAGGACTGCCTCTGTTTTGGATTTTTTTGTGTTGGGTTGGAATTTGGTGGACAGTTAGTATTCTGGTGAGGGTGGGGTAAAATGGAACGTAAGTAGAAAGCTCAGTCATGGAGGAAGAAGACTGCCACATGGCCTGGAGTGTCATTTGGCCTGGAATCACCAAAATTAGGGCAAAATCTTACAGTACTACACCCAGCCCTGAAGGGGGTTTGCTGGGTGATGAATCTCCCTTCTTATTTCTAACTTGTTTTGTCATTTTAAACAGTAAACTATTGAGGAGAGTGACCTTATCTAAAGCTCCAAGCATACTTTTGTTACCATGCCAGTAATAAAAAGCCCAATCAGTTTTCCTTGGTCCACTCATGGAGAGAAGAATTTGTCACAATAGACTGATTGTTTTGGATACATAGGGTTTTGTGAATCATTATATAATGCCTGTGGCAGTCCTTTCTGATGGAAAGGAATCAGAAATTGGAACACTAGCAAGACACCTGCATCTAAGAGGTAGCTGGTGTGAAACATCTGCCCCTGGAACACTGTTAAGCCTGAGGGTTTTTGAGCTTGGCTGGATTCAGGAGCAAGACTTATGATGTTTTCTGATGTATATCTTAAAAGAACAATTGTTTACGTGTGTGCACATGTGCATGTGGCAGAAAAACATCTTAGAAGTCATTGAAAGATACCATATAATATCCTTTGAGTACTTGTCCCTGTGCACATTGTGCTCAAGGTGCAGCTGTACTTCATGCCCTTACATTGGACAGTTTTGGTTACCAAGTACCTCTATTCTTTTCTACTTTCTCAGCTTGAGATGGAACTTTCTATTGTCTGGGTATAGTCCTTTCTTGTTATGTCTGACAGTTTTGTAGGTTAAGTCTCTTTACAAATTCTCTTTTCACTACTAGTCATTTTAGTTTCCTTTGCTGCCAGTTGGTGGTTTTCATTTTCTTTGTTTGCCTGTACAAATAAATCCATACTTATTCAGGACCTAATTGCTATGCCACATTCCTGATATTAAAAGAGCTTTAGCCTTTTGTTCACAAATAACGAAGCCCTTCAGGCCATTTCCTCTACTCATTATAGCCATAGTAGGTACAGTGATCTCCATTCAGACGTTCTCAAAAAGTGAATTGTATGAGGATGGGCTAGGAAATGTCCAAGGTCTGTTTCCTTGTGGTGGTTAAGGCTTGGAGATCTCTTTGCACCTTCTGTCAATATTGCCTCATTACCAAAGGCTCTTGGCTTCTGTTAATGAGGCTCATTTTATCCTCTTACTGTGAAGCCCAAGAAGAGTCCGAATGCAAGCACACCGTGCCAGTGCTGCTACACAAAAGTCTGAGCTTGATTGCATGAGGCACATGCAACCCTCACAGGGGAAATATGCATATGAACAACACATCTCAAGTCCTCTACTTACTGTAAGGTAATTACCAGCAACTTCTCTCAGATCACATTGGTTTTTCAGATTTTAGTTCATAATGATCCCTGAGGTTATTTAGGGTCCAAATCTGCTCCAAAAATGCCGGTTGATGTTGATAGGAGTTCTGATACACATGAAATCCAGGACTGAGCCCAATAAATTCTAGGGAAATATAGATGTCTTGCAGTTCAAAGAGGCATTCTTTATAAAACGTCAGTGATTGCTCCTGCCTTCAAAAGTGGTCTGTGCTTGCTTTTCTGAATGATGGATAAACACTACTAGGTCTGTCTCTTCACAAAATAATGGAATTTTTTTTAGGGTGTCTTTCAGCAGGCTGAGGGAGATCAACTTGTCATTCAGCATGTCCCAGCTGGCACACACTGTAAATCTCTAAAACAGAGAAACCTGGTTTAACAATTTGGGGCCCATTGCAGAGGGTTGTTCTTGCTGAAATAAATGTCTTGTGTCATTGCCTGTTGATGTGAATGGAGACATTTGTTAGCGGCAAAGAAATCAAAAATTGTCAAAGTTACTTTTTCACATTTGTCCCAGATACTAGCATCAGTATTAAAAAGGATTTTAAAAGAAAAAAATAGCTCTTTCAAAGACTGAAACATATAGATTTGTTTTCTTTTCTTTCTTCCTTTTTTAAATTCTTTTGTAGGAAAATATTGAGCAGATATAATAGCATCCGTAATAAAAGAAGTTCACAACAAAGTAACACCATCCATACTATGGATATAGAAATCTGCCTTTATGTAAAATGCATTTTTAAAATTTGATTTGATTATGAATGCATACTTAGACTATATAAATATTTTTAGTGGTTGGGAGTGGTGTTTTGTTTGTTTGTTTTTATTGCCCTGGTTTACTTTATTGTTGCATATTATTTAATTTTATCTATATTTTCCTTGTATTATCATATATTTGTCATACATGAGTCCTCTAAATAGTTAAGTGCCCCTGTCACAATAGATAGAGTGAGCAGCATACCCCACCCCAAGCAACTGCTGCCACCTCTAAATTTGGTCACGTTCTGCCTCATTAGTTATTCTCACCTAGCAGTCCATTATTGGCTACTCTGAACCTATACAGGCCCATGCAGCTTCTGCCCAAGTCAGAGAACTCTGAGGAGAACTCTGAGGAGAAATCCAAGGAGCTCTCTGAAAACACCTCAGAGACTGTTGGTGGCCTGATCACCCTCCAACATCTCCCCATCATCGACCGGCCCGACGTACTCCTTCCTTGCATGCTCGTTGCATTCACGAATTGTCGACTCGTCATGTTGCGTTACCTGTTACCTGCTATGCTACCTGTTATCTGTTACATCACTCGTTTACCTGTTGTCTGTAACTAAGTAATTTTTCATCACCCACACCAGTGTCATCAGAGGCATAAGTAAAAATCTCTTGGCAACCATTTCGCTGTCTTGACCTCTCCATTCACTCACCTGCCTGACGATCTGATCTTGTTTACCAGACCCCTCTGGACCATTTCTATCGGGTCACAGAACATGGCATCACAAACAGGATCAAAAGGCAGTGTGGTGGAGATGAATCTGATTAGGTGCTGCCCCTGGCGCACCAGGGGGCGCTACGTGGATAATGCAGAGGAACTCTGGGTGCATATTGCCTACCATCAGGCAGTTAAAGAGGAAGGAGAGAACCTCCTTGGGGGCTACTTCTCAGTGAGTGGAGAGGAGCCGATTGTTAAGGAATGGAAAGTGAACATGTACCGTGAAGCATTTGGCTGTGTAATGGCCAGCGAACGGGTTCACATTAGGTCTGTGGACACAGTATTGTCCCTGTCCCTAGCGGCGGTGAAGCCAAAGGGGGCAGAAAAACCAACCCGCGCTCAGGAGTTTGCACGTTGCATGTGGTACCTGAGGGAAGGAGGGGAACTCACCCCACCGGACCGGTTTAATTGTCCAGCACTGGTGCCCGGGTCAGGGGGGCACGAGCTCCTCAGCCAGTTATGGGAGGGGCTGGAGGCAGAGGGTCGTCATACGGCAAAGTGGTCGGGGGTCAAATGGAATAAAGGAAAAATGATAAACTTGTTGTTTCATACTGTGACGGGCCTTTTGCAGGAAAATGCGAATTTAGAAGCGCAGTTGCGCACAGCAGGCATGGAGTCATTGGAGCAGGTGGCGGGGCGCCTGAAAATGGTGCTGGCCACATGCAGCTGCCGCCAGAAAATGGCGCTGGTGAAAGTAAAAAAAGGGGTGAAAATGAGAAAGGGCACGAAGGTATGGAACCGCCCCGAGGGGGATGGTCGGCCGCGTCACTATCCTCAGCCTCGCCCCCTGGAGTGACACCAAGCGAAAGCACGCCCCCTGACATAGTGCAAAATGAGAACCCGCCTCCCTTTGAGGAAGAAACATTGTATCCAGCGCTCCCAGCCGACACAGGGAAATCCCTCCTGCCTGCAGCTAACCCAGTGGTGTTGGTAAATCAAGTTACCGACGCGCAAGACACCACCAGGATGACCACCACTTACCACACGTGCACCTAGCCAGACTTACAGGAGCTCTGCCAGGAATCAAAAGTAAAATCGGAAGAAACCCTGGCCACGTGGCTAGGATATCTAGTGGTTGAATTCGGATCAGATGTATTAGACGTTGAAGAAGCCAGTGCTCTGACCTGACAGGCGGCGTTGAGTGGCGGGCATGCCACCGATCTGAACGTAGTTATAGACAATGTTCATTGGCCCATCCCACTCCAGGTGCTTGTGGTGGGACAAGTGACCCACAAATCCCATGTTTGGCATGAGGGTCACCCACAGAAGGCCAATGCGGAACAACTGCTTTTGGCCATCATCGGAGTGTCGTACCTTTCGTGGAATCCAAGGGTTCTACCACAGATAGGGGCGGGACTTTGGGGTGAAAGCCCCACATTGGCCACAGAGGTCATGGCTGTGTAGCAGTTAGTCCTTTCCTGCTGCCAAATTATGTGGTATAATCAATGGCTACATAATGGGATAGTAGACACATAAATTTAGCAGTATACTGTTTAAATAGTCATCAGTATGACTAGACTACTGAAGTACCTTCAATAAATGTGGCTGTACTGGAGATATTTTAAGCTCTCTTACTTTTGCTTTATCTGTTGGATTTTAAGCATGCACAATATAGCAAGCCTTCCCATAGAATCATCAAGGAGCAAGACCCTTTCTCTTCTATGAGACACTTAAGTATAATCCTATTCCATGCTACTTGACTTCTTCCCCTTAGATTCACCTCAACTCACAAGGCACCCTGCCTGTTTGTCCTGAAAGGTCCCTAGGTACCTGCAGTTCTGTTTCCTCACATCTCCACCACTTCCTTGGACTAAGCATCTGGCCTAGCTCTGGCCTAATCTCATTGTAATTCATAAAATAATTCATAAATGGTTCCTGTTATCTGAGGGCTCCAAACAAGGACGTGTACTCTGAGCATACTTAAATACCATCTGGACAGGGCCTCTTGCAAAGTGTGGTTGGGATTACTTTATTCTTATGATTGATTGAAACGGGAGGACGTGCCTGGCTTTTATATAATCTAGTTAGACCAGTTGTCTAACAAGGAAGAGACTGTGTTTAGTGCCCTCATTAGTTATGGGGTGGGGGCGGTGGAGAGTGTATTCAAATATACATTTTCTAGGAGAGTGTCCTTAGCAGTAGGCATGGGCTAGGATAGAGGAGTGCACTCTCCATTCCTTTCTTGAAATTGTTCCATTGTGGGCATGCAGTGCAGTGTTGAGAGAAGAGGGGTGCATGGAGCAGTGGTAAGATGAGACGTCCATCTGGTGGAAAACCTGGAGGGGGCCATGTTTTGTTCTGAAGGAGCTTGAGGGCGTAAGGCCTTTGGCCTCCTAGAAATTGGATGATAAAAGTGTTGTCAAGTAGAAGTCTCCTCCATGCTTCTTGAGTGTTGTATTCTAAATGAAAATGAATGAGTGGAAATTGTAATTAGGTCCATTTATGCCAATCCTTTATTTCCCCATCCCATATGGTATAGGCCAGGGGATAATGGTAGTGGTTCTGTTCTTTCCCATTATTTTGCTTTTGAAAGTATCTGAAAGTTCAGTTTGTTAAGAATTATTCAGAAAGAGTACTTTTTCTTTCCTGCACAACTATAGACAGAACAGACTGGCAGCAGATCAAAGTGTCTGCTCATCCCTGTTTTAGAAGTTGCTGTGAGGGAGTAGCTTGAAGAGAAAACAAAACACCTGCTAGCTCAGTCCAGCCCTTCTTGTCTCCAATTAATTTGGAACCTTGTGTAGCTTTCATCATCATCAGTGTAAAATTTAAGCACTGCTTTTGAGAAGCAAATTAGTTTGTATGCTGAGGCCAGAACAATCTATCACAGGTTATCACAAATTGAAATTTATGGATGTTACTTCGTAAGAGAAAAAATATCAAGGAACATTCTTTACAACTTTGCATTCTAACTCCTAAAGTTTTTACTCTTATTTTTAGTAGATCATTGCTTTCCTTTAATCAAAGTCTTAGCACAATGTTCCTGCCTGAGTGGTATTCGAAACTTAACCTAGAGCCTTGTCTGGGTAGATTCTGATACTGATCAGAATTCAGTGAACCTTCACAAAAATAAATTATTACAACTGTCAGATCTCAAGATGGTTTGCAGAGCTACTATTCAGTTAGCATTAATTGGGTTTCTTTTCATTTTACTGAAGGTGCGAGCGTCGTTTTGAAGGACATGTTAATCGCTGCCACCCATGTGGAATTGCAGTCTCTCCCTGTGGACGCTTCATTGCCAGTGGATCAGAAGATAAATGTGTATGTAATACTTTATCAACTTTTTTTGGCCAATGATAGTAGCTACTACTTTTATGCACAAACCTGTCTTTTTGTGCATTGTTGCTAGGCCTTAGATAAAAGCTGACAAAATTATGTCCAGTTCTTTTTGCTGTTACCAGTTTGGTCTTCGGATTTTGTTTGCGCATGAGCTCCCATTTGGGCCGCCTTTGAACTTTGCTAAGCGTTCTGTTTGGAATAGTTGAAGCACATTGAGTGCCTTTGGAATGAACTTCCTGATCGTATTTATGCATATAGTGGGCATGGTTTGGAACCTGAGCAACTGAGTTCATTTACATGTAACAAAATATTTGAAACTTGATGGTAGGTATGTATATGGTTCACAGTTGCATTTGACACAGTCCACTTTTTTGCATGAATATAAATCATTTTCCTTTAGGTATTTCACATTCCATGTTTTTTCCTGGAAATCTAACCAAATGTAATTCAAGCAAACTTCAGTTAGTGAGTGCACTGCATGACTTTGAGTCAGTAGCCTAACAACGATGGGTGCCTGAGGCCTCAGCCCTAGGTGCTGCCTGTGTGTATGTGTGTGTGGGAGGCACAAAAACAGCCAATGCCACAGCGCTGGCTGATTGCACTGCTGCGATCCGTGTGGCAGGAGAAAGTGCTGCCCTGGGTGAGGAGCTGTACTGCTGTGCCTCTACTTTGAATTGTCAGTGCCAGCAGCACAGGGTACTAAAAGTGCCAATGTTAAGCAGTACCCAAATCTCTATCTGATTAGTAGAATCCCTTCTGCAGAATTATTTACCAAGGCTTGGTAACAGTTTTTATTGCTTGATTAAACATTAACTAGTCACCTAAATGTAAAATGAAAAAGTATTCAATTATACTTGGATTCTTTTAGAAAAGCATCATGATAGTAGAACCTTGAAGAAACAAAATACCCTCATTAAGAGATGGTTTCATTCCTTCCAGTGTCAGGTAAAAACAGACACTACAGACAGCTCTGAATTCTTCTCTTAGATATATATTTAGCAGTCTTGAAATATAGCCAAGTATTGTTTTTACAAGTATTTAAATATGATAAGCTTTGATAGGGTACCCTCTTCATCTCTTCTGTGCTTTTCCCTGTATTCATGATAGCAGCCCTTTTACTTCATTTCTTTAAAAATTCCCTAGAGGGTAGAGGGCTTCCCAGCTTTTGATATCCTGTAAGACCTGGAACTTGGGCACTCAGCACTACAGGAAATCAGTTTCCAAGTAAACATATGTCTCTCCAGAGCATACAGGTAGGATTTTCTTTCCTCTAAACTCTTTATATTTATCTCTTTAAGGATATGAAGTAGGATTTCCACACATCCACCTCAAATTCAGAGGCAATTGAGTCTGCTGTAGTAGTTAAGTCTTGAAATCCTGACTCCAGAACTGCATGAAGGAGAGAGATATTATTGGCATAGAAACTTGGAAGTGTTGTAGTAGTAATGGTTCTGTTGTCATTTCCATTATAAAATCCATTTTTCAGATAGTTGGCAATCTGCTTTTCAAAACACTCTTTGAAGTGAAATCCATTTTCAGAAGACACATTTTAATTTTGTTTAAAAAAAAATCAGGTAAAATGGTTATTCTCAATTCTGTGGTTCTGATGTATTTATGATATTTAAAAATTAGTTGTGGCTATTTACTAAGACCCATGTTTAGTGTAAAAGTAATACAGAGACAATTTGTCAGACTTTCCTATTTGCCCTAAATATCTTGCTTGGGAATGCCATTTTCTGCCTCCCTCTTCATAGATTTAGGATCAAGAAAGTACTGTGGGTGACCTGTTGCAGCCACCTTGGCTGGTTTATGATCTTTTGGCAGGGGCTGAGGGGACAATGCCAGCTATTGCATTCTAGTATGGTCCGTGGGCTGCTATAACTTGTACCTGGGTCTGGACAAAGAATCAGGGACCTATAGGTGCTTAGCTTGCTGCCTTCAACTGATGTTCCTATTTACTGTATTTACTTGAATATAAGATGACCCTGATTATAAGATGACTCCCCAATAATTAGATTCTATATATATAAAATTTAGAAATTTGATACAATTTTCCAGGTATAGAATCAGATTATTGGAGGTTTCTGTTCCCTTCCCACTGTTGCAGCATGAAAAATTGGGGGATCAGGTAACCCCTTTGCCCTCTGTAGCTCCTCCCCACAACTTCTTCCCCCTGCAACTCCTTCCCTCCCCTCCCTACCATCAGACCTGCTCTCCCTGAGAACATGGAAGTGAGGAGCAAATTTGAAAACAATGACCTAGAAATAAACAAAGCTGTAGCATTTTTTATATAGTACCCATAGACTTAATTCACACAGAATTGATGCTTTTTATCTTCTTTGAAACTGCTGCAAGTTTTAGCACAGGTCCTCCATAAACACAAGTTTACGTAGGTCTTTGGCTCTTACTTATAAATAGTATAAATTGTTTTTTGGCAAAAATACATGCATACATATATATGTATGTGTATATACATATTACAGTACCTCTGCCAACCTGCCTCATGGCTGCTATGGCTCATTTGATAGTCCAAAGCACATCATTGCAATTACATCATACATTCCCATCACAATATCTACACCATGTACTCATGGTCCTGCATGTCCATGTGCCCTTTTCCTGTCTTCCCTTCTCTATTATCTATTTTTTCTCAGTCCTATTAGTCTAAAGCTCAAAGGCCCCTTATTTACCATATAGTTAATTGGGCTGGACCCCAGCAGAGTTGAAAGCATTTCATTCCATGGTGGCCCCACAGCTCAGCAGTGATGGTTAGTATGTATGTTTACTCCAGATTACCAGCCCCTTCCCCGAAAAGGGCCCATGTGCTAATTAGCCCCCCACTCATGACTGGAACCAGATTTTCTTGTCATGAGTCCTGGGAATCTCCAAAAATGTATATGCAGACTAGATGCAGTGCAACCTGGTCCAGCTCTGCCTTGTGGTGGGGAGGGCCATACTAATTAAATGCAACAAGCTGAGAGAGAGGGCAGCAGAGGGATTCTGGGTCAACTGCTTGGCACCCAATATGGTGGTATTTGCCAGACATTTTAAGGCTTGTGAAGAAACAGGAATCACTGGAGATGAGAAAGAAAGGCACAGCTCCATTAATGGAGTAAAAAAGTCAAAGTGAATGCAGTGTAGTAGCTCACCTTGACTTGAAAAATGTTGGTGTTGTGGGGGACTGCATTTAATGGGCATTGCTATAAATTTTATACAGATGGGTATTTTGGCATGCTTGCCAATGAGTTGTACTAACATATCTTTATGGTAGGTTCTCATTAGTAGGGGAAATACTGTGACCACTAAGGCATTTTTTCCTTGTTGTTGGTAATAGCCACTTCCTGGCACAAGGTAATACCTGGGTGGAGGTAATGTATAGTTAACTTCCCATTTTCATTTCCAGTGGGAGGGTCTTGGCTACATGCCCACTTTATAGAAATGGGAGAGTTTTCTGTAACTTGTTCCTGTTGCCATATGGCTGAGAGCAAGCGATACCCAGGGGCATTTGAACCCCAAGCCCCCTGGACTTAGGTCTGCATGTAGAATGCTTACCAAATGATTTGGAAGCATCTGAAACCCCAGGTGGCGGTGGAGGATGTTTGCAGGCAGCAGAGCCACGTTTGGGCTTTTTCCCCCGTGCTGAAAAGGGAAAAATCATGTCTTATATTTTGTCAATATGGTACCATTCTACATTATTTAAGTGGACTTGCAACTTCAGATCCTAGGAAGTGGTGTTGGCTTGTTTTCTCAAGTGCGTTTTGATATTGAAAAGCCCTGAATTATTATATCAGTTTTTAAAGGACCATGTCTTCCCTGCACCCTGAAGGAGTTGTATTTAAGTTTAATGTGTTTTATTCCTTAACCTTCCAACTCTTGCTTGCTGGATCTTGCATTGTTAATCACACAGTTCATAGGCCGGTGGCATATAAACAGTCTAATTTTTAATACGTCAGATACCAGTCTAAAGTTGCTGAGATCGTTTGTCCTGAAACTGTGAAAATAATTTGGCATGAATGTATGAAAACACTCGCATTCTTTGTCTGTTGTCAATAAAGTTATACTACTGTGTTGTACTTGGACTCAATTGAGTCCTGCAGTTTTAGATATTAATACTGCATTTTATGGCTTTAGATATCATTCATCTTTTTTTGTTGACCAATTCTAATGCAAGACTTTCAACAGTTCTGTCTCTTAAGACAGCATTTTAGATCTTTGGTTCTTTTGGAAAGACTTTCTTTAAAATTTTCAAACTGGATACACTATTAAGTTTCTCTTTAAAGAAAAATGAAACAAAATAATTGGTATTCTGGTTAGATTGTCAACCAAATAGCATCCAGGCAGCCTCCTTGAATTACAGCTTAATCTATATTCTGTGCTTAAATGTCTCAAGATTGTTTTTCTAGCACTGGGTTTTGTAAACAAAGATGCATCACTATTGGTCTCTTGTCAGAAAGAGGAAGGTTGCATAATACATTTAAATAATCTCTGGTTCTATTAATCAAGCACAATATTTGAATCTTGTTTCAGTCCATATATTTGTTGTTAACATTTGGAGCCAAGAGACACTACTGGAATATAATTCAGCAGCATTAATCTTAAATTTCTTTGTATCCCACAATATGTGAAGAGCTTGACAGGAAAGAAGCATATGTGTTGGCTACATTGATTAAAGTAAAATTAAAACCATATTTCAGCAGGGTACAGAAACAGATCACTGAAATATGTTGTAAACAGAGAGCCCCAAATGCCATACTCCTCTTCTCCTACTTATGAAGTATGAGATACCTATTCCTTGTGAAGTATATTTTACCACATCTCTTGTTTCATTTAAACAACAGCCCTGTTTCCTTTTGACGTACTTGATTAAAGAGGGTTCTTCTGAATTTGTACATGCAGCAGGTCCTAGCAAGGGTGTGAGGATTTCCTTTAATAGCTCCTGTCACAATGTATGCTTCCAGGCGTCAGACATTAGTTGGGAATTAGAGTGGAATTAGCTCTCACATCAGTCCTTATAACAACCAATATGTGTCCTGGTACCTACAGCAAACTGATCTTGAGTTTGGCCAGAATTCCTTTCACTGCTTATAAGTAGAGCATTGGGAATCTTAACGTTTGTAACATTGATTCACACATTAAATTTAAAATACGCATTACTTTTATGGTAATCAGTGACATATGATTAATGTTTTTAACTAAATTAATGGATATAATTATATTTTTGCTTTCAGACCACTAACAAACAGTCTGTTGGGAGTCTCTAGACAATAAATATTATTAACTATGTAAGACTAAAGTTACAATGAAGATTAAGGTTCCATTTTGTGGGATTACTTACAAAGATATTTGCACAAACAGACAATTTCTGCCCCAAAGTTTCTGAAAGAAAAATATCCAGAGCTTGTGAAAAGCTGATTTTTGTTTTGGAATGCATGTGTTCAGGCTTAATCTTCTTGTACTGTATTTAATTTTAGTTAGCTGATTGTTTCACTTAGTTTCATGTATGATTAATTTCTTAATTTTTCCTTTGAATACCTTCAGGGTTTCTGAGTAAATTCCAAGTTTCCAGAAATAGAAGGGAATGCAGAAATTGAGATTGAAGTCTTTGATGGTACTCAGATTTGACTTTCCTAGGTGTCTTTGAACTGTAGAGTTTAAGGGGCACAACTTGGCCTCAGTCCTCAAATGTAGTTTGCTAGCATGGATATTCATGCCTACATGAAGGGTGGAATTTCAGTTCCCTTTGTGACCCCCACTCCTACCTGACTGGGCTTTAGGTTGAAGGATTGTGCTGATGGGTGGGGTGGAAGAGACATTGGAGGCATTACCTCTGTTTCTGGTATCTTCAGGCAGAATGCCTTCATCCATATAACAGGTGTAGGTTGTAGCCGTGTTGGTCTAAGGACATAGGCAAACAAGGTTCCTTGGGTGAATTTGATATCTTTTATTAGACCAACCCAAATAGTTGGAGAATAGTTATTAAGCAAGCTTTCAAGTTCAAAAACCCTTCGTC
>JAGPOW010003648.1:27831062-27855597 GCA_030014935.1 Caiman crocodilus | reverse complement strand
TGGAGGTCCAGCTCCTCCTTCTGGTTGGGTGGTCTATAGCAGACACCCACCATTAAGTCCCTTTCCCCTTGTCCTCCTTGCAGCCTGACCCAAATCGCTCCAGCTAGGTAATTATCAAGCCTCCTTTTAAAGAGCTCCAAGATAGGAGCCAGCACCAGTTCCCTTGGAAGCTGGTTTCAGATCCTGGCTACCCTGACTGTGAGTAGTGCCTGAACCTACTCTCAACTTGTGGCTGTTATTCCTTATAACTTCGGGAGGTGCTCGGGGGAACAGGGTCTCTCCCACTCCCCACTGGTCTCGCCTGCTAAGTTTATAGACAGCCACCAGGTCCCCTTTCAGCCTTCTTTTGTGAAGGCTGAACAGGTTCAGGTCCTGTAGCCTCTCCTCATAGGGTCTGCTCTGCTGCCCTCTTATCATGCGAGTGGCCCTTGTCTGGACCCTCTTGATGATGGCCACATCCCTCCTAAAGTGCCTAAAGTGCAGCACCCAGAACTGGACGCAGTACTCCAACAGTGGTGTGACCAGTGTTGCATAGAGGGGGAGGATCACCTCCTTGGACCTGCTCATGATGCATCTGTGGATACATGACAAGGTGCAGCTAGCCTAACTGACCGTGACCTCACATTGGCAGCCCATGTTCATTTTAGAATCGATAATGACTCCAAGATCTCTTTCTGACACTGTGTTTTCAAGAAGGGAGTTCCCTAGCCTATAGATATGCTGCTGGTTCTTTTTGTCCAATTGCAGTACCCTGCACTTGTCAATATTGAATCCCATGCTATTCACATTTGCCTACCCCTGTAACCTGTCCAGATCTAGTTGTAGCCAATCCCTCCCTTCTGGCATGCCCACCTCTCCCCAAATCTTAATGTTGTCAGCAAATTTGAACAAGGTGCTTTTCACCCCCTTGTCCAAGTCGCTAGTAAAGAAATTGAACAGTAGGGGCTTGAGTCCTGGGGGACTGTATTGCCCACATCCCTCCAGGTCGAATATGACCCATCGACCATCACTCTCTGGTTGTGGCCCCATAGCTAATTTGTGATCCATCTGACTGTGTAGGCATTGATGCCATAGTCGCCTAGCTTATTAATGAGAATGAGCTTTTTTTCCCACATCATCTGTCACTATGCCTCCCCCCTTCAGTAAGGGAACCACGCTTCTCTTCATCTTCCATGTGTTGCTGACATACTTGTAGAAGCACTTCTTTTTATCCTTCATGACCCTAATAATAGCTGGTGAAATATAAATATCAAAATAACAGTTTTGGCCTTAAATTCAGCTAAATGTACAAACCCAAATCAGGAAAGAACGTGAACTAGAAGCTTTGCAGAAGAGATCTTTGCAGAATGAAAACTAAAGTTTGATTATCGGTTCTGCTTGCTGATTCATGTTGCTTTGGAAGTTTGAAATACTGTAGCTATAATCATGTGCAGTGTTGCTGTCACTTCTACAACTGCAGTTTTATTTTAGTTAGATTTCTGGCTTGTTTCCCATTTTAATGATAAAATGGGGGATTATTATTTCTGTTGTGACTACACTTAAAGTGCTGAGGTAGGAATTAACATCCAGTTGTAGCAAGAATTTTACTAGCAGGCTCTAAACAGAGAAAGCTTTTTAAACTAAGGAGAAAACTTTTTGTCCTGTGTGACTACAAGCATACATATCCATTGCCCTTCTTCAACTATCTGGGAAGTATGGGGGATAACATGTGCTAACATTTTTTCTCTCTGGGGCATTGTAGTGTGTGTCTATAAGTTTTTTCTGACTCTTCTTGCAGGACTCTTCTTGTGAGAGTGTGTGCTGTCCCACACCACCCACTGTCAGAGGAGCAACTATGTAGCTTGGACAGTTTCTGTTTGTAAATGACTGTGTCACTCCTGTTTTGGTGTGGTTCAGAACCTGGGACAATCAGAACTGCCTCAAATGAGACATCAGTTTACAGCAGCAGATAACACACTCTACACTAATCATCTCTAAACAAGGAGGAAACTGGCAAAACATACCTACTGGATATGTTCAGCACTTTGATAACATGTTTGATAAGATTATGCACTTATTAAGTGCATAATCCACCACATCACCGAAGTGTGGACAGGCACAGGGGATATTTGCAGACTACAGAAAGTGAAGCTATGCTTATATGTATTAATGGCATTTGTTTTATTATTTGTGGAACTTGCAGTGCTGCTGGTAGTTAAGTTATCTAATACCTTCCACTATAATCCTGGTTTCAGCTCAGACAACTTTTGTCAAACTTGAACAGTTTGAGCTGAAATTGTCCATGCTGGATGTCTGCCTCAGGCTGATTATTTTTTCTAAAGCTTCAGCAAAAATGGTTTAGCTGTTTCTGAGAATGTAGTTAGAGAAAAAATAATTGTTTGCTGACACTACACAATTCTTAGAGTTCTCTGTGTGAAGCCCTAGCTCTTTAATTCTCTGGAGTAGAGTTGAAATTTGATGGAGAGTTGCCCTAGGCTGAAAGACATAGTTATGACTATCCTATTAAAATCCCCTGACTTATGAGCCTCTGAAAAATCTCCTTTTGCACTTGGTCAATCAGGTTTGTTAAAATGCTGGCAGCTAATTTTTTAGTCTGTTTGCAAAGAGCGTACTTCAGCCTTGGGCTGCAGGGACTGAACATGACTTTATCTGCAGTTGCTGTTTTTGCTTTTTGGCACCAGGCACAAGAAGTGACCAAAAGGAAAGCTTCTGTTGTGCTTTCAGTACTTTTGTTACTGACACCCAGTCAGCAGGGAGGAAAAAAGGAATTAGCATGATTCAAATGCAGGAGAGTGAACATTGGGGCAGAGGTAAGGACCAGGGGGCAGTGGGAAGAGATGGGGACAGAGTTTCTTTGAAAGCAGGTTGTAAGAAAACACAGGTAAGTGTATTGAAGCTCTTTGCAATTGCAAGTTCAACCCATTCAGTATGTTCATTAGCCCTGCAAATGCAGTTGTATTAAAGAGTTTTCCATTTGTATGCAAAGTCTTTTCAAGGAAGCTTCTTTACGTTTGTCATATTTTCTCCTGCAACATATGTAGTTTTAGGAAGAGAGTTGATATGTATACAAGTTGCACACATGCCTTTGCACAAATCAGTTTTCTGACAGTTGAATACCCAAAATGTTCTTCAAACTTTATGTGAAAGGAAACACAAGTAAGTGTGTGGTTATGGGTGCAGGAAACTTATTTTGAAACTAATGATGCAGGTAAATGATTTTTACTTTTGGCTGATCCTTGACTAAAATTGGAAAGGAAATATCAATATTTACTGAATCAGTATTTTTATTGCAAGAAATTGGTCATAATATAAAAGAAGGGAATTGACTTTGGCTAGAGTCTATAGCAAATTATAGCCACACATGCATCTTGGGTATTTTTGAATACTTCCTTGGCTGCTCCAGTTTTTATTTTATTACTTTGGTTTGCAGAAAATCCTTTCTATAGTTTAATTCATATTTTTAACACTTCACAGTTATTGACTTTATGGTATCAATTACTCTTCATTTACTATTGATTTTCTAAAGTAAGTATGCTAAAATTGCCTAATAATAAGTGTAGATTATTAAAACAGTTTGAATAAATTTGAAAATCTAGTAAAACTAGAATGATGGCAAACCCAAGTAGGAATGTATTTACATTGGATTTACTCCATGTCTTTCTAATACCTAAATGTAGTTTAAGCTAAAATATTTTTTAAATAACTAAAGTTAATAATAACTTTCAGTGAAAGGTGCCTGTTCCATCATACACCAAATTGATTTTGATTCTTTGGTTTCAGACTATGACTAGATAACTTAAATATAATCAACTGACATTTCACTGAACAATTAGAATCTATTACTGAATATTGACTGTCCCTAGGGGATGTTTTCCTTAAAGAATACTATTGATACACATACCATCATGTTCCTGATAAATATACTAAAATACTTGCTACTAGAAACATGGTCACAGTTTGTAGAAATCTGCATACTGTAGTGACTTCCCTGTTGGAATAATAGCATCTTGCTTTGAAATCTTCTCTGAAATTTTAAGCAAGAACTAAAAACCTACCAGAAAAAAATGTATAGCATGATAATTGTCTCAAGTACAAACTCCACCAGTAATCTCCAGGCATGAATGATAGAGGATATTGTTTATAGATATAAAAGTGGAATCAGACAAATTACTTCATATGTTACCCTAAGACAGTAAATCATATTACTATTCAAACCAACCGATATCTTAGAAAGATTAATTTACTGTCAGCCAATCTGTGTTATATTTTGTTGAAACAGAACTGTTTTGAGGATGTATAAGCATAAGGCATAGAGTCGTCATTTTGCAGTTGGTGTGGTTTGATGGAGTGTTGCCATGAACCTATATTAGATTCAGCTTGATGCAGCAGTGTGATGTCCAAATCTTTTTTCATAGCAGTTTATCAGAATTTCCCCATGGAAAAAGCCCCTCAATAGGAGACTTAAAAACAGAAAACCTTCATAAGATTCTGCTTTCTTTAGATTTATTCCTATTCTCTTAAGACCTGCATAGGATTTTTACTATGCTGCAGTTCACAGGAGTGGATCCAAAACTCTTGGCTTTCAGCTGCAGTATGCCCATGTTCCAAAATAGGAGTAGGATATACTATGCCTGTGACGAGGGGTGTCTCAGACACACTGGGAATATCTTGATCCAGTCCCATCTCTGATCTTTAATCTTTCTGCTTCCCTTTGTAAAGTCAGGTTATCATTGTAAAGTGATTTGTGATTTCTTTTGGAAAAGACCATGCTAAATAAATATTTTATTATCCTATTAGTTCTGCATGAACATTAGACCAAGTTCTATATCAGTGATTCTCAACCTTTTTAGACTCAAGGCCCCTAAGGAAAATAATGTTACTTAGTTTTCACTTGTATTTTGACCATGGAAAAATAATAAAGCTGTTCATCTGTTGTAAAGAACTCAGAAAGTTCACAAGTCAGAATGATAATTTAATAATCCATTTTAATAATATGGATTCCTATTTGAAATCTCTTGGTTTATCTTGTGAATCCTCATATTTGCACACTTAACAGTGCTAACATAGTATAGCACCTTGTGGCACTCTTGAAAGGGTCTGAAGATACTCTAGGGTGCCTTGTCACCCTGGCTGATGATCACTTCTATGCCGATGTATATGATTGTTCTTTTTAATGCTCCTTGTTGGCATAATAACCCTTCTCTGCTAGCAGAGCTATACCTGGGCAGATCTGATTTTTTTGTGTTAACAACTAAAGTGTGCCATATGTGAAAGTAATATATATTTGTAATTGAAAGTTTATAAATTTATCTGATGGCAGCATTTGCCATGTGCATGGAGGTCAACCTGCAACTCTTATTTTATATTTCTATAATATTTAGAAATAAAATAAACTTGATAGCTTCACATTATACCTAAGGTCCTAATCCTAAAAAACACTTAAGTCTTCTAAAGTGCAACTTAGCATCTAAATTTCACTTGAGTCCAATAGATCCACAAAATACTTGCCTGATTGCTTAAACATCTGAAAGTACATAGGAATTTGAAATTCTTCTGCAGCATATATGGAGAAGTGCTTCCTGAGCTCTGTGTCTCTGGTACCTCTCCATTGTATAGATCCATTTGGGAATCCCAAATTTGATGTTCCTTGGTTTGAGTCATTTGAGGAGCCTGAATTGGTAAGCATTCTCTGAGCATACCAAGTGGGGAGAGAAACTATTCAATTCAGCATGAAACACAACAGTCTTGGCCATGTTTATTCAAAAAGTGCGTTTGGAGGAAGAGGTAATATCCATCTTTTCTTTAATAGTCTAGTAGACAAAGTACTCGATCAAGAAGGGGGATACCTTAGATATAGGCCTTTTTTAGCCTGAGGAAGTTCAAGCCAACTTCTCCCACTTCTTAAGTGTTCTGACAGACCCCAGGAGGCCAGAAATAGAGAGCAAACAAGGAGGAGCATGTTTGTAGCCAAATAGTAAAGGTATTCAGCAAGGATGAGGGAAGCCCTGAGTTCTGATCCCTGCTACAGGGGTGTCTTATATATTTTACATTAAAGGTCACTGGATAAAATGTACAAACAGCACTGGAAGCAGAGTGTGGAATCATTATTCCCAATTCTTGGGCGAGTTCTCTAATCTCTAGACTATTATGTGAAAGGTGGTGCATTATAGGGGTGTGCGAAACAGGCTGTATTCAATTTGGATTCAGCCTGAATTGGGGACAATGATTTGATTTGTTGATTTGGATCACTGTCTTTGATTCAGTTTGGCTGAATCCAAGTCTGAAGATTCGATGCTAATTTGGTGAATCAGTGATTCGGACATAGACGCAGTTTTAAATATTTTTTCTACACCTCAAGGTACCAGGTGCAGCTTGTGAATGCTGAGATTATGCTGTGGATAGAGCATCCCACAGGAGCGCAGAGGGGGGTGGAGGGAGAGATGTCCTGACCTGGCTCAGTGATTGTCTGCAGGGGGACCCCAGGTGCCCTCCCAGACCCAGGAAGCACCAGTCACCAAGCTGCGGAGGGGTGCTCCCTGCAGACCTGGAAGTGGACCAGAAGTTCTTCTGGTCCACTTACGGGTCTGCTGCCGAGTGTGCTTCATCTGCCCCAGCATCTTGGCATTCATGAGCCACCTGGTACCTTGAGGTATGTAGAAAAAACATTTAAAGGTGTGTCTATGTCTGAATCGTTGAATCTCTCCGAATTGAATAGAAGGATTCTGATTCCAATTTGGAGAGATCAAAGGGTTTCCTGATTCAATTCGGAGATTTGGCCACTGAATCGGGTTGAATTTCTGCTGAATCGAATCAGGGACCCAAGTATTGCACAGCCCTAGTACATTAGCACCACGCTAGCCATGTATTAAAAGTGGGGCAGTCATCTATATCCAACAGGATAGTTTAAGGGGCCAAGTTGAGGATGGTGTTTTAGTCTGAGAATCCCAGTCTTCTGTAGGTACCTATCTCCGTATTGCAGTTAGTCACAGAAGTACACGAAGAAGGTAAGAGTCCAAAAACCCTCTCCTCTCTAGGTGTTTCCTACGGTCTGGCTTAAGCATTCCCCCACTCTGTGCTATCTGTTGTAACTCTTATTTTTAGGTGGCCTGCTTCCTCATTTACTATATAGGGAACTTAGGCACCAGACTCACACTTACAAATTCCACTCTGTAACTGGACACCTGAAAGTTTGTAAGTTTCTTTGTGCATTTGGACCCAAAGCTCTGTTTCTAGATAGGCATAGTTAATGGCAGGGTTACCCTCTGAAATGCTTCTCTGGGTTCATGGTTCATAGGCATAGACTTCAAACCAGAACACTGTAAAGCTCATGTTACTGTCTTGCACTCAAAGTGTTTTTTTTTTTTACAACTTATTTCTATTTGTTAGGATTAGTGGAATTAATGTTAGGAAATGTACAGCCCAATGTAAATCCTGTTGAGCTTGATGACAGCCCTACCACTGACTTCAGTTATGTTTGGGCCTTTAGTACGTTTCTGCTTTGGCACCAGTTCATCAAATAAAAGCTTGATTAATAACAACAATAGCAATAATAACGATAATAGTAGTGTTTCTACAATATCTACTTTGTCTTACATGGCTGACATGTATTCTCTTGTCCCATACTTTCCTCCCTCTCATGAAACAGACTCATGGCAGTTTTTGACTGTGTCCTTTGTAAATTCATCTGTATTGTCAATAATATTTAGCAATATCTACATTATTGACAATATTTCTGTTTAGGCAGCTAAAAAAAACACATGAGCAGACTGATGAGTCAATGTTGTCTGAATGTGGTTGACAAACAAATAACAGCTTCTTTTTAGATAAAGCAGTAGGTTGTTGAAATTTCATTGCCCTAAAATTATATTTACGTTCTGAAGAATATCATTGTAGAACACATTTTAAGAAAATTAATATTTTAGAATATTTGCTGGTGTAATTGTAACATATCCATGTAACCTTTTTTTCCAGGAAAAAGGAAGAGCTAGTCTTTGTTAATTGTTCTTTCCCCATTAGGGCACTTCAAGGGATGTTACACTTCCTAAATCATTCTTGATATTTTATGGCCTTTGTCTGCCTGGCTAATAAAAAGTTTTAAATATTTACCTGGAATTTTTATTTCTACCTGGTTTGTGATTTACAATGTACTATAGATGCCTCTAAAATGAAAATTTGAACTCTTTGTCTTTTAGGCTTACATATATGAAATGCATTCAAGTACATTTTCCCATAAATTGACAGGACACACAGAGTCAGTCATCAACGTGGCTTTTAATCCCTCATCTGCACAGGTACATTTTCTTCTAATTTACTGTTTGTAATGTAAGTATACACGTTTTTCTTGGTACATACCTTTGGTACAAATCAAGCATAATCTCTTTCTTTGTCTATCTCTCTAGTGTCTGAGTATAACTGGCATACCATGTAATAGTCTGTTATAAGCAGGCACTAGGTCATTGGGTTGACCTGAAGTGGTTTGGCTAAACAGAACCTGTATATCTTAGTTGCATGTAGCATACCTTCCACCAGCTGATTATATAGTTTAACTTACTCTGACTGAATGCAGACATACCACTGGTATAGGGGGCTGAAAAAATAACAGAATAGACAAAACTGAGACCACTGCTATTGATGATCTATAGTTTTGTTTACCTTACTGCACTGATTCTGTTTTTCACTGGTCACGTACAGGCGTTATATTTCTACCAGGAGAATCTCCAGTCTTCCAGTAGAAATGAGGAGCTGTACAAGTTTTCATTTAGTTTCTCTCATTCAAAGAGAACATGCCCCCTCTAGGAGAAAGATCTTCCAGGTAAACATTAGAAGATCTCCCTTGCAAGAGAGAGCGGGAGAGAGACTCTCACAATAATGAATGTTTATATGGCACTCCACTGCCATCCTTGGCTGGGAGAGGAGTTGAGCATCTGCCTGCTGCTCTCCACCTTTTCCCCAGACTGGGGACTGTCAGCTGGGAAGCATGGGTGGGAATGGGAGGAGAGCCTCTCTGAATCCAGGTCCCAGTCCCTCTGGCTTTGAAATTGCTGCCCATGCCACCTAGCTGGGCAATGTAGGTGGCAACGGGAAGCTGGAGGAACAGGGACCTGGGCCCAAGCTCCTCAACTATTTTTCTTAATTCTTACCAGTAGAAATGAACGTCTGTCTATGGGCATTGTTTTTTACCTGTGTCTGTTGGATGTGATGTAATTGAAGGTGAGCTGTTAAAGAATTTTCTGCTTCCCAAGTACTGTTGCTGCTGCATGTTTCAGGAGGAAGATCTTCTTTTTCAAAAATTATTTTTAGCTGAGCTGGTGGCTCTTTATGAACTTTAGGGAACATACTCACATGAACAGTGGTAGTAGAACTCCTTTAAAAAACTTTTTATAATAGTTTTATTTAATGTTTTATAATGGCTTCTGCATAGGTTAATGATAGTGAAAAAGTGTAAATGGTGATAATAATGAAAACGTCATTTTAAAGAAATGCTATATGATTCCCTTTTACTTTTTTTCATAAATATACAGCAGTAAACTTACTGATGCACTTAGTCAACTAAGATTTAACTAAGATTAATTATCATGTTAAGTTTTGTGTCTTTCTGGAATCTTTATTTTACAAGTTTACATTTATCTTCCTTGTCCTACCTCTTCTTTTATAAGAACAGAATTATTTAACATAGCGGGGGAGGGGGGTTTGGCGGGGGGAAGATATAACTTGGTTATGGATGGTTCTAAAACAAGCAGAGGCAAAAGAAACAACTTGGGAGTTCTTGAAACATTTATTTCTATTAGTTAACTGAGGTGTTAGGAGAAGGGGAGAGGACTGCCTAGAAATCATGCTGTGTGCTGTAGAAATCCTTAAGATGGGTTCTAATCATGGTTAACACTCTCTGTACTACACACCCAGAATTCCTCTGTCATAAGCTATAGCTCCTCACCAATCTCTATCCAGAATGATTTTATCAGTAAAAAACCCACAATAGTAATCTTTATCCTGTTATAGTTTATCTGTGCATTAAAGAACATGGATATATATTCTTTGGTCATGAGGAACCTAAAGCTTGCATATAGAAAGCTCAGATTCCAAGAAAAATGGAATGGCAAGTCTAGGGTATTCTCAGGATACAACACTTATGATTTTAAATAATAGCAAATTTGAATAATAATTAATATAAATAATATTGGTCTCACATAAATTCTTTCACTCTGCCATTTTTTGTCTACAGGATCATAGGAAAATGGAAGTGACCTTCAGAGTAGAAATTTGTGCCAGAAGTGCACTGCAGCTTCTATAATCTTGGAGTTTCCCTCATACACCTGCTGCCACTGATTACTGCAAGGGCCCTGTCACTTGCCGCCCATGCCTGAGGGCCAGGAGGTGAAAACCATGGCATATTTAAAATCACGGTTTTTGCCTCTTAGCCATCAGGTGTGAGTGGCGAACAAGAGGGTCTCTCCACTAATCAGCAGCAGGGAGGCACAGGAGGGGAAACTCCCAAATTAAAGAAGCCATCATGCTGCATATTTCCCACCGTTAATTCTGGAGATCCATACACATAAGGTCATCTAGTCCAACCTCTTGCTCAAGACAGAGTCATCCCTGACTAAATCATCCCAGCCAAGTTTTTATGTAACTTGCTCTAGAAAATTTCCAAGGACGGGGATTTCACAGTTTCTCTGGGTAGCCTGTTCCTGTGCTTGACCACCCTCATACTCAAAAAGATCCTCCTAATCTCCAACCCTGTTTCCCGTGCTGCTGCTCCTAGTCCTGTCCTCTCTGACCACAGAGAACTGTATCTCCATCTTCTGTGTAATCATCCTTCAGGTATTTGAAGATTGTTATCAAATTTGCACTCAGTCTTCTCTCCTCCAGATTAAAGAATCCTAGCTCTTCCAGATTTTCCTTATAAGTCTTGCTTTCCAGGCTCCTAATAATTTTTGTTGCTATCCACTGGACTCTTTCCTATCTGTCACATCCTTCTTGAGGCGTGGGGCCCAAAACTTGGCATAATACTCCAGGTGAAGCATCACCAGTGCTGAATAGAATGGAAGAATGACTTCCTTTGGTTTGCAAGTGACACTCCTGTGAATACAACCCTGTATGCTATTGGTGTTTTTGCATCAAGAGCACACTGTTGGTTCATTCAGGTTATGGTCTATTGAAAACTCCAGGTTTTTCTCTGCACTTCAGTAACCTACCCAACTATTCTGCAGTCTCTATTTGTTCATGCAGTTATTCTGTTCTAAGTGCAAGACTTCGCCCTTGTTCTTGCTGAATATCATCTAATTTACTGCAGACCATTTCTCCAGTCTTTCTGGATCCTAGACCTGCTCTCCCTAATATCTGCCACTCCATCCAGTTTGGTGTCATCCACTAATTTAAGTGTATTTTCAATCGTAGTCTCAATCCTATCACTCAAAACGTATTAATCAGTCTGTTGAACAATACTAACCCCCCGCACCGTGATACCTCCTCCCATCTACATATTGATCCTTTGCAGACTACTTGTTGAGCACAATGAAGCGTGGGGCCCAATACTAAACACCCCCATGATACCCACAATACTAATCCCCCCGTGAAACCCACCCCCATGAAACCCATAATACTAACCCCCCCATGATACCTCCTCCCATCTACATATTGATCCATTGCTGACTACTTGTTGAGCACAATGATCCAACCAGTCCTATATCCATCTTATAGTGCTTTCACCTAGTCTGCATGTCCTTATCTTGTTAATAAGAATATCATGGATACACATGTGAAAAGTTTTACTAAAATCTAAATTTATCACATCCACTTCTCTCCCCCTTCCACATAGCCTGTCAACTTATTATAGAAGGAAGTCAGGTTGCTTAGATGTTACTTGCTCTTGGTGAATCCATTCTGGCTGCTCCTGATCACTTTGCTCTCTTCTATGTGCTTTGAAATAGATTTCTTTGAAGACCTGCTATGATTATTGCTTGTGCAATACTAGCAATTAAAAGTTTGTTTGTAAATGCTCTTTCGGGCTAGAATTATTCTTAATAATATTTTTCCAGTGATTGGTACAATGGAATTTTAATATTGCTTGGATCCTTTAAATGACATCTTAGTACATACAATGAAGTTGAAGGTCATCCTATCCAAAAGCACACTCCAGGAACAAGAGAATCAAAGAAATGTAGGGTTGGAAGGGACTTCAGAAAGTTATCTTTTCCAAGTCCCCTGCACCAGTGTTAGTCTAACTTGCTCTTTAAAAGCTTTCAAGGATGGAGATTCAACAACCTATTTAGGTTCCAAGGTGTAACCACTAGGCCTGTGCGAATAGGGAACTATTTGATTCAAATTCAGATTTGGCCAATTCGGATGCCAGAGATTCAATTTGGAGATCCGAATTATTTTTCCGATTTGATTCAGATGGATCACTTCGGAAGATTTGGAGCTGCTTCAGAGATTCGGTCATAGAGTATAAAGGGGAATCAATGAAATATCTATAGCTTAGTCATTTTTTGGCTGATTCGGATGAAACTTGTAAGGATAGTAGCCATTGCTGAGAGCATGACACAAGCCAAGTTTCAAGGTAATAGATGCAGGGGTTTCTGGGAAAGTGCATCTCAAATTCCTGAAAGGAAAACTCATGTCACATGTGTGTTAAGCTACAATGGGGTGAAAACTGCAGGGCTGGTAGCTCTTACTGAGGCCACAAAGCCTGCCAAGTTTCAAGGAGATAGGTGCAGGGGTTTCTGGAAAACTACAACTCAAACTGCTAACTTGGTGCTGGGTTGGCATGTGGAGTCAGTCTCTGGGTACAGTCTGGTATACCAGCTTGACTGTGCATGCTGACCCAACCCTATACACTGGATTTGGATTATGGAATGACCATGTGCTCTGGTCCCACCATGTGCCAGCACAGTCTAGCATGCAGGTCTATGTTATCTGAATGGCAGGGCTCCTCATGGTCTGGAAATTAGGTAGGGGACTAGTGATTAATACTGCCACTGTTTCCTTGCTACCAAATTTCCAGATCCCTAGGGAGCCCCATGGGCTGGATGACACAGGTCAGAGGCAGAGCGCCACTGCTCTAGTTGGCATGTCACTGTTTTAAATTGATTTGACTTCTGCAAGAATTATACTAAGTTTTGATGCCAAAAAATATGAACAAGCAGAGGAAATTTGTCACTGAAATTTAAATTATCAATATTTTTGCAACTCATGGCTATTTTGAAAAATGTTGTTTGGAGTTTTCTTCAGTGGAACAATCTTCTGAATTATCTGGTATAATGTTATAAATTAATGTTAATTTTGATTAGAATTATATCCTGTAACACTCTGTTTGGTTTTTGTCTATCTTATCAGTGTAATACTTGGCAGCTGGGGGGAAAAAAGGTGAACAGACTATATAGATAAGTGCTTCCCAAAGTTTTGTTCAGCCCCCACTTACGCCAGGTGCCCCTCCCAACCCATAGCCCCCTGGTCCTGCTGGTGCTCCTCAATCCCAACCCACAGCCCCCTGGCCCTGCCAGTGTCTTTCACTCCCAAACAGTGATGACATGTAGGGGGTGCATGGGGTGCACATGTACTCCCTGAGAGCACTGGTGCACCCCCTGACTGGCTGCACTTGCTCCTTAAGCAATGGGCTGGGGGGGCAGGCAGATACACCAGTGCCCCCCTTGCAAGTGCTAGCCAATCTCTGCAGTTGCTCCCAGAAGTGGCCACAGCTACTCTTGGAAGCAGCCACAGCAATCGACCATAGGAGAACTCCCCTGGGCAGCAAGATCTTCTGCAGGGGGCCTCCCCCCGGTGATGGGATTGGTTGTGGGGGGACCCCCCGGTTGGTGGGACTGGTCACAGGAGGCACATGGTCCCCCTGACTAAGGTGCCTCTCTCTCCCAACCTGCAGCCTGCATCTCCCTCCCTCCCCACCAGCAGTGCCCAAGCCCTGGCTGCCACCCACAGGCGGTGACAGCTGCTGCAGCCAGAGCAGAGTGTGGAGCCCATCTCCTGTCCCCCATCCCCTCATTCCCTCCTCTGGGTGGCATGGCTGGAGCAGAGGCTGTGTGATGGGGAGGATGCAGGCTCCCTGCTGTGGGCTTGGGGCTCGCTGCCCTGATGCCCTCCTGCAGGGGGCTCCATGGCCCAGTGGGCAGGACCTGGTGCAGGAAAGAGCACTGTGTCGCCATGGCCACCAAGCTGAGACACCCCCTGCCAACTCGGCAGCAGTGGGGGCGAACTATTTGCTGCTGCCGCATCTCACTTTGGCAGCCATGATGGTGTGGCCTGGTCCTGCCCTGGGTCCTGCCTGCTGGGCTGCAGAGGCAGCTCCTGCCTGGAGCTGGTCCAGTCTGTGCCTCACTGTGGGTACAGAAATCTCACGACTCCAACCACTGATGTTGCGACCCCATTTGAGGTCACAAATCACAGTTTGGGAACTACTGATATAGATCTAGATATCCCTTTCACACTTAGATCTGCATTGGAGCCATGGAAAGATTTGTATTGATTTTTGACTGATGTACTTGCATGGAGATATCTACAGCTGCTAATTGGCAGATTTGCTTATGGATCTCTGAGATGATAGAGTTTAACACTAAAATACCCACTGTATTCAAAATTGGTTGGAGGTAAATTTGGATGTGTCTGGAAATATGACATACAATCCTTTACTGCCTATTAACAAAGTATGTATTTCCTGGTGGCCACATCTGGAGTTTTCAGTTCAGGGAAAGAAAAAAATGTGTATGAAAAATATTCTGTCATTTTGGATCACCACTAGCTATTCATTTAATCATCAGCTATATGTCATTTTCCACAAATAAGCCAGTTTTAGCAGTGATATGGAATTTTTTTGAAATGTTCATTTACTTAGTGTTGGATTTGAATAGTATTATATTAATCTTAGGTTTTCCCTGCATAGACTGCATTTTTCCAATATCAGAAATAGCATAGTGTTTTTTGTTTTAGTTGCTAGTATTGGGTCGGAACCTGAATGGTGTGGATTTAGGACATGGCAACAAATTAGTGCCTGATTATATTCCCTTAAAGTTTGGTGAGTTGTAACAGAGGAAGGTCTTTATCCATTGATGCTTTATCTCTGCAGCCAGTTCTGTTTTTTCTTTAACTGACAAATAAAAAAATTATGCAAACATCTAGTTTGGATTTAGATTTGATTTGGTTATATTTTGCTTTTGCTTCAAAGAAAAATGTACTTCTATGTCTGAGGGGAATAATTGTCCAACTGCCATCTGAAAAATAGTATCACCAAGTTGTAAAATAGATCCTTAATACAGATATTTTTCTTGTTTTTCACTGTAGGACCCTTCCTTCTAGAGAAACAAATTGTCAGGCTTTGAGTTCTGCCTAAAACCAGATTGGGTATATCCTTGCTACCTCTGTATAACAATGAGTCTCACCTTCACTATAAAATGATATTATTCAAGAGTAGTAATTAGGATAGGGGCTGTCAGTAAGGGGAAAGAGAGTAGGCACATTCTCTAGTCACCAAAAAATTCCCAGATTAGAAAAGAAAGGTTTCTTATGCCATACTTCAACAAACCAATGAACTTGGTACACCATATAATCTTGTTTTCTAATATTCAGAACCAATCCATCTTTTATGGAGGATGCACTATTTTTGTAATTATTTTTCAATTTTTGTTTTGAAGTATCAGCACAATAATTACAAAGTTGTACTGAGTGAGACATAGCAAGTGGGAGATGGGCTGCTCAAAGAACATGGAGGCAACTATGTCTTCTTCTGGAAGGGCAGAGAGGAAAGAGAATACCCACTTAATTGAGTTGGTTCTGCCATTAAGAATGAACTCAAACCAACACAGTGGGTTTCCTATCAGAATTAATAAGAGCCTCATGACTGTCTTAAATATGCCACTGTCCTCAGTGCGTATGCCCTGACTCATGACACCACCAATGAAATCAAGGAGGAATTCTACGCTAACCTTGATCAAGTCCTTTTTGATGTTCTGGAGGTAGACAGATTAATTCTTTTTGATGATTTCAACTTCAGAGTCGGAAGGGACTCTAACCTCTGGAACAGAACCATTGGCAAGGAAGCAATAGGAAAGGCCATCTCGCAACAGCATCCTCCTCTTGACCAAATGCATGGAACATAGACTCACCAGCACTGTGTTCCACCAGAAAAATGGGCGTCGCTTGCGCTTGGGATCACAAAGCTGTCCACATCACTAGAGCTACATTAGGAGCTGATGATTGCTGGACTGATCATTGACTTATCCACTCAGTTGTGTCACTCAAACTGGCTCCCAAATTATGGCTGCAGCAGAAGCAATTGTGATGAAAGATCAATGTTGAAGGACACAAGGAACCAAGCATGTGACACCTCTTCCACCAGTGCCTCAGCGCAAAATTGATGAGTTCCAGTCAACAGTAGGAGAATGTCAGCAGCCTGCGGGGTTCCTTCAAGGCCACCATTATAAGCACCTCTAAAGAGACACTTGGATTCTCTACTAGGAAACGTTGAGACTGGTTTGATGAGAATGAAAGGAAGAGCCAAGAGTTGATCGATAGCAAATGCAAGTGGTGCAAATGAAGTGCTCTTCAGCCTCTGGGAGGAACACAAACATGGGACATCCCATGCATGTTATAGCTGCTGATGCAACCTCTATTTGTGCCTCCTTTGCTCCACCTATGCCAAGAAAAAAAAGGGGACGGGGGAGAGGGGAGAAACCACACAACAAGAATCCACATACCAAACATCCAGACCTGGCTGTTATACACATCTGCACTCACATAGGTGCACATGCATAGTCTCCTCCTTCCTCTGAGGGCAAACTCCGTTTGCTGCTTCTTACTGAATCTCAGCTTTGTCCAATTTACAATCAATTTGCTTCAGATACCTTTTCAAAGCAGAGTATATAAATATACCTTGTGCAGTCCCTTGAATCTTTCTACATGTGGTCTAAGATCTTACAAAAATATTTGAATGAGTTTTGGGGGTCCCCCTTTGTCTTCAGAGAGGTTTTTTTTTTTTTTTCCATGGGAAACTGGTTCTATATTTTCTGAAAATTGACAACTGAAAGGAGCCTGATGTAGGTATGCAAAAGTCAAGGCACTCAAAATAAATAGTTACTTTAAAAAATGTTGGTCTGTATTTTTTTCTCTTACTCTAGAAGAAGATGATGTAAGGGCTATGTGCCCTACTTTGCCACCACACCCCTTAATTGACCCATATATTTCTCTCTATATATCAGGCATTAGAAGAATTTAAACATCTCACACCAATTGTAAGAGAAACTACTAACACTAAGGCTCAGTTAGTGAAGGACTTTCCACTGTTGAGAAGAGACCCTTGCTTATGCCAGGGAAATTATTCAAAGTATATGTGACAGCTAAAAAATAGAGGGTTGAATTAAAAACTAAGTGGACACACTATACAAAGGCAGTTTAATTCAGTCACGGGACACACTAAGATTCTAAGTCTGTTGCCAGCAAATCACAGCTGTCCGCCACATGAGTACTCCCAAATGCAATTGCAGTATTGAGGTTCTTCATTCCCAGCACATTCATAACAAAATACTGCAGTCTCATTTTATTTAAGAAGTCCTTTAATTTTGGAGATATTTCTATGGCTGGGAATACTGTTCCATTTTACAGAGGGTCTGCTTGACTGTACAAAGCCTGTGTTTTGTTGTACAAATGGTCAAGAATCTTGTCAGGGAGAGGCAGGTTGATTGTAGACTGGAGAAGGACAAGATTGACTGGAAAATAGGGAGGGAAGACACTATGAGGAACTGGAGGTACAGGGATTGGATCAGTTGGGATCTTTGGAGAGAAGGCAGCTGTGGGGAGTCAAACATGTGACAAGCACAGAAGAGAGAAGGAAGCAGTCACATTAAATGCTGGAGACAGGACCAACTAAAGAAACTGTAGGAAAGAGTAGTAATATTGAGTGGAGGATGTAATAGAAGCACCACAGAGATTGGGAAGGAGATGACTACCTGGAGAAGGAATGGAAGGTTGCAGCAGAAAGAATGTTAAAGGCTTATGGTTTTGCTGAGCATCTTCTTCTTCTTCAAAAGAAGCAGGTTTGGGGGCTGATTTTTCAGAGCTGCTGAATACCTGCAGCACTTGGTAACATCATTCAGAATTGTAGAGTACTTGGGGACACTAGAAATTTGTTCCACAGAGAGCAAGAAAATAAGATGCCAGATACGACAAAGAAACTTTTCAAGAGCATTGCCCTAACTCAAAAACACCAACTCCACTACCAGAACACTGAGAAGGGTACGTGTGTTAGCATTTATACTCTAACCCCACTAAGAAGGAAGGTAAAACATATCTGTGAAGTAGAAAAATATTTTTTTCATGCTTAAATGCAGAAAGCTACCTGCTGGGACTGAAATTTTTCCTTTAAATTAACAATTTTTTGTCCAGAACTCCATGTCATGCCTTGTCCAGGAATCTTCCATTGTCATTTTTCGAGAGTTCTCCATTTTCTTTTATAGCCAGTTCCTGATGTCCTGTTCCCATAATCATCTGCTTTTTATGTAACTTTATTATGATTAAGATGTACTGAAAGTTTTTTAAAGTTGGTTGTCAAAATAACTCCCTTTCCTACCTTATATGTGTTTGGTGTATCTCAAGTTTTAGAGGCATACTGGCAGAGTAGTTATAGAATCTTGCTGCAGCTTCAGAGATGCATTCAAATACTGCTTTGGGCTTGTGCCAAAAGCTGCTCCTAGTCAACACGGCTGTGAATTAGTATCCAGCCATTTGGCCTGGGGTGTCAAAAGCATGTGGAAGTAACGCTAGCTTTTCTTGTATGCTGTTGGGTAGAAAAACTGATGTGCCTTTACCATGGTAGCCTTATGGTCTAGTGGATCAGATATGCTTCTTGACCTTAACATCCTAGAATTTATTCTGCTCTCTCTCATGATGCTACAGTAGATGGGATTGAACAAACTTAAACATTTAAGCCTCTTCTTTAATAAAGATCTCCATATGTAACATAGTTTTCACTCCAAATCCAACCGGGGGAAAAAGTCAAGCAATATGCAAATTAAAAACTGAACTGAGAGGGCTTAGGCAAACAGGAAAAGCAAGAGGATTAACCATCAGACATTTCTCCAGTCCCTAGCAGAAACAGATATTTTATTCTGTATACAAGAAAAATTGGAATTAGCATTTAATTGTCCTGCACAGTCATCAGGGAAGGCATTCTGTGAACATCTCATGCTTCTTCCTTCTGACCAGTTCAGGGAGATTGTCATCATGGGCAGATCTAGAATTTTGAAAACGGGTGTGCACATGGTGAGATGCATCATCAAATATAAAAAACCTCATGTTTTCCTCCAGTTAAAAAGAAACTAGAAGATTTACTAATATGCTAGGAGCCTAGGGCTTTATTATTCAGTTTAAGATGGATGTAAAAACAAATATAACTTAATTGGAATGAGTTTCCAACAGGGCACCAGTTTTAGGCCCCGTTACAGTCCGTGCTGGCCCATTGGACCAGGACCTACAGGGAAACTTACCTCTGGACCTGGGGGTTGTGGAATGGCTGCTGGAGGTGCACAGCCAGCCATCTGAAGATGGTCTGCATCAGCCTGGGTGGCACATTGTCATGTACAGCTGGAGTGGGCTCCCATTGGCTGTTGGGAGTTCTGCTGAAAGTCAAAAGGGGCTACTGGCACACTTAGTGATCCGTGGAGAGGGGGAAACTGCATGGAGATGCAGAGACGGTGCCGGGAGCCAGGGACCAAGCCAGAGCCAGGACTGAAAACCAGAGCTGGGACAGGAAGTCAGAGTTATGGACAAAGCCAGGTGGTGAGAGGAAAACCTTCTGTCAGAGGGTGGCAGAGAGTTGTGACAGAAAGGGGGATAAAAGAGGATGAGTCTGAAAATGAAAGGCCCAGAAATGATGGCAGGATAATCATGATTATTGGATCAGGAGGCATCAAGGAAGTGACTTACAAACTGACCAAAACTAAATTTAGTAAAGGGGATGGGCAGGTGCCTTAAGCATGCCTCAATTGATGGAGTGAGTAAGGGTTGAGTAAAGATGAACTCAGTAATTAATGAGGCATAGAAACGGATTAATTGAGCTATTTGATGGAATATAAATAAGGATCAAGTGAGGATGAATTTGGTCAATTAATGAAGTACAAGGAGAGATTAAATTGAATGATGGCAAACTCATTAAATTGATTAAATATAGGTTCAATTGAGTGATGGCAACTCATGGATTGAAGAAATATAAAACAGCACCAATTGATGTGGTGAGCGGGTGGTGAGAGCCTCACCAACAGGTGAACTATGAAACAGCTCATTCGCTAGATGAGTCAATGGAAGTGGGATTGTTAGCCAGTGATTCCCAAGGACAGGTGATTAAAAAGTACTGATTGGTACTTTGGCAAGCCAGATAGAACAAGATGTCCAGGAAGATCTCAGGTCTGAGCCCACAGGCAGGGTGTAGGGGAGTGGAGCCCTGTGAAGAAAAGAGATCACCATCACTATGTGGCGGGTGAATAACAAGGGAGACTTCAAAGTGGGGGAGTAAGTGAGCGAGTGAGAAGTTTCCTGGATACGCACTCCCACAGAGTTAAAAACAATCTGTGGGGCTGTGAAATAAATGCAAACCCAAAATCTCTGGTCTCACATATATAGCAGTGTGCAAAACACTTTCGCTCAGCTGGATAAAAATCAGGCATGCTACATTCCAGGAATTCATTCAAAATAGCACCGGGCAGCATCTATTTAAAATTGTAATAGTAACTTCTGGGGAATTTATTACAAAAGAGTCTCCTGCAATTAAAATAGGGTTAGACAAAATACTAGGAGAACATGATAGGGAATAAATCATTTTCTAAAGAAGTCTTTGGAAAATCTTAGGGAAAGCTGAGTCCTAGCAAACCCATTAAATGTTAAAAGAAAAACAGACACAACTTCTGTCTCAAATTATAATAGTAGCACAAAATAATTCCAGCTATCCAGTGGAGTATGATATAGCCATACCAAACATCTTGGCCCAGATCCTAGGCTGTGTCTAAAGTATGGTCAGTATTATGTAGACACTTGGTGGAAGCAAATAGCTTGTCAAACCACCTTGTATACCACCTCCTATAAAAACTTGCAGTCCCTGGTATAAATCTAAAGATTTTCAGAACTATTGTTCTTTGTCACAAACACCATCTGCCCTTAAGATTTTACCACCTCCTTTGGGGTGCTTCTGTGATGGCCCTTCCTTCCAGATCATGCACACTGTGTTGTGGGATACAGAAAGATGCCAGTGCTGATATTGTGATTCTGTTGCTTAATGATTTTCTCATGCTCAGTAGGATAGATTCACCATTTTTAGCTTTTTAGCTGTGCATAGTGAAAGCAGACCTGTCCGATCTTCATGCTTACTTATGAATAATGTGCCATACCAAGCTCAGGAGATTGACTCATCTGTTGATTTACTGTGCTAACAGTTTATTTACCAATAACCATCTTGATTTTTTTTCTACCACTGTGAATATCAGAGTATTTGTAATATACTATTTGACATCATTTTTCCATAAAACTGCAGATGTATTTCTGACAAGCTAATGTCTTACTCATTCTTGAGACTTGCCCTAAAACTAAAAAAATCTCATTTCTCCTACCAAACACAAGCCATAAAACTTTAATCTAGATCTATCCCAATACTTGTGTTGCCCGTTCCCGTGCTTGCGCTGCTGAGAACCTGAGGAAAGTTCTATGACCATAGACATTTCTGTCATTAATTCTCCTGCCCCCCCTTATTTCTGTTATGTTCTTCACCTATTTATGCCAATGTTAATTCCCTTTTAATTCCCTCTTTAAAGCATCCATCCTCCCTGTTGTACTCTCTCTTGATGTGGAATTTTCCCTGTTTTTTCAAAGAGAAAATCGACCTGATCTAGGGTCACTTCCTTCTTCTTTTCCCTGCCTCTTAACATTTCATCATCTTTCTCTTCTGACACTGAAGTTTCCACTTTAGTTTTCCATTTGTTTTCTTTTTTCCTTCTTCCTCCCTTGCCCCTTGATCTCTTTCCTCCAATATAATGCCCAGAGTAGCTAGGATACCAGGGGTTTGTGTCCTGGACAAAACCTTGTCAAACAGTTCTGGCAGAGGACAGGTGGGGAAAGGGCCAGGGACTCAGCACCAGAAAGCAGGAGGTGGTCAGTCATACCTTTTCCCAGGAACTCAAAATCCCTAGCTGCTGCTGATAATTCCAAATTGTTGCTACTGCTGTGGTATGATATTTCTGTCCCTAGCTGCCACTGCTGCAGTAAAGATTACCTCAGAGCCACCATCCAGCACAACTTCTAACTGGAGGCTAGGGCTGCTGGCCCTGCCCCTAGTTAAGCTGCTGTTCATTCCTCCCCCACCATTCTCAGCTTCTGATTCTCTGATTTCTCACAGAACAAGTATCTAGGCCATGTCAAAATCCTGCTGTTGCTACTTCCATAACACAGGAAGGCTTAATTTAATATTCTTACATCATCATATTAATAGATTTTTTAGCGGGCCTTTCTCTTCTGAAATGCACATTTTCCAATTTTAACTCTTAGGTTCACAGTGCACTTTCATTTAATGGTGCAATGGGATCTGATCTCTGATCCGAACAGTCACACTGCCTGCCATGCCACATGGACATGGCAGGAGGTACAGTTTTGGGATTTAGGATTGCTTCCTAATGGTACCATTACTGCTTGCCCAGATTTCCTGGCTCCCCCTGAACCAGCAAATTGAAAGCCAGGTGCTCACAGGTGGACTGAATCTGCATGGTCCTGGGATTGAACTGGGCCTCTTGGAGACTCCCATGTGATCCTTGTGTTGTGACTGACAACCAGGTATTGGTCTCAGCCTTAGGGGTAGATGAGAACCATGAGCCAGCACTGGTTATCCTGCCACATGTTCAATTTAAGGCATGATGAAAACCAGCCCACAGATGTGTTATACATTTTTCTGGAATATTTTTGTAGCTGGTTTCCTATTTTGTTGCACCATTAATTCCTTGAATATAAGGTAGGGTTACTATTTATGGCAGGATTAACAGGGTAATTGCATCTGAATTGTAACATCTGTCAGGGGCCTTAGTCTCACTTGGTCCTCTTATGCACCTCTTCAGTGAACCAAGTTCAGGGGGATCTATGAAGTAGTGTGTATAAATTATATGTCAGGTGAGCATGAGTTTAAAGGTATGCCTATACTGCACAAGGCAGTGTAGTATGGAGATGCCTAAAGTAGCTTTAGATAGTTAAGTAGTTACCTAGCTTGGTAACTAAAACAGGGTACATCTAGATGTGCTGCTAATGCGGCATGATAAACTCTGGCTCCTTTTTAGCTGGAGTCAGCTGCTCCCAAGTGCAGCATCTGTACATGCACCCAGGACTACCATGGTTTGAGCTGGGGCAGAGCAACCCTGGGTGAGAAGGGGGCACAGAGGGTCAGCCCTGAGCTCTGGGTGGCTGCATCAGGCAGCGGAGGGACTGGCTGGGTCACAAAGATGCTAAAGTGCAGGGCTAGGCAGCAGGCAGCTCCCATACTTTAGCATTCTCATGCCCCAGCCAGCCCCTGTCACTATCTACACGTGCATTTCAGCGCATGCAATGACTGCTGTAGGATAGTGCTGTTCCTGACAGTACTATCCTATGGCAGAGTTAATTTACTGCATGCTAATACAAGCTCACCTGTAGTGACATTTTACTGCAAAGCTAATTACTCAACTCCACAGTAAAGCACACGCATAGATGCACTCACTGTCTGGTCATAGGAGTATGGAGTGCTGTGTAAACTTAGCAGGGTAAATTAGCACGTGTGGCTCTCCATGCTACTGTGACTTAGTGGCTTCTGTTACCCCAGCCTAATTCATACAGTGTGGACATACCATAGGTATTTTATCTTACCCTGAGTAAGCTAGAAGAAACTCCACTAACTTCAGTTTCTATAGGGCATTGTTGCATTTATCTCACTCCTTTCTGCTTTTATACAAGTTTACTTAAATGAGAGTTGAACTGAGTTTATTATCCAGTTAAAATGAAATCAGAATTTGGCCTATGCAATCTAAGTTAGGCAGGAAGCACAGTTCAGGTATCTTATAATATTTTCCTCCTTTCACTTCTTGGTAACCTGAAAGATTTCAAATCTGTATTAACAATTGCTCCAGAAAAGTGACTTATGATCACACATGAAGCCTGTGTCAGAACATAATTCTCCTGACTATACCCTTAAGTTCAGTTAGTGACTAATAGGTTTTATTCAACTAGAAGACTATCTTTATACCTATGATACCAAATTTCATCTTACATAATGCTTTTCACAGCATAAGTTCAAAATACTATTAAAAGCAGATGTATAGATTGAATCACCTGCCAGAAAGCCAGATCTATTAGGAAGGAGGCTGGATCAGTAGAACTGTATTATGGTAGGAATTGATGGGGCTTAATGGCTCTTGGGTGAAATTCTGGCTGCATTAAAGTTTCATAGTTTCATAGTAACTAGGGTCAGAAGGGGCCTAGAGCAGGCCATCTAGTCTGACCCCCTGCCAATGGCAGGAACAAGTGCTGGGGTCAC
>JAGPOW010003648.1:27814671-27830962 GCA_030014935.1 Caiman crocodilus | reverse complement strand
CCAGAACTGGACACAGTACTCCATCTGCGGCCTGACCAACGCCGCATAAAGGGGGAGGATCACCGTCTTGGACCGGCTCGAAATGCATCGTCGAATGCACGCTAGGGTAAATTTCAGAACTCCTGTTGGCTTCATTGAGGCTTAGATTTCACTCCTGATTTCCAGCAGAAACAATGTTAGACTGGCTCATGGGCCATGGCTTATTAACATACAGGTGTAACAGAATTAAGTGGAGAGAGATTAGGGAAATAGGCAAATGGTGTGAAGTAACTTCTGACTGTGAGGCCAAATACAAATGACAAGCTATGTTTTGCACAAAATTATATTGCAAATTGCAGAATTTTTATTTTTATTTAAGGCAGTGAGAGTACCTGTGATCTGTCATTACCATTAATTACTTTACCTTATTGTTCTTGTTTTTATCATAGAAAATTGGAGTTGGAAAGAACCTGAGGAGGTCACCCTGTCTAACCCTCTGCTTAAAGTAGGACCATTCCCAACTAGATCATTCCAGCCAGGGCTTTGTCTAGCCAGGCCTTAAAAATCTCCAAGGACCAAGAGTCCACCACCTCTCTAGGTAACTTGTTCCAGTGAGCGAATTACTAGTAACTGTGTCCTAGTGAGAGTTTTTCCTAATATCCAGCTGAAACCTCCCTTGCTGCATCTTGTTTACTGCCAGCCTGCCAAAACAGGAAATGATAACTACATTTAATAAACACTTTTGTTTAGACTGGACAACATCTGTCATAGCATAATTTAAAATAGCGCTCTAAGAAAATAAGATTTGGACAATTGAAGACAGTGGAAGTTGAAGCTTTTCTTTTTTCTTCCTCAAATATTGTTCACAGTTTGTTTCAAGGGTTTTTTTTTTCTCTCAGGGCTTAATTGCTGTCTGTTACACTATTGTTCCCTTAACTAAGCAGAGGAAATCAAGGGAATATGGCAGATAATTGCCTATTTCATTCAAATTATGTAATATACTTACAGGATTGGATTGGATTCTTATACTGTTACTCAAATCAAATAAGAATTTATTAACAAAGGCCCACTGATTTAATAACATTAACCATGAAGAAAGATGTAATTAATTGTGTGGACTGATGAAAGAATCAACCTATATATATGTATTATTTTTCAGTGTATTGATTATGGAGATGGATGATTGTGACAGGGAACATTCAAGGGAAATGCTTGATGTTCAGTATTTCTCAGCGTTTGAGTGCTTTATATTTCAGGCCAGACTTGGTTTCTGCTGTAGCCATCTGTGCTGTTCAGACAGTGCAAAGTAGTTGGATTATGGCTGGTAAGTGGGAAGCAGAGAGCTCTCTTGGTGCAGTGAAACTACCTGCTGATATGAAGATAGGGCCACTATATCCTGTGCCAACTGTCCATCCCAAACTCCAGAGTAAGGGTGCTTTAGAGAGCAGGTGTGTTGTGTGGGAAAATGATAAGAGTTTAGCGGAACATTGCACTACTACATTGATCCTCCACTAGTACAAGGTCCCAAAGAGACTGATGTATCCATAGCATAAGTTAAGACTAGTGTGATTTACACTCTGTATGGCCAAGGTTGGTATAAAACACCCCACTACATCAGAGCAGTTCTTTTAGTGCCCAGAGGCCTCTGATATTGAGCAGACCTTGGACTCAGCAAAGCATGTTCTGCTTCCGTTGTAATGATATAGTCATACTAGCTTTTTGTATTAAACTTGATATTTGCACATTCAACTATGTTGTTTCTGTCTCATGGCAGTTAAGTAATTTTTGTTAGCAGAAATGACTTTGAAGTCAGTTGAACTACACATGTGAAGAACAAGTCACTAGTCTGAGCAAGGGAATCACAGACTAGCACCGAGATGCTCACCCAGGGTTCCACAAGATCGTTTTAGGGGTAACAGTATCCTGTAATATAGCACTGTTAAGTATTCAGAAACCTACGTGATTCACAAAATAAACCCAGATATTTGAAAAAGAAATCTGTAGGGGTAAAAACATTCTGATCTGCTGTGGTCTTTCTGAGTTCTTTGCAACAAAAGAATTGCCGTGTGTTTTTATTTATTTTATAGTAAAATAAATGAGTAAAAAGTAAGAGCTGGCATTTTCCGAAGGGGCCTTGAGTCTAAAAAGGTTGGGAACCATGGGACTAGCTTGTTATCCATAAGTAATATTGTAGATACTACATGCTATTAATGGTGACAAATTTTCTCGCTGTGTCAAGTAACAGGATGAAATTCACCAAAAACAAATGCATTTAACGGTACCAAAATGAATGACACAACACTTTAGTCATTTCCTTTCCAAGGACCTGGACATGACATTTTTATCACTGTAATTTTGTATGCCAGTGTTAATTAGGTGTACACTAGGAGGAGACAGAGGTGAAAGGTGTCCCAGGAGCCAGAGCGGACAGATAATCAGCTATTCCAGAATAGCTGCTTATAGTAGGTACTATTTTAACACATTGCCATTTAGTGAGGGGAGGGTGGGGAAAACATGTACCGTATAGTCTGTGTATATATAGCTAACAAATATGACTGGGTGAATATGGACACATGACACTTAGTGGTATAAATTATACTGCTGTAGTTTCACCCCTGATTTTTTTTTTTCTGGCATAATTTTACACTTGATTCAAATGTTCACAGTCCTATTTCCTAGATGCTTTATTTACCGCCCCCAAGAAAATCTGGAAATCCTTTTCTTGCATGTCCAACCTGGAACCACTAGTCATATTACATTTGTTTAATACTACAACTTTTCCTAGTTTTCATTTGCTTCTAGCTAACCTAATTCCAACAGTGTATGGGTAGCAGCAAGCCAGGTGCAATCACAAGTCTCAACTATGGACTATTTCTTGTAATCTTAGCCACTTAAGAAAACTTTAGAGACTGCCTTATATTTTTAACACTTATAATTAAAGTGCTATATGCATGCATGTCCACACACAATTACATGTACACACACACACAATTACACATACACACACACATTATTTTAATAGTTTTTCCCAGAAAATGCATTATTCATACTCCATATTGAAAGTTAAACTCAAAAAATAATTGCTAATCTTTACTCATTAATAATGCATTGTATATCTAAGTTAACTTCAGTGGCAACACAATTTAATTAACTTGGAAGTGTTAGTGTGGTTTTGGAACATTGACAGTTAAAAGGAATATTGCCAGATTTTGCCACATTAGGGAGGAAAAGCAGAATCTGCAAAGTTGTAGAAAGGAAACTGTGTGCATGTGTGTGTGTGCATGTGTATGCAAGTTGTGTGAAATGAAGACAGTGAAGAAAATGAAGAATGTATCATACTAGTTGGACGTGTATAGTTCTCAGTCCAACAAGTATGTGAAACTACAATGCATTACTATGCAGTATATATAGAAGACCTATTTTACATTAATAGAATACAGAAGGTTAAAATAACCTAAGCAGCGGGTTACAGTTTGTTGTTAAAGCATTGGTAATGCAGAATGTCAATTTTGATCTCAATGAAACTACTCCATTTTTCTGCACCAGAATCTAGTATTCTGTTTTTTGAACTCAACTGCACCATTACAAGATGATGAAATCAACATAAAGTTGTCACTAATGTCCAGACTATTCAACCATGAAAAAGGTTAGAAAAACATAGACACAAAAAGTGTTTGGTTTATTATTTCAGGTTTGAGAGATAGGAACTAAAAGTTTCTAGGATATTTTATGTTCTAGATTGATTACAGTTAAAAAGATCCGATTACTTTGTTCCCCTTGTCTTTTAGAACTATTAATAACACAGATAAAACTTTATTTTTATTTATAAAGACACAGCTGTAATAGGAATCTGGGCTAGAGTTACTGTGTCCTTGAGAAAAATAGAATGAAATAAAGTTTACGTTAGTGCACTAATACTGTTTTTTTTATCATTTATGTACATATACTGTGGTCAAAAATCCTGTTGTACCTCTGTAATTGTATGTGTATTTATATAGGTGTACATTGCCCATAAATTTGACCAAGCTGAGACAATTTCAGGTGTCCAGAAAATTCAAGATCTGGTCCTTAGTTTGATGATCAAGCATTTTGTTCTTTAAGATTAGTGAAGTCAGATTAATATATAGTTTTGTAATCCACAGCATTCTTTTCAACTAAACAGATGCACATACATGCTGAAGCACTGTAATTGAAGGTAAAGTTTAAATCCTGCTGGAACAACAAGCTGTAATCCTTTGAGACTTTGGATACATAGACAGGAAGTTGTGGATAAGGCTTTGGTCTGCTGTTGTCAGGAAACACTGAGCATTTTTTAAGTATCTGGAAAAATCATTTTGGTAAAATCTGAACTAGCTTGCTAGTAGTATCTCACCAGATTGGGTCAAGAATAGCAGATGATGTATGAATTTTGTTTAGGTATGCTGAGCATAATGGTGTCAATAAAAAAATCATATTTACCTGCTACTGTAGGTAATGAAGAGATGTTACTTGTGCCTACTTTAGAAATGCTGTTATCCCTTTACACCTTCGGTTATCCCCTCTGAGTGGTTAGCCAGTAGTCAGACTTGCAACTTGTTTCTGTTAGGAAAAAAAATGATTTAGCTACTTTTGTAATACAATTCTGTTTCTTTACAAAGAAATGTATGTAAGTTCCTGTTTGTATCAAACTGTAGAGAAGACCTATCAAACTACATAAGTGAACTCTTACTCCAGTTTGTATCCTGTGCTTTTGGTGTTGGCTCCTAGCTGAAGCAAGAGGAGTCAACAATCTCATCAATAAAAAGAGCTTATTTACTTTTACATGAAGCCTGAATAAATGTTAGCTTTTATATTTGTCAGTTTATGTGAAGTTTTACTTAATCCCCAGCCTAACACCTAACTGTACTGTAATGCTGCCAATTGGTACTCTGTTAGTAAGGAAATATGGCTTAGTTTGCTAATTAAATAAAGGTCCAAGGATTTGAGGTTTACTTATGAATAACTGCTACACCTTATGTAAAAGCAGAAAATATTCCAAACAAGACCATTATCAATTAAAATAATTTAATAATTTAAAATGCATAGTACTTCTTTTTTGTGACTGCTATGTCCCCCCAAAAACATTTTGATTCATTAATATTCAGTTAGCTGTATATTCAGTGACAATTCAATCAAATATTAAAATCATACAAATTGACAAAAATTGATTAATGACCTTAGCTCTTAATTTAGAGAATAGGAAAGAACTACATTATTTCCCAAAGGCAGAGGAATATTTTGCTTATGAATTTACTAAAACCTTTTTTTTTTTTTTTTTTTTACATCTGAGTGTTATCGATCAAATAAAATAAATGTGCTGGAATACTGAATATGATTGTATTCTGATTATGACACAAAGAAATCAGCTAAAAGTTGATTCTTGTCCTTATAATTTCATTGAAATTTGCTCATATAACCAATATGTCACAATCACTTCTTTTCCCTTTTCCTCCAGTTTCCCCATTCCACTGCCTCCTACCTCCCCACCGTAGGGGCCAACATTGATTACTGTGAAACCCTTCCCAAAATTTGAACTCTTGTGAGCCATGAATGGGTACCACTATCAACCACTTTCAGTGAAGAATGTAATTTTGGTTTTTACATGTAAACTGGGTATTGTTGAGAACCAGCCCTGTCCAGTTTCAGGGTTTCCATTCCTCTCCCTACAAGTTTTACAAAAACTAGTGTGTTCTCCTGGATTTTGTAAATCACTGTAGGCTAATCAGCTGAGCTAGCAAAATTGAAAAAATTTTGAATGAACCATCACACAACAGTGCTGGCATCTGGCCCTCTCTGGAGCTTTCTGCTGAGCACACACTCACACTGTGACAGATGCCTTCCTGTCATTGTTCCCCCCGACTAAGAGCCATATGAGAATATTAATGTATACAAAGTTCTAGTCAGCTATTGGTATCTTCTAGCCCTGCTTATAGAGGATATCAATGCCATATCAGTGTTCCCATAAACACCATATATATAATAGTACTCCCAGTGGTGTTATCACTGGTGCTAATGTTTAAGGGAAAATCTATGGTGAAGAAAAAGGCATCAGAAACTAGTTTATATAGGGAGATGACACTATTTTCATAAGGTTCACGTTAAAAGTTCAGATGCTAATGCTACTATGGGAACTCTGAATCATGGGTCTTTGCATTTTTGGAAACAAAGAAGCTGGAGGCTCTTTTTGGCTTGCTTTATACATACAATTCATTTCAAATGAACAAAAAGTCTCCCTATGTCAGTACGATTTAAGTCATACATTTTATGGTGCACTATAATTTTGTTATACTGAATGTAATACTTCTTTGTGGGTTTTATAGAACTTTTTAGGAAGAGAATCATCAGTATTTTTTGAAGTAGATTATGATTACTGCATCCAGATGCACTACAGTAGGTCTTAAGAATCCACTAAAACCGGCAAGTATTAGAGGGTGTGTGTGTGTGTGGGGGGGGGGGGGTGTGGACATTTTTAGGAATGTGTTGTTATTCATTTTCTTCCATGTTTATAGTCCAGTGAAGAAAAATCAGCTTCCCCACTTAAAATTATACACCTGAGTTTTAGAGGGCTGATTTTTGAGGAAAAGGTGCGTGAGATATGTGAGTATATGCAGTGTTGAGGTGCTTTAAGGTTTTCCAGTTTGGCCTGAAAAGATCCCTAGATGACCAGATTTGGCTGGCTGCTCAGTACTCTGAATTCAGTTGATTTATTTTGCATTAAATAGTCATTGTCTAACATTCATAAAAAGTATTGTGAAGCAGAAGCCAGAACCCAGGACTCCCTCCCACTTAGGGGAGTATTTTCCTAACTAGAGTCAGGTTCCAAATGGCATGCTCTCTTCCTGGCCTCATAATTCTTTCATTCTTTCTGCCCAGTGGGTCAACTTCAATGGCAGAAATGGAGAATATCCTCAATTCTGTGTACACATAGGTTGGTGGCTGGAGCACTTTCTTCAGAAGTAGAATATGTGGTTTCAAACCTCCTCAGGGTGAGTGAGGCCTGGAAGCCAGTTACCTGGCTTCCTTGGCAAATGCCCTAGCCAGTAGTTTACTGAACAAAAGGTAGTAGGTAGTTCATTTTCTTTCTCCTCTTCATTTGACACTGAATTCAAGAGTGTCTATTAAAAGGATGGCAGTGTTATGTGTTCTTGAGTGAGGTATGGCCACACTCCTGAGGTGAGAGGTGTTCTTTTTGTGCTAGTGGCAGCAGTGATATAGCTTAGTTTGAAAAAAAGGCTATTTTTATTTTTTTTAAGTTTATATCAGAGTCAACCAGAAAATATATCTAATGCTTTTTTGCAAAAATCTTAGCTTACATGATAATGCTCTGAAACAGTTAGCTTGTTGGTTGGATACAGAACCCAAGGTATTTCATGTTGTATCCTCCAAGTTGTACTTTGTAGACAATACTTTTGAAACGCACACCTTCACTTTGAGATATTCTTTATGTTCACTGAATGAAATGACAGGCTTATTTAGAACTCTCCTCTATTTGCACAGGTTTGAAAAAAATATAGAAGAGGTTTTTAGGGATTTTTTTTTTAAAAGGCCCTTTAAACATCTTTAGTTGTATTATATCATTCTTATAAAGCTCAAATCCCTCATAGTTTGGTTGTAAACTATTAATTCTACAGTTGAGGCTTTTTGATTAAAAAAACCCCAACAACTCATTGCTTTAGCTGGACTTCCATGATAATTTTAAATTAAATACGTAAATTGAAATGGATGCATTTGAACATTACCCCATATTATTTGTCTTTCCAAGAAGGACCAATCATAACATCACTTCATCAGTAGTTCCTTAGTGACTATTTTGGTTGAACCATGCTTGCTTGAAATAATTAGCCTACAAGGCCCCCTCTACATGTGCAGGTAAAGACTTATCAGGATCTAATGCATGATCCACACAAGCATACCTCCTGCCATGCCAGATGTAAGTCACTCACTGGCAAGAACCAAGCTTCCAGCTGGAGGGACACTCCATGCACCCTTGGGCTGGGGGATCATGGCAGTTATGACCTCCCAGGCTCAGTTGTGTGTGAAACCCTCAGCTGTAGGAGATTATGACATCTGCAATCAACCAGGCTCATGAGTTTCGTGTTCTCCTGAGTCTGGGAGATCACAGCAGTCGAGATCCCCAAGGCCCAAGGGTTTTATGCACACACAAGCCTAGGGGATCACAGCTGCTGCAATCCCCAAGCCCCAGGAGTTTAATTCTGGGCTTGGTGCACCCCTGCAGCTGATGGGGCTCCTAGCCACAGGGGAGACCCTGCTTCACATGCAAATTAAGGCTTTATAGCAACCTGCTATAAAACTTTAAAGATGCAACTTTATAGCTGGTTGAAGCTTGTTATGGCATGATAGTGACTATGCATGTGTAACTGGTCTTACAGTAATTGCACAATTAACCAGTTAATTATGTGATACCTGTAAGGTGTAGTGGTGGCCCAAGTACTGTATGTATACAATAATTAGATTCTATATATGGAAAACTGATAAATTTGTTATAATTTTCCAGGTATAGTATCTAATTATTGGAGTTTTCCCTTGAATTTGTCCCCCTCACACTGCTACAGCAGGGAAAATAATCTGCCCTGCATGACCTCTACCCCACCAACATCTTCCCCCTGCAACCCTACCTACCCCCTGTTTTTGTCAGACCTTTCTCTCCCTGAACACATGAAGTTGAGAGGCAAATTTGAAAACACTGACTTTGAAAGAAACACATGTGTAGTTATTTACAGATAGGCAAATTACTCAGGGTACCTGTCACCATGTGGTGCAACAAGGCTCCCAGGGTCCCCAAGAGTGGAGTGCATAGCCCAATCACAGCCCCTGATCAGGGATTATGGCCCAGAAAGGGCTGAGGGTCAGCTCCGCTTACCTGCAGCCAGCCAAGACTCAGAGGCAGAGTTGCACATGTCTCTGCCACTCCATTTTAAAAGCATGCTCTCTCTGCATTTGGGAGGCTGCTTGAGGAGTGGTATCATAAAAAGGTATCTGTAGTCCCCGTGTCGGGCAGCAGCTGTGGAGGAGGGAGTGGTAGCAGAAGCAGAGAGGCTCTTCCATTGATCCAGTGGGGTCTGATGTGGATGTGAGGGAGCTGCCACCAAGCCACTCCAGAGGGAACCTGGAGGACAAGGAACATGAGGTCCTGTGGTAACTGGTGGGATCTGCCTCAGGACTAAAGGCCAGATGATGGAAGCATGAGTCCATTACCCCGTGCAGCACCACAGCTGAAGTGCTCCAGGGCTTATTCTGTTTCAGTTTCTAGAAAAGGGAGAGCGGACATGTGAGAATCCTAGTGCAGCTCGTGGAGGCTCAGGCACAAAGGCCACTTGATTTGGCTTTAAGTTGAGTAATAGAGCTAATGTGGGAGAGCCCCACTTGGCTATTCTCAGCCCAACTAAAGGGACAGTAGTTTGGTTTTAGTGCACCTAGGTGAACACCCAGGTAGCATGGACTCTGAAAGTACTTGGACATAGTCATCGTCCTTCAGGCAGTCTAGAAAATGAATGAGCACCTTTTGTGTGGTAGCCCATTATATCACTGTGGCTGCATTTAGAACTGGCTGGCTAGTGGATGGGGTATTGGGGAGGTGGAACCCCAAGTCACCTACTGTGGAACTGAGCCAGCCTGAGGGTGGAGTGTCACCCTATTTTTGAGGAACAAATAAAGTGGTATTTTGGCCTTGGGTGTGAGAGCAATTAATTTCTTAAATGCACATAAATCAATCTGCAGCAAAGGAAGTTTAGGTTAGACATGAGGAAGAATTTTCTCAGTAGGAGGGGTGTAAAACACTGAAACAGGTTAGCCAGAGAGGTGATGGAAGCTGCATCCTTGGGGGTTTTCAAAACCCAGCTAGACAGCATTGGGTGGGGTGATCTAGATGGGGCTGGTCCTGCTTTGAGCAGATGGTTGGACTAGATGACCTCCTGAGGCCCCTTTGAACCCTAACATTCTATGATTCTGTGATTCTAAGTGTGTGTGTATATGTATATAGGACAAGCCCCATTTAGCTCACACCTGCCAAAGCTGTCTAGCTGAGTTTTGAAAACCCCCAAGGATGCAGCTTCCATCACCTCTGTGGCTAACCTGTTCTAGTGATTTTCTTCCCCTAGTACTGAGAAAATTCTTCCTAATATCTAACCTAAACTTCTTTTACTGCAACTTGAGACTGTTGATCCTTATTCTGTCATCTGCCACTACTGAGAATAGCTTAGCTCCATCCTTTTTCGAACCCCCTTCAGGTAGCTGAAGACTAATATTAAGTCCCTTCTTAACCTCCTCTTCTCTAGACTAAATAAGTCTAGTTCCCCAGGTCTTTCCTCGTAACTCATGTCCTCTAGCCTCCTCACCATTTTTATTGCTCTCTGCTGGACTCTCTCCAATTTGTCCACCTCCTTTTGGTAGTGGGGGGCCCCAAAATTGAACACAGTACTCCAGATGTGACCTCATCAGTGCTGAATAGAGGGGAATAATTACTTCCCTTGATCTACTGGCAGCACACCTACCAGTGTAGCCCAGTATGTTGTTAGGTTTCTTGGGAACTAGGGCACACTGCTGGCTCATTCAGCTTATTGTCCACTGTAACCCCCAGGTCCTTTTCTGCAAACCTGCTGCTCAGCCAGTCATCCCCCAACCTGTACTGGTACATGGGATTGTTTCATGCTAAGTACAGGTCTCTGCACTTGTCCTTGCTGAATCTCATGAGATTCTTTTGGCCCAATTCTCCAATTTGTCTAGGTCACTCTGAATCCTAGCCCTACCCTCCAGCATATCTACTGTTCTCCCCAGCTTGGGGTCATCTACAGACTTTCTGAGGGTGCACTCTGTGCCACCTTCCAGGTCATGATGAAGACATTGAACAAAACCAGCCCCAGGACTGACCTCTGAGGGACTCCACTTGGTATTGGCTTCCAACTAGACATTGAACCATTGATTACTACCCTCTCAGCCTAATGCTCAAGCCAGTTTTCCATCTACCTTACAGACCATTCATCCAGCCCAAGCTTCCTTAGCTTACCTGTGAGAATGCTGTGGGAGACCGTATCAAAAACCTTGCTAAAATTAAAATAAACCACATCCACCAATCTCCCCACATCCACAGAGCCAGTCATCTTGTCACAGAAGGCAATCAGGTTGGTCAGGCATGATTTGCCCTTGGTGAATCCATGCTGACTATTCCCAATTACCCTTTTATTAGCCACGTGCTTACAAATGGATTCCTTGAGGATCTGCTCCATGATTTTTCCAGGGATTGAGGTGAGGCTGACTGGTATGTAGTTCCTTGGATTCTCCTTCTTCCCTTTCTTAATGTGGGCACTATGTTTTCCCTTTTCCAGTCATCCAGGACCTCTCCTGATTACTATGGGGTTTCAAATATGATTTCCAATGGCTGTGCAGTCACATCAGACAATTCTCTCAGTACTCTCAGGTGCATCCCATCCAATCCCTTAGACTTGTACACATCCAGCTTTTCTAAGTAGTCCCTAACTTGTTCTTTCAGCTCTGAGAGCTGATCACCTCCTCTCCAAACTGTACTGCCCCAGTAGTCTGGGGTCTGCCCTTGCCTGTGAAGATGGAAGCAAAAAAGGCATTGAGGACTTCAACCTTTTCTGCATCCTTTGTCACAAGATTGCCTACCCCAGTCACTTGTAGAAATCCTTCTTGTCAGATTCCTTGCTAGCTGCAACTCCAATTGCACTTTGGCCTTCCTGACTTCATCACTACATGCCGGAGCAATGCTCTTATATTCCTCCCTAGTTAATTCTTCAAGTTTCCACTTACAAGCTTCCTTTTTGTGATTTAGTTTACTGAAGCGTTTCCTGTTAAACTAAGCTGGTTTTTCTGCCATACTTGCTAGTTTTCCTGAACATTGGGCTGGTTTATTCCTGCACTCTCAGGAAGGCTTCCTTAAAGTACAGCCAGCTCTCCTGGACTCCTCTTCCCCTGAGCCTGGTTTCCCAGGAGATCACGCCCATGAATTTCCTGAGTGAGTTGAAGTCTTAAGTGCCTGAAGATTCAGATAGGCACATAGTGGGATTTATAAAAATACCTACATGGATTAGACACTTTTGTAAATATTACTAGACTCCTATCTATATTTTTAGGCTCCTGAATACTTTAGTAATCTGGACAGTTGTCCTTATGCATATATGTATCAACTGAGTATGGAATAACTGTGCTTTATTGGATACAAGAGTCAATATAGAATAGTTGTATTTACAATATGAGGAAAATATTATCTTAACAGAGTCTGTATCACTGAATTTTAGTAATAGACATTGCACGTCTATCACAACATATAATTCTTTGTATTATTAATTCCTTAAAAACAAACTTTTAATCTTATGAAATACTTCTGAATATTTGATACAGAATTTGGAACAAAATGCACAAACCAAATAATATTTCTTCTAAATTTATGGTAGGTGTCATCCTAGCTCATGTAGTAAATTAGAAAAACTACTTGGACTGAGTTTAGTAAGAGTAAATGATAAAATAATCTGAAAGCTTGTCCAGTAGCCCAAAAGCTTGCCCAGCAGTTTTCCCAGCTATACAGTTGATCCAGTAAAAGATATCACAAAAAGACTTGCCTCTCAAAAAATAATCAGACTAATAGAAACTGCATGAACAAGTTGAGAAAAGGGAAAGTCAGATTGTCTGATTTGGCAATATCCAGTCAAAATCTTCTTGCCAGATATAATACAGGCATTATATCAAAACAAATTTGTTGGCTCAACATCACTTTCTAGCACGAGGCATTACTATCTGTTTGTGGAGGCAGTAGCTTTGTGGAAACTAACTCTTCCATTCTTGTTTTATGCACAACAATATACATATTTCTGCAGTCACGTGTAATTAGAAGCATATAATCTTTATGAAGTTATGACATAGTTTTACCAGGCTTGGGGAACATGCCAGATATCGTAAACATTTTGGAAACAAATTCACTGTTTCAGAAAAGAGATCACCAGACTAGATTAGTTCCAAAATCTAAAGATTTTCCTATTCAGGGTTTTTGCAAATACTCCCATACAATTATGCTCCCACCTGCTTATGGCCACCATGAATGTTCATTGCCAAGTGGAAATGGTCAGAATATCCCACAGTAGAAGCATGAGTTTAGGATATATAGGCAGAATCTCATTACAGAGAAGCTATCCAAATGTCTGGAAGAAAGATTTTGGGATGAGATGGCCATCTGGTTCTTTTTACAATACATAATGCAGCTAACTTTACCCATACTTAAACACTTGAATACAAAAAAATAAAGAGACTTACTGCACTGAAGTTTATTCATCAAGCCCATAAGAAATAAAAGTAATCATTCATAACCTAAGCATCAGGAGATATAGCCCACCAGAAATCACTACTATTTGGATGCTCTTAAGATCATGCTGAAAGCTCACTTTATTTTTTTCTTTTATGTTGTGTTTATTTACAGCATGGGGAAGAAGTAACCAATATATCAACTGCTAAAGATATATGCAATAGGATACCCACAATTATCCAAAATAGCTGCTATCACCATAATATCTGGTTATTTATTTTACTAATTTTGTGCATCTGTACTGGTAGTACTCTGCAGTCTAAATTGTCTCTCACATGCACAGACACTATATTTGAAATGTAAGTTGGAGTTAAGTAATGTGAGGGTTTGTCCATATGGTACAATGCAGCACTGTGTAGTCCTTAGAGACATAGTTCTGGAATCAGAAATGGTATAAACTTATTAGTCAATAAGCCTGGCTAATTAGCCCAGTTGGAGCCATGCACTAATGCAGATATACTGGTTTTAGGATACAGGGTGATGTCTGTGTGGCTTTGCACCATGCTATTTAGACATAGCAGCTTGCTCAGAGCTAGCATGCCTCTCATTATGAGTCACCGCATCGTACTGTGTAGACATAATCCTTGTGCCTGAGGGGCCAAGGTGATCACAGTAAAAGAAACTATAAATAATAGAGTGATCTGAATATAATTATCCAATTTGAACATGCACAGAACAATGTTATCAAGTGATCTGCTACTGTGAAAAGTGCCATGTGATTTCAGTGCTCAAAATTTAGGTAATTTTCCAAATGCAATATTTTTCTGTGAATATATCATACCAAATATAAGACAGGTTAATAAAATACTTGAAAGAATAAAGAGCTCACTATGCTTAGGCTCTAAGAAATATTAAAAATGAGACTATCATTCATACACACTTCAGGAGAATATGGGATTAAACATTATTTTTTCACCTGATGTTTGTGTTAAGGATTCCACAGGTATTCATAGATTCATAGATGTTAGGGTCAGAAGGGACCTCAATAGATAATTGAGTTCAACCTCCTGCATAGGCAGGAAAGTGTGCTGGGTTCAGATGACCCCAGCCAGATGCCTATCTAATCTCCTTTTGAAGATCTCCAGGGTAGGGGACAGCACCACCTCCCTTGAGAGCTCATTCCAGACCTTGGCCAATCTAACTGTGAAGAAGTTCTTCCTAATGTCCAGTCTAATGTCCTGTGCTCTCTGCTAGCTTATGGTCATTATTACTTGTAACTCCAAGGGGCGCCTTGGTGAGTAGAACCTCACTGATTCCCTTCTGCGCTCCCATGATGAATTTATAGGCAGCCACAAGGTTGCCTCTCAACCTTATCTTGTGGAGGCTGAAGAGGTCCAGGTACCCTAGTCTTTCTCGCAGGGTTTGGCCTGCAAGCCCTTAAACATATGAGTGGCCCTTCTCTGGAACCTCTCCAGCTTATCCACATCCCTCTTGAAGTGTGGCGCCCAAAACTGGACACAGTATTCCAACTGTAGTCTGACCAGTGCCCGATAGAGGAGATAAGTTCCACTGTTCATGCAGGTTTCTATCCTGTGTACAGGACCTCCACGTGACGCAGGAGGTACATGGTCCCACTAGGGGGAATGCCTTACTGGACCTGGTATTGGCAATGGGGGATGACATGGTAGGAGACCTACAGATTGGTAGTCACCTGGGGGACAGTGATCACCAAATAATAGAATTCATCATAAGACATTGAGTGGGTAAGGTAACTAGTAGGGTGAAATTGCTAGAATTTAGGAAAGTTGATTTCAATGAACTCAGGCAATTAATCAAGGACGCACTGCAGAGTAGGAGTTTTGAAGAAATGGGAGCCCACGAAGGGTGGCTGTGCCTTAAGGAAATGATCCCGATGAGGGGAAAAAGAGGGAAAGGGGCCAGAAAGCTTCCCTGGCTGACCAGAGAAATCCAGAGCAGCCTACATGCTAAGAGAGGAGCACATAAAGAGTGGACTAGGACCCTTAGTAAATGGGCAGAAGCAATTGATGACAGACAGGAGGGACAAGGCTGAACTCCTCAATGAGTCCTTTGTTTCAGTGTTCCTAAGTGAGAGGCAAGACAAGTCTCTTCCAGGGATTGTAGAGAGGCAGCAGCAGAGCTCCAGACTACCATGCGTAGACCCTGAGATGGTGCAGAGTCACTTGGAAGAACTGGATGCGTTTAAGTCGGCAGGTCCGGATGAGCTCCATCTGGGGGTACTGAAGGCAGTGGCTGATGTCATTGCACAGCCACTGACGGGAATATTTGAACACTCGTGGCACACGGGCCAGGTCCTGGAGGACTGGAAAAGGGCCAATGTGGTCCCCATTTTCAAGATGGGGAGGAAGGAGGGTGCAGGCAACTATAGACCAGTCAGTCTCACCTCCATCCTTGGCAAAGTCTTTGAAAAAATTATCAAGGCTCACATCTGCGAGAGCCCAGCAGGAAAAATAGTATGCTGAGGGGAAACCAGCACGGGTTCATAACAGGTAGATCATGCCTGACTAATCTAGTCTCTTTTTATGACCAGGTTACAAAACGCCTGGATGCAGGAGTAGGGGTTGACGTCATATACTTAGACTTCAAGAAGGCCTTTGATACGGTATCCCACCCCATACTGGTGAACAAGTTAAGATGCTGTGACTTGGGTGACTACACAGTCCAGTTGGTGGTGAATTGGCTAGAGGATCGCACCCAGAGAGTTGTAGTGGATGGGTCGGTATTGACATGGAAGGGTGTGGGCAGTGGAGTCCTGCAGGGCTTGGTCCTGGGACCGATACTCTTTAATGTCTTCATCAGTGACTTGGATGAGTGAATGAGGTGTACTCTGTCCAAGTTTGCGCATGACACAAAAATGTGGGGAGAAGTGGAGATGCTGGAGGTCAGGGAACAACTACAAGCAGACCTGGACAGGTTGGACAAGTGGGCAGAAAACAACAGAATGCAATTCAACAAGGAGAAATGCAAAGTGCTGCACTTAGG
>JAGPOW010003648.1:27783972-27805231 GCA_030014935.1 Caiman crocodilus | reverse complement strand
TCACAGGAAGTGGTATCACATCAGGAAGTGATGTCACGTGACCTTTGACACCAATGAAGTTGCAGGAAGTGACAATGAAATGGGTCTAAATAACCAGTTAAAAACTCTCCCTCTATAGCATCCATCTCTGCCACTGTTCGGGACAGGATACTGAGCTAGATGGACCATGGGGCTGACCAAGCATGGCACTTTTTATGCTCTTATGTTCAGCAGTGCTTATGTTCTTTGACTGAGGTTCCAAACTATGTCTGAGACTTGCAAAAAGGGGTAGATAGGTATGTTACAAAGTTGTCATAAAAGACTTGGAGCCCTCTAAATCCCATTCATTTTAATGGAAGTTGGCCTTTTGACTCAGCTTTGAAAATCTCAGCCCAATTTGTCAACCAAATAAGTCAAAGTATATTTTGCATTTCTGTGCAGTGCATCTATGTGTGGCTCTCCAAGCATTTTTCAAACATGAAATGAACCTCAGGATGAGCCCAACTGGAGCAGCTGGGGCTCAGCTGCACTTTCCCCCTACCTGCACTGGTCATTCTTGAGCAGCGTACGGCTCTGCTGCCACTTCTGCTGAGTGGTGCTGACCCAGGCGGGTCTGTCCCATCCGGAGAAGTGTGCAGCTGAAGCTGGCTTCCCACATGCTACTGGGGATGGGAGGAGCCTGGCCGGGTTAGCACCACCCAGCAGAAGTGGTGGCGGAGCCATGTGCCACTCGGGACTGATGGGCACAGGCAGGGAAAAAATGCAGCTGAGCCCCTGCTGCTCCAGCTGGGCTTGTCCCGTCCCGTCCCGAGCAACATATGATTCTGCCACCGCTTCTGCTGGCTGGTGCAGACCCGGCCAGGCTCCTCCCATCCCCAGTAGCATGTGGGAAGCCAGCTTCAGCTGCAAGCCGCTTTTCCTGGCCAGTGCTGACCCAGCTAGGTCCATCCCATCTGGAGCAGCACGCAGCTGAAGCTGGCTTCCCATGTGCTGCTGCGGATGGGAGGAACCCGGCCAGGTCTGCAGCAGCCAGCAGAAATGGCGGCAGAGCCATGTGCCACCTGGGATGGGACAAGCCCAGCTGGAGCTGCAGGGGCTCAGCTGCATTTTCCCCCTGCCTGCACCGGTCAGTCCCGAATGGCACATAGCTCCGCTGCTGCTTCTGCTGGCTGGTGCCTACCTGGCCGGCCTCCTCCTGGCCTCAGCAGCACGTGGGAATCCAGTTTCAGCTGTGTGCTGCTCCAGCTGGGACAGACCCGCCTAGGTCGGCACCAGCCAGCAGAGGTGGCAGGGGAGCCATGTGCCGCTCAGGACTGACCAGCGCAGGTAAGGGGAAAGTGCAGCTGAGCCCCTGCTGCTCCAGCTGAGCTCATCCTGTCCTGAGTGGCACATGGCTACTCCTCTTCCCACATGCACCACAGCAGCAACATCAAGCTGACACGGTATATGTGGGAACCTGGTCCCTTCCCCAGCCCTTCAGCAGTCATTAGGAAGCTGCTGAAGGGCTGGGGGAGGGACAAGGGGTCAACACTGTTTACTTTTGTTTCCCATCACAGCACCACGGGCCACAGAAAATGGCCACAGAAAATGGCTTGGCATGGTGGCCTGTGGGCCATATGTTGGACAAGCCTGGTTTAGTCTATTTACTCATATCCCATGGTAACTGGGTGTTAAACTGGAGCTTCTTACCCTTGAATAAAAAACAGCTGAGTTAGTTTAGCTTCCACTTTCTGAGGGGAAGGAATAAACATATAAAACAGTTTCTTCAGAGCAGATGGTTCTACCCTTTACCCCAAACTCTGCCACGTAGCAGTCTTTTTTCTAATGTGGTGCTGGTTGCTGATGTTTAATAAGTCCTTGGAAGAGAATAAATCATCTCTTTTAAAAATGAATTCAGGTTATTGTGGTTTGGTACAAAAATAAGACTTTCTTTAGGTAAACATCATTCAAAGAGTTCTTTCATTAAATTACTTTTAAAAATCCAAGTATTTGTCATACTTTTCTGAATATAGTTTCAGGTTTAATTACTATTACTAAATACAAGTATGGTGATTAATGCCAAATATCAGTGGCATTTCCAAACATGTTCAAAAGCGGTTAGATGCCTTTATGATAAAATGTTTCTATTAAGCAGGGATTTTTGCTGTCAATTGAAATTGTCAGACTTTGTAAAGGTAGGGAAGTGGGATCATAGAATCATCGAAAATTAGGGTTGGAAGGGACCTCAGGAGGTCATCTAGTCCAGTGGTTCTCAAACTTTTTTGTACCAGAGCCCATTTGTAAACATTGATGGCCAGTCCCAACTGAGTGCCCCTTACTCCCAACCAATTGTCTCCCACCCCTAGGTCCCAGCCCCCCAGTGTGTGGGGTAGTGGGTGGGTGTGGGGGGCAAAGGGGGCCCCAAGCAGCCCGTTGCAGGCTGGAACTCTGCCAGCCTGCAAGGGAAAAGCCACAGTTTCTCATGTTTTTCTCCTTTAAAGGAGAATCCAGTTTTAAAGTTTGTTGATCCATTCTTAAAGTTTGTTTGCAACGCTTTTATATATTCTTGTGACCCACTTTTGGGTTGTGACCCATAGTTTGAGAAACGCTGATCTAGTCCAACCCTTGGTCAAAGCAAGAACATCTCCAGCTATATCAACCAGCCAAGGCTTTGTTTAGCTGGGTCATAAAAACCTCCAAGGATGGAGTTTCTACAACCTCTATGGGTACCTGTTCCAGTGAAATAGTTCTACTAGTGAGAAAGTTTTCCCTAAAATCTAACCTAAACTTCCTGTGATGCAATTTGACTGTTGCTCTTTGTTCAGTTATCTGCCACCACTGACAACAACGTAGCTCCATCATTTTTGGAACCCCCCCTTCAGGTAGCTCGTGGCTATCAAATTCTGCCCCTCCATCCCCTCCGCCCAGTTTTCTCTTCTCCAAACAAGAAAATAAATAAGCCTAGTTCCCTCAGCCTGTCCTCATAAGTCATGTTCTCCAGCCCCTGAACCATTTTTATGGCCTTTCTCCACTAGACTGTCTCCAATTTGTCCACATCCTTTCTGTAGTGGGGGGCTGAAAACTGGACATAGTACTCCAGATGTGGCCTCACCACTGATGAATTGAGGAAAACAATCGCTTCCCTTGATCTGCTTCAACATTCCCTTGATCTGCTTCAACATTCCTACCAATGCAGCCCAGGATGCCATTAGCCTTCTTGGCAACAAGGGCATGCAGTTGGCTCATATTCAGCTTATTGTCCACTGTAGCCTCCAGGTCCTTTTCTGCAGAGCTGCTGCTTAGCAGTCAGCCCCTACCCTGTACCAATGCATAAGATTGTTCCATCCTAAGTGTGGGACTTTACACTCGTCCTTATTGAATCTCCAATCCTCCAATTTGTCTAGTTGTCTCTGAAGAGACTAGTACATTCCCCACCAGTTCTTCCCTTTAGTTGGCTGCTCCATCACTCGCACCAGGAAGTTGTCCCCAATACTCTCCAGAAACTTCCTGGATTGCCTGTGCACTACTATATTGCCCTCCCAGCAGAAGTTAGGGTGATTGAAGTACCCCATGAGAAACTGGGCCTATGATTGGGAAACTTCTACTAGCTTTTTGAAGAAAGCCTCATCTACCACATCCTCCTGGTTTGGTGGTCTATAGCAGACCTCCACCACAACATCACTCTTGTTGCTCTCTCCTCTAACCCAGAGACTTTCAGGATATAGTCTGAAAGGATAAAGTCTGAAAGCCAGACTTTGTGAGGATATAGTTAAACATCTGAAATTAGCTGCTAAATTCAAATAAATAACATTTTAAATGTGAGAGAGATCACTGAAATGAGAGGAAAATTTAGTTGTTTCTCAAATATGGCTTAGAAAACTCACCAAGATTTGGTTTCTTTTTACTTTCTAAACAAGGAAGGATGCTTTATGATGAAATCTGCCTAATGGAATTCAGTGTGTTGAGCAACGTAGAGGTAGTATTTCATTTCTTTGGCTTTTGCTGCTTATCCTTTTGTATTTGCATGCATTATAAGTGCAATTTTCTTATATTCTCTCTGATACCACTTTTAACTGGTGGTTTACCCATGGTGCCATTCCAGGAACACAAGTGTTTTTAGAACATTAATTGAATTAATTCTCTTGCATTAATAAGAAAGGAGGGCAAAGGGGAACCTTAGGCCAGGTAAAGAAGTTACACTTATCGTGTGGTAAGCATGCAGAAAACATTCTATAGCTGTAACTAAACAGACAATCCGGGCACATAAAGTGCTGTAAAAATGACAGATCATGCTCTGAGATACCCCTGGATGGATGTGGTATTAGACTTCAGCTGTGTAGGTTTGAGTGCTGTAATGAACGTCTGTACCAGTTCCCATCGTGATTTACGTTAGGTTGCATTCTGCTGGCAGCCCATGGGGCTTTGTGACATCCCATTTTCCCCCCTTCCCAGGTGGCACTCTAACCTCAGCCAGAGCTTGTCTCCTCTGCCTGAGCACCAGACTGGCCCTGCTCTTGGGCTGTCACTAACGAGAATGAGTAAAGCTCCTGTCTCCAACTCCCCTTTCCCCTTCCTTTGTTCCCTCTGGCCAGCTGTGAGCCACAGTCTGGTATTATCACTCAGTCTACAAATTCCGTTTGGGCATTTGTAAAGATTGCAGCTTTTGATTAAGTGTTGTGCTGTTTGGTGGACACTGCATTCACACAGGGCTATCCAAGCTGTTCTTCTTGTACAGTGTTGTTTTGAAGTGTCCGTATCCAGATCTCAGTCTGTTCAGCTTGTCTGCTCACCCCACACCTTATCTAAATTTAACACACCAGCCTCCATGGGCCCAGAAACCTGGGAGCAGTTAGGGTCTGTTTTCTTATGTCACTTGGTCTAATGCCCTGAAGTGCAGGGAATACATTTGTATGTATGTAAGTTTTGCAGCCTGTTATGAGTCTTAATAGTATGAGTCTGCATAAAGTAAAGTACAGTGTTGAGTTTTTGAGTACAACAGTTTCTGGACCATACTGGAGCACAGTAATCTGCTGGGAATATACTGTTGCAAGTGCAGTAGTTTTGAGCACTTAGAAGTTGGCATACTCTGTCATGCTGGCTAAACATCTTAAGGCTGCTACCAGTGCATAGACTTTACTGCTGGCCTTCTGAATGTGTTGAGGGAACAGTCTCATGCAGGGGTGGGCAAAGTCTGGCCCATAGGCCAGGTTGGGCCCATGGTAGACTCCATTTCCCAGCAGCCCCTACCCACCTCACTATGGCTGATTTCCATGAAGACCCCAGCAGCAGTGGTACCGTGACAGTGCAGGGCCTAGGTTTCCATGGAAACCAGCCCCAGCAGTGCTGGCAGGGCGCATGGCTGGAAAGGGAGCCACTCTGGGGCTGGGATCTTGCAAGGGTGACAGCATGGTCCAGATCCAGGACCAAGCTGAGATTCACTGCCTTCATGCCCTGGGCAGGGGCATGCAGGCAGAAGATCGTGACTCAGTCCCAGCTCCAAACCACACTGTCACCATTGCAAGATCCCAGCCCCGGCTGTGAGGCTGCCACAGAAACTGGCCACAGTGATGCAGGCAGGAGCTGCTGGGAAATGGAGTCCAGCTGTCAGCTGAATCCACCATTTTGCCCACCCTGGTCTAATGAATCTATGAATCTATGAATGTGACACCTTGGTAAGTTGGGGTATGCTCATGGGGAAGTATATAGTTGCCTCCTCTGTATTCAGTGTGCTCTTGCCCCCATGATTGTCCAAATGGAAGACTGATGATACTGATTTATTGATTCTCCCCACTCACCTTGTGCCTCTCAAACACTCCCTGCCCAACCTCCATGCCACTGGCTTGGAATGAAGCACAGGTTCCAGGGTCAGTACCTCTTACAGTTTTTGGCAGCTTATCAGTCTGTGTTAACATTGAGTGAGACCATAAATCTGGTAAATTGACAGTTGATAACCCCATCCCTGAAGGTCACATTTCTTTCCTGAGAGAGGCCAGTGTGTTGAGCTGGAACCACCTTACATAAACTGGCACCCAAACAGATTCACCTTGGAGGAATGCTCCACACTGTTCATTGATTGGGAGATGCTGGGGAGTGGGGGTACCCCAGAACAGGAGTTCTGGTGTGTGGGAGCCACTGACCCATGGTCCAAGAAGCCAGGAAGGCATCTAATAGGACCCACTCTAGGAAGCAGCATTGGGGAACCAGGTTGCCCGAGACCCACTGCTAGGGCTGCCATTGACTCCACCCACCTTCCAGGGTCAACTTGCTACCCCTGGCCATTGGCACAGGGTCTCAAAAAGGTTCCAGACCAGTTCTAGAAGGGCTCTGGAGCACTCAGAATGGCTTGGGGGAGTGACCTGCCAGTCCACTGGGCCAGACCACTCCAGATTGGGGTCCTGTAGCAAGGCAGTGGCACAATCTCTGTGAGGATAAGCAGCCCCCTGGGCTAAGGTCCAAGTTCAAGAACAGACAACATTACACAAGTTTTTTTTATTACTCACATGCAAAGTTAGGCATCTGCAACATTTAATTAAATTGAGGGGCATCAGTTATGTGCATGATATTTGGCCTGCTGTCCCAAGTTTTGTGTTTAAGTTTAGCCCCCCAGTTGCCCACTGCTATTATGCTCTCAATGTCATAAATGCCCAATGCAGCCATAGTCTTCCTCCAATGTTAACTGAGAAGAAGGTTCCAAGTTCTGGAGCAGGCAACATTTCACAGTTTTTGTTTAAAATACACACACAAAAAAAGAATTTGGCAGATTCACTTGAACACTTGAAGATCTGGTTCATCTGCCATTGTTGTGGTAGAGCAGATCCTTCAGCCGCTGTCTGTAAGCCTCTTGATCTCTTGCGATTTGTTGCCAGTTCTTGCCTAGTTTTGCTTAGAATTCTTTTCTCCAGCGATCCAGTGGACATCCTCGAGGTCGTTCATAAGGCCACCAGAAAGTTGTTCGGGTTGACCAACGGTTGTCTTCTCTCCTTGCGACATAAACAGCCCATCGTAGCTTTCGTATTTGAGCGTCCTCGTATGGGTCTTTAAATTGAGTTTTTTGTCGAATTTTGTTGTTGTGGACCTTGTCTCGGAGCTGTATACATAGTATACGTCTTTCTATTGCTCTTTGTGTTGTCTTCAGCTTTTTTTGCTCTGTACCTCTCTTCAACCATGTCTCACATCCATAGTTGAGTGTGGGCAGGACAGAGGAGTTGAAGAGTTGGGCTCGTATGCTGGAATTTTTGGTGTTCTTTAGTACTTCTTGGATGTTTTTGAAGCTGAGCCATGCCGCGCTGCATCGCCTGCGGATTTCGTCATCGATTTTGTGGTCGTGCGTGATTTGTTGACCCAGATACATGTATTTGTCTACGAACTCGATTGTTTCTCTGTCTAATGTGATGCTACCAGTCGCACAGCTGTTGTTCTTCATTGCTTTGGTTTTTGCACGGTTGATGTAAAGACTGACTTTCATACCGGCTTCGTTAAGCTCCTTCAGCATCTTTTCTGCGGTAGGTATATCGTGGGCGAATAGAACGATGTTGTCGGCGAAACGTAGATGGTTAATTGGTTCTCCATTGATCTGAATCCCTCTGTTTTCCCAGTTGATTTGACAAAATACATCCTCCAGTGTGGCGTTGAAGAGCTTCGACAAGATAGTGTCACCTTGGCGGATGCCTCTGCCGATGGGGATTTTAATTGGTTTGTAGAAGAGCCGGACTGACGTTGTGCAGTTGGTGTTGGTGTTATGGTGTGTTCGGATGTATTTCTTTGGGATGTTCTGTTGGACGAGTGTGTTCGCGACGGCGTTGAATTCGATAGAGTTGAAGGCCTTTTCGTAGTCGACGAAGATGATGGCAGATTCAACATTTGAATAAAATGAGACAAATCTATTCCCTGAGCCACATTCCTCACAGCCCTGGTGTGTGCCTGGGGGGAGAACTGAGGAGGAAGAGGGGAATGGAGGTGATGCCCAAGTAGCCTGGGTAGTGGGCAGTGGTGCCTGTGACACAAGGCCAGAGGAGTCTGGAGCTAGAAACCCATGGCTTGGTACCAGGGTCGGGGCACTTGAAGTCCTCTGACCCTGTTTATCCAGGACGGGCTCCTGGTCCAGGCAGCTCACTGCTGTGCAGGGCTGGAGCCACCAGCATCAGTGGGGGAGAAAATGGGGAATACAGGCATCCAGGACATACGCACACACGAATATCAAACACAGGCATCTGGGACATGCATACATACATGGTGGGCCAGGGTGTGGCACATAAGCATGCGTTGGATGGCTGGCTGATGGCTCATGGCCATAAGGGCACATGCCATGATGAGCCGCTGCCATATCAGGTCCAGACGGGTGACTGCAATATCCCTGCCAGCCAATCAGGGGTGGCCTAGACTTTTGGCTCCACTCAGAAGGCTTCAGCAGCCCAGGGAGCCCACAGGGCATGCTGGGAGGTGAGCAAGAGCCCCCACCCATACCTGCTGGGCTTGGTTTATGCATGCAAGGTCTGAGCCAACCCCACCCCTCCTGCCCCCCTGCTTCTACAGGGTTCTGCTTGGTCCCAGCCTAACCTTGGGTGCTCAGAGTAAAGCTTGAAAGTTAGAGCATGTCTGTCTTGGGCTTCTTGGATGCCTGTACATAGCTTTAGAGACTGACTGTTTCAGATAGACATAAGCTTTTGTAGGTGATGAAGGAGGCCTCTCTCTATCAGTTAATCTCTAAGGGGGGAAACAACCATAGCCTTTGTGCTGCCATAGAAACATTTATAACAGGACAAAGGCCAAGCAAACAGACATTAGTACCCCTTGTTGTACCAGAGATGCCCAACATTTTTGGCAGCAGCATTGCTGGTCTCAATTTGTGCTGTTTTTTTGTGACAGAAATGTTTTATGGTGGGAGAGCAAGCAGTTGCCTGCAGTCTCCCGCCATCCTGGGCAGGTGCTTCTGAGGCTTCCAGAGGGCCAATCCAGCATGTCCTGGGAAATCCTCCAGGGGAATTTCTGAAGTGGACAGGATTGGGCCCCTGAAAGCCCAGGAATGTCTGCCTGGGTTTCCCATTTGCAGAGGCATGCCTGGGGTTTCGCTGGGACTTGGCGGTGCAGGTCCTGGTGTACTGGCATGGTGCAGCATAGGTGCCAGCAGAGTGAATCTGTGGGTGGCCAAAGGTAGCGAGGGACTCAAGTTATCCCTGGACCTGCCTCTTCAAGAAGGGAAACCTAGCATTCCCCTGTTTGCAGTGGCACACTCAAGTGTGGTCACATAGGATTGGACCCCTGCCACTTGTGGGAGTGGCAGGGACCCAATGCTGCAGTACAGTGGGTGACATATGTTTCTCCAGTAAAGCAGATCGGCTGTGCCAGGACACAGCCCAGCACAGCTGATCCTTTTCATTTGGAATTGTCTTTGTAACAGGCTGCATGGCTGTGGGACTGCAGCACAGCTGCAGACACTGGAGGATGGTTACAGGCCTGCCTAAAGAGGACTGAGCCAGCTGATTTGAATAATTGGCTGCCCAAAGGACATTAAAAGCAGGCAGGAAGAAGTAGGGGGAGAGAGAGGGGCTGAAAACAGCAGTATCAGCCAAGGCTGTCTCCAGGCCTAGAGACCACAGGGGTGGGTTAACTCTTTATGGACTACTGTAAGGCTGATTATTAAGGACTAATTGGTGTTTAAGAAGACTCCAGAGGGGCTGATGGGCCCAAGAGTTAAAGACTATATATAGTTTAAACTTTGGAGATGCAGGGTGAACTCTGAACCTTCTACAGTCTGTTTATATTCTAAGAAACTCTTATGCCCTGTTTTCTTCCTGACTTCAGGCTAACACAGAAGCTACTTATTTCTACCATAATAAGAGCACTTTTCTGTCCAGCTGTATGGCAGATTAAGATATAGGACACTACAACAAATTAAATGGAAGTTTCTGCACGTGCATTAAAATCTCATTGCCTGATGATAAGTTAATTTAGCTCAAAATCTTTTTTTGTCAATACAGCTGAGTTAAGTACCTTTTATACCCAAATCCCAAATGTGTTTCTTACCAGGGAGAACAAGTCAGAGATGCAGATCTTGCGCAACAATCAGCAGTGAAGTGCATTGGCATGGCTCCCAGTCCACAAGCTAGCCACAAATGTCAAACAGCTTCCAACTACAGATCATAGCCAACTCGGCTTTATTTTTGGGGGGCTTGAATAGGTTCTGGTTTAAATTGCATACCCAGTTCACAAATATTGTGGCCTGATCATAGTGGAGGACATCATTTTGGCATGCAGATTGTGGTGCCGTACCCCACCACACCCCATGTCACCTGATTGACTGAGGGGGCAAGTTTAGGGCCATCTGGCTGGTTGAGCCCAGCTTTCAGTGCCAGGCTAGAGGCAGGTATCAGGAGTGTTCAGTGTGGGGTGGAGGGGAGAGGGGAATAAAACTTCCAACCCATCTGGCTGCTGGTTGGGGGGCAGACGTATGTGGCATTTATTGCAGATTAACTCAGCACTGAGCATCAAGGGACTTGGGAGGGTGTTGGAAGCAGCTTCAGTGCTGCCTTTCTCTGCCCATCTCCTCACCACACTAATGACAGTGGCTATGATGGTGGCAGTGGAGCAGGACCCCTTGACAGGCAGTAGCAGGTGGAACCCTGGTGGTGGGCAGTGGGTGGAGAGCAAGTTGTGTGCCAACCTGGAGAGGATCTTGGTATTGCACAGTAGCACAGATGCTCCCACAGTTCCCAGGGAGCAGGCTGTGAGGTGAGGAGACCTGCCCTTGCTGGGTGTCCCCACCCAGGTGTCTTTCACCATGCACCTGCTTGAGCCTTGGGAGGCAGAGCCCCTGAGCTTCCTGTCAAACAGCCCTTCTCACAGTGCCATCTTGTTCGCACTGGGTAGGGGAAGGACTGTTTGAGGTGAAGAACAGGGACTCAACCCCCTGAGGCTCGGGCAGGTGCATGTGCAAATCGCATTTTTCATGAAAATCATTTAATTTCATGATGTTCACCAAAAATGCAAAATAGCAATTTAAACCAGGGTCTAATACCAAACAAGCATCAAACTGTTTTATGTATGTTACCAGAGGATGTTTCAAAGACTTGGATGCTCATATACTAGTGGTCACCACCTGTTTGTAAAATTTTCAGTGACTTGTATAGAGCCTACAAAGCTGATGATCTACAGACTGACTCTTGTATGAATTTTTGGTTACAGCTATAAACTCTGAGTGCTGAGAAGGGCTGAGGATAATCTGTTGTTTTTTTATACTAACTGGCTTCATCTGCTACTTTATGTTAAGTGGCAAGACCAGATCAGTGATAAAGGTATTCGTACCCAAACCAGGCAACTGTGTTTATTGGTGGTGGTTCAGTTTCAGTGAGTCTTGGTATGTATTATTGAAGTGGAAGATTAAAAAAAACATTGGTCTATTTATCAAGGGATTTGTTACAGTTAGCTACCACATGGTCACCAAGAGCCCTAGGGCATGATAAAATATTACCAGCATCAAACACAGTTTGAGTGTCCATCTAGACTGTCTTAACCTAGCTTGAGATTTATCTGCATGATAGTTGATCAGCAAGAAGGGTCTGTCTCTTTGGAATGTCCCATGATGTTGATTCAGCAGTGGAATGGGGAAGCTCAACAGAAAGAGATGCTCTAATGGCAGGGATGGCTTCTGAAAGTATGTGCATAGGTGTGCAGTAGGGGAGCTAGAGAGGAATTCTTGCTAAGGGAAATAAAGCAGGTGGAAACGAGAGTTTATTACCTTTTTCTGCCACAAAGTCTAAGTGCAGACAATCAAAAAGCCCAAGGCTACATAGATTCAGTCTTTGCAGGTTAGTCTAAGCTGCAGAGATTAACTTGAGGAACAACTGGACAGACGCTCACATTTGATTCAGGAAATGTAACCACATGCCTGCAGTGGCTCAGGTCGGAAGCTGGGGGTGCTAAAACATGGCTCTCTGGCAAGTAGCCAGCATGGATGGCGTGTTTGATTCATTTTCCTCCTGCTCCTGTGGTCTTTGGGATTTGCAGTCCAGACTTACAACAAGCAGGACTCTGCAGGGTTGCTCATCACTTGCTCTTCCTGCTTCCAGGTGCCTCTGGGATCTGTAGTCCACAGTTGCAGACAGAAGTAAGTTTGTAGCAAGGCAGAGCAGCTCTGTACTTGGGGGAAGGGAAGTTTAACTCCCCTCTCTGGCCCCAGAGCCCATCTGGTGTTTGCTTGAAGAGGACAGCCCCCTGGCTTCCCTCCCCCCACTGCAACCCTTCTCTGCTAGAGAAGACGACACAGCCCAGCTTAGCCCAGAGCTGGAAAGCATGCTGGGGGACTGTAATTTAACTTGAACCAGGAAGGGGTCTGGAACAGAATTTTCATACATTGTTTTGATCCAAATCCGTTAAGTCTGATACTACATTCAATCAGATTCATCTTAAACCAGTTTTAGCCATTTTGAAGCTGGTTTATGTGCACTGAACTTCTGCTCTGTTACAGGTTTAAATCAGTTTCTGATTACTTAAGCTAGTTTATGTGTAACTTCTGTCCCAAGCCAAAGGGGCCATGAATCAGGTTCTTTATAACTACTTTGGCACATTTGAGCTGACACTATTGTTGTTTTTCTCCTAACACCATTGGGGTCTTTGCAAAACAGTATGGGACTTTCTAAAGCAAAAGTAATTCCTCTGTACATTCATTGTGAGCCTGCTGGGTTCATGAATTTCTCTGAGATATTAAGTGTTACAAACGTTGTAAAACCACAACATATAATTAAACAAAACGTGAAAGTCATTTACCCTGGCTCCTTATACAATGGCTTTATGCTGTAGAATGATTCTGTGGTTGGTTTGTGGTCAACTGCATAGTGAGTGTTAAGATGTCATTTCAGAGATGCAGCCAGCAAGTCCTGGGCAAGGCCAAATGTCTCTGGACTCAAGCAAGATAAATCTATATTTTAATGACAATTCACTGAATGCCTATTTTAGGCTATGTATTGGAGGTATGCAAAGCATATTACTGCAGCTGATGTCATCTGGTCAAAATGATTTATATTTTACTGGTCACATAAAAAATAATGCAATGATAAATCTATAGGCCAGCTTCTTTAATATGCCATTTACAGTTATTGTGCCCACAGTTCCTGATACCAGCACTTTCAGCCAGAAAATGAGCTGTGGCCATAAAGCATTGCATATTTTGTGGGAAGCTCCTGCTTTTACCAGCTACTAGGAAGATGGGATCAAGGTATTGCTTACTCTGTGCTCCACTGTTGTAGGAAGTGGTCAGCTCATAGAATTTATTTTGGATCACTTATTGCTCTGGAAAATAATTCCCCATTTGGAACACTGCTACGTAGAGAGCAGTCCTTGCGCATATCCTTTGTTAAACCTTCACTGATTTTTTTTATGCTTTCACTCAAAGGGAAGAGTGGGGTTTGGGATAGAACTGAGCAGCTTTTAATAAGGATCAAGCCACAGAAAGTTTCCCACTCAGTTGCACTATTAAACTAACATTTTATGATTCTCTTTTAAATCACATAACTATGTAGGAAATGATAATATTCCCTAGAAATTAAACTTTACAGAAATGATGGCAATTCCAGAATTTGCTGACACACAGTGATGTAAGATTGATCTATCTTATGATTGCATCAGTTTTTAATTATTTAAATAAGAGACTTGAAAGAAGTTAATTCTAATAAAGAATGATATCCAAAAAACATAAATAACAAGGCTAACATCATTATCATCATAATTAAACCTTTATTAGCATTATGCATTGGTTGAATCAAATATCTAAAAGCAATAACTAAGATTATTCTGATTATTTGAAATATAGAAGATTTGCAAAAATCTATTTGCCTCTATTTCACAAGCTCCTGTTTGGAATAAATTTTGGATGGAGTTGCTTGCATTTATTCATACATCATATTTTAACAGGGTAGGAATTTACATGGAATTTGTAATCATGTGTGGCTTAGTATAACATTGAGAATTAAATAATAGTCAATTGGTACTAGCACGTTTTTGAAAATTCAGGTTAATTGTTGCCATTAGCAAAAGACTCATGTTCTTAAATAAAGCAATATAAAATAACGAGAAAATACTAAGGAAAAACAGAAAGGAAAAGAAAATCACTCTTTATGTAAACTTGAGGAGGATGGGTAAAAGAGTGAGAGATTAGCAAAAGAATGAATTAACATTATTTATACTTTACCAAGTAAGATAAAATAAATTGAACAAGGATGTTTCCTATATTAGACATAGGACCATAGGCAGGCAAGGCTGAAAGGGACCTCTCAAGTTCCTGTAGTCCAGCCCCCTTCTCAAGGCAGGATCAGCCAAGCCACCCAAGTATCTGTAAACCATCCCACCCAAGTATCTGTTTCACTTGATATTGAAAACCTCAAAAAATGGAGATGTCACAATTTCTCTACGTAGCCTATTCCAATGCTTGACCACGCTCCCAGTCAGAAAATTCCTCATAATCTTCAACCTAAATTTGTCCTGCTGCAGCTTGAGGTCATTGCTCCTAGCCTACAGGCACAGAGAAAGCCCATCTCCATCCTCTCTATAATTAAGGAATTTGAAGACTGTTGTCAAATGCCACCTGAGTCTTCTCTTCTCCAGACATATTGGAGAATGTTTGCACTTACTGAAATATGCACTCCTGTGTTGGTACATATGAAGTACCAGTGTGTAGTTTGGATTACCTTGTCAAAGGCTAGAATAAAAATATCATAATGTCAAATACATTTTGGGATTTATTAAATGTTACTCTAAAGCTTAGAGCGCCGAGTGGGATGTTTTAATAACTCATCTAGTAAACTAAAAAATAAATAGCATGTTATTGATGTACAATAGAATTATGTTATAATAAGAGTTATAGTTTAGAGAAAAAAAAACCTGATGCAGTTAATTATACGAGAACTTTTAGTCCTTTAAAATATCAGATGCTCTTGCAAGAACGAAAGCTCACGATTCAAGAAATTGGTTCACTGAATGTTTATAACAGACTGTGAAGACTGTTATGCTTGGCCCTAGAGCCTGGTTTTCTGGCCAGAAATTGGTGGTTTGGTAGTTCTGAATACAAGATTATACAATATGAATTGTGAAGAAACTCTGATAGCTGAAATGGGGTTCTCCTTCTAAATATAGAATTAAAACAAAAGAAACAAAAAACCCCAGTCCTTTCAGTTTGCATAATTTGATAGAGAATTATTAATGTCTTGATAGAAGCACAGGTTTTCTCCAACTCGGTTGGTAATAGGAGCACAGCCAGAGCTTAACCTTGCTTTGATTGAAGTTCATGGCAATTTGCCAGCTAGTTTGAAGGGAACAATATTGGGCCCAGGATTGAGTATCATTGGGTTAGGTTCTGTACAAATATACACTTGTTTTCTTAGTTTCCTGAAGAAAATGTTACAAAAAAATATGATACCACAAATAGAAATGCATGAAGGAGAGAGTTTGTCAGTTGGGTCCCATTCTTGCAACTTTTTTTTTTTTTAGATTTTTTTCATTTGTAGTCCTACTGATTTGAGTAGGTATATGGACCTACCTGTTCACTTCTTGGCAGAACTAGAGGGTTATAAACAAAACTGGATCCTTACTTGAGCAAACCTTTGCTTATCAGTAAGGACTGAAAGATTTTGGACCGCAAGTCTCATGCCTTGAGATTCTTGGGGGGTATTTTTTGTTCACTCATCAGAAAATAGTGTTTTGTATTCTACATTATATTTTTAAGAACTGTAATCATCTTAAGTAAAATGTTATTCCTACTTTTCAATCCAGCAAGTTAGAAAAAGCTTTGTAATGTAAAGTTGTCTGTACATGTAACAAGTTCATTGCACGAATGAGCTTGGTATGTGACGCATTGCATTTAAATTTTTCATCTGGCAGCACAAATAGTGAACTTTTCAGGAAAAATGCATTTTAAGAAGGGAATCAATCTAATTTCTCTGTCCAAGAGGTTCCAGGAAAAGGAAATTGTTGATCTTATATTGATATTCGCCCCCTCTGAGTATTTGGTGAATGTATAGAATTGCTGTCTAAAAAATAGCTTTCCTTAGCCCCAGTACAACAATTTGTTTCCAGCAGAATATTTTCCATACTTACAATTTTGATTAGTAGACAGAGAAATAAGTAAAAGTTTCACTACATTCAATCCTCTCAATATTAGTATGAATGTGGTAAGATATAAATGGTGAAGACTGCGGGTCATGTTAAAAGAACATTGTTTTAGCAGTTGAGAATGATCTGAGGTATATGATAGTTGTCATAATAATAGCAAGATATAAGCTTGTGTCAGGCATTGTAGTTAGGCTGAACTATGTGACTACTTAATGCACCTTCTTTGTGGTCTCCCTCAGTTTCTCCGTAGGCTTGGTATAGATATAGTGATTTTAACTTCTTGACAAGATAATTGTTTGTGTATTAATTTTATTCCCTGCATTACTTGTCAGGGCTGACTAGTTGGGCACCCCTGCTCTAGGCACCACTCCATGAACTGCTGCAGCTTCTGATGTCACCACTGGAGTCTGAGGGGGTCCCTCTCCATCCTCTAGTTTCTGCTTCCCATCCTCACCTCGGGAGGTGGGTTGGCATGACATGGTTCAGAGTGGTCAAATGAGCTTGCAACTGGAAGACTCAGGAGACCTAGGGACTCCATGCAGCACAGGGGGCAGGGGCACTGGCATGGTATAGTGGGAGGTGCAGTGTTCCTCTAGTGCAGTGCAGCATAGCATGCAGACCTTGGTATGCAGTCCAGAGGGTGTACAGCCCATATGGGGAGTGATGTTGGCCATAGTGAATCACATTAATTGTTTATGTACCTGCTGTTTTCAGTGGCATTATACCAGAGATTAATTTAACGTACTGTGTTAAATAACTATTTTCCAAATATTCAATATCAGCAGGACTTTCTTTTAAAATTAAGAACGAAGTACATTCTTCAGTAAGTTCTTAATATCCTTTATAAATAAGACAATCTGATATTAGATTCTCAATAATACTTTTGCAACTGTTTTTATTTGAATCTCTTGTGCTTTGTCCATGGAAGATGGTTCAGATTGTACTTTGATTTGATCTAATATCTGGCTAGTGAAAGCTATTTATTCCTAACACTGGCAATTCACTCAGTTCCTATGCACACTGCTGAGATCTCCAGCGCTATGCACATTATGGTCACATTTAAGGAATGTGTCAATCTGGTTTAGAGAGCTGAGTAGTGAATTTTGTTATGCTCCTTTTCTTTTTGAGTGATTTATAAATCCTGCACCTGGGATCTCACCTACTAGATGCTCCATGTCCCACTTTTTTAAGTTCGTGACTTTGAATGCACTCACTGCATATATTCTGTCCAAGAAACTATCAAGTCAATAACAGACTGCGAGACAATCAAACATCATAGTCATTATAACAATATAATGCATATTGATTCAATTCTAAAACAATTTATCATCCCCATGAAATAATTTCTTTCAGAATAGATTCAAAGTAGTTATCAAAACTGGATAATTTGATTTTAAGACCTTATTCATTTTTTTCAGAATGTGTGTTGTCTATGGGCCCTTCTACATGTTCAATCTAAAGCTGGATAAAAAACAGCTATTTTCAAACTAACTTTATAGTTGCTTGGCTCTTTTAATAGCTGGACAGTCATTTTTATCAGTGCATCTACATGAGATGTTAATGCACATTACCTGAATTTAATGTGCATCATGGGCGCACATCTACACAAGCATGCTTTTAATGTGCATTGAAAATGGCAAAATTAGGCTAATCATGCCTAAATTTGATACCTGCAACAGCAGTTAATTAAAGTGTGTTAATACGTATGTAGGCACAACCCAGCATTAACTTTAGTGTGAGGTCTGCCCAGTCACTAGGGGCACATGGCAGGGTTGCCGGGACTTGGCACTTACTTCAGTGCCAAGTCTCTACACATGTAAACACTTGCCAAATGCACAGCTTAATGCATATTAAATTTAATCACGCTTAAATGCACATGTAGACGCACCCATCATGTAATAATTACTTTGCATTTATATCTGGTCTAAGTCTATTGTGTGATTAACCAGTTAATTGCATGATAATTACTTTGCATTTGTGGCTGGCCTGACATTGCACATGTGGCCTGTCTAAATTTACTGAGTGGTAAATTTAATTTATAATATATATGTGCTTCTAGCTATGCATCAGCTACTTGCTATACCTGAGCAATCTGAAGGATTGGATCTCCCCGCAAGACAGAAAACAAAATCTCTTGGGGGATGCAGTGCAACAATTGGTGAGGAAGCTAGTCCTCTTGGCATTCTGGTAGGGGATGATGAGAATAGAAAACTTCTAAGGGACTGCCTCAATCATTATACCCAGTTCCCTGTGATCTCAAGCAACCCATGTAATACATGTTTGTCCAGAAAGGTCCTTATGAAGAGTTTTTTATACTCCCCAATTCTGTGTGCCTCCAGGGTTCTTGTGTACCCATGCATACATGGTTTTCCATTTGTGTGTAATGCAAATCAGTTAGAGGCTGAAAGTTAACATCAGCATCTACTAGAAAATATACAGGCAGCAAATGGAGACTAATGTGTATGGACATTCTGTGACTTCTTCACCTGATAAAAAAATTAGCTACTTAATGTATCAATTTCAATTATTGAATCATCTTAAATTATACTACTCTAGTAATCTAGCCCTGGAGTGATAATGACATGGTTAATGGTAGTATGGTCCACACCTAAAGACTTTAGTTATACTTGTTTTTCTAGGCATGAATGGAAAAACAATGAGATGTTACCTCAGAACCTTGCAAGGTCTTTCCTAGTGTTCTGCAGGGTAAGATGGGTCAAAATTTCAGTTCTGTGCCTTCAGTGGGTGTCACTAAGTCTTGGAGCAGTGGTTTTCAAACTTTCTAGATTCAGGACACCCCTTATTAGACTCAACATATGCCTTGGAAAATGCCAGGTCTTAGCTTTTGCTTGCTTTATGACTACAGAAAAATAATAGAACAATTCTTCTGGTATGAAAAACTCAGGAAGACCACAGTAGATCAAAATATTTTTGACCCTATTGATTCCTATTTGAAATTTATGCATTTATCTTGTGAATCATGTGTAGGTGTATAAATGCCTAATGTTACATATTGAGCAGCACCCTTGGAAGAATGACACCTGTGGGACCCTGGTTGAGAATCACTGGGTGCATCTATACATGCAGGTAGCATATAGTAATAAACTCCAGAGTAGTTTACATTGGAGTTTACTGCTTTTGGGTGCAACATTTTTCCTTGCACCTGAGACCATAGCACCTTGAGCCATGTTGGAACTGCCCCAACTGGAAGGGGGTCCAGGGGTTCAGCTTGCCAGCCCAAGGCTGCTGCACTCCAGGTCAAAGTGCTGTGATGGGACTGACTGGAGTTTGAGGGTGCTACAGTGTGGGGTCAGGCAGAAGGCAACCTCCTCACTGTAGTGCCCTCATGCCCCAGCCAGCCCCAGTCACCATCTACGTGTGCATTTTGGTGTATGTAACCACTCTGCCTACTCTACTATAGAGTAGTACTTGTCTTCTTGGACAGTACTGTCCTATAGTGGAGTTAATTAATTTACTGTGCCCTAATACGGGCACACATGTAGATATTGACACTTTACTACAGAGCTAATTAGTCAGCTCTGCAGTAAAGCACACGTGTAGATGCACCTGCTGTCTTAGAGGCAGAAAAAGAACCCAGGTATTCTCTGTTCTCAGGACTGATGTAGTCTTCATATGTCGGATTCCATGTGCAAGTGTCATGATACTTCCAGTGTGGGGATTCATGTAGGGACTAGAGAAATAACCACAAGCAGAATAGCTCCACTGTTTCAAATTCAAACTTCTGTAATGCTTTTATTTAGCCCTCAACCTTTAATAATATTTGTTGGTTCCAATGCACAGGACAATAGGAAAAAGGCTGCTGTGATACTTGTTTCTATTTAAAATTCAAAATGAAAGAAATTTTTGGCTCACAAGACAAAATGAATCTGCCTTCAATTCTGTAATTATACCGGTACACAATTTAATGTTTTTGTTTTATTTGGGGTTTTTTTGTAGCTTAAGAATTGATGCCCCTATTAAGCTTAAGCTTTTACTCTGCCAACTAGTATACTTCATTATGTATGGAAAAATACTTGGCAAGTTATTCTTAAATAAGATCTATTTCAAAATGAACAGTCCAGCAGTACTTGTGACAGAATAGAATCACCCTTAACTTACTGCTTCTTAAAAAATGGTGGTTATATAATAACCATGTAATAATTTTTTTATGAAATTACATTTCCATGACTTTTATCATGCAGCTCCAGTAGCAATTCCCTAATTAAGGTTGTAAGATTTTTTTTTTTTTTTTTACTTCACAACACATTTGGTTGTACACATACATGTGGGAAAAATTACATGCACTTCTGAATGTTTACAGATTTATTCTTATGATAGGGAAAATGTTTTGAGAAAATATGAAATTAGATTGCAATTTTTAAAACTTTTTTGTCTTGGAGTAAATACGTACGTTTTTATGATTTACTAATGATTGCTTTATGTCCTATTCATAAACCTTATAGGAGACATTACTGATGCATCTTTACAATCATACCAGGGTCCTAGAGATGTGTTTGGCTGAGATTATATAGGAGTTTTTCACGGGTCATTAGTAAATTTTTATCTCATAGCTCTGCTTGTGGTATTTTCTCCTTTTAATCTCCTCTTTTTCTTGAATAATAACTCCACTATCCTTATTTTATTGTGTAGAATTTAGATTTTATATATATAGCATTCAGTCTTTTTACTAGCTGAAACCCCCCAGAATTAATGATATCTTGGTCTAAATGTAAGTATAAATCCAAAAGTTTATTATACATTCTCTCTCTTATCAGTTTACCATTTGTCAGTTAGTATTCTAAAGATATAGCTCTTCATTTTCAAGAGCTATAGACTTGTCAGATATGTTTTCAACTATAAGTCTGTTATAGACATAAGTGAGCATGCTTTTGCTTTTTTTCTACATCTTTGGCTAGTATCAAATCTAATTTCTAAATCTAATTTTCTAATTTTTTCATTTAATTCTCTGCAAAATACTTTAGTTTGTAAATTGCTTAATTGTAGCTTATCCTTTAGAAAAGTAAGTATCACATAAGTAGGGATTATTTATTTTTTTTTAACAAAAAGTCTTTTCTCAGGATAATATGATTATTATTATAATAATTATGGTCACAAGTTACTGGAGAGCAGGTTTAGGTTGGACATTAGGAGGCACTACTTCACAGTTAGGGTGGCTAGGATTTGGAACCAGCTTCCTAGGGAA
>JAGPOW010003648.1:27769122-27783872 GCA_030014935.1 Caiman crocodilus | reverse complement strand
GACCCCAGCACTTGTTTCCTGCCATTGGCAGGGGGTCAGACTAGATGGCCTGCTCTAGGCCCCTTCTGACCCTAGTTACTATGAAACTATGAATATATAAAATGTTTGTTTTATTACTGTTGTTTTACTTTTAAATTTAAAATACAAAAAATGGTTATAATTCCTTTACAACAAAGATTCAATTAATCCAACTGCAGTTGTCTAATTCTGCGTATACATGATTTTATGATAAAGCAACTATTTTGAACTCAAAAGTAGTATTAAAGTGCTGTATAAAATTTTTGATCTAGGTAAAAATTAGAGCAGAAATGTTGTTTGGTGATTAAAAGAAGTCATAGTAAAAAAAGAAACATTAAAATAGGATATAAAAATAATTTTCAAGGAAAATAATTCACTTCCTGTTAGATGTACCCCTCTAAATCCATCAGCTTTCTAAATGGGATGATGTAGCAGCTTTCCCAGAGCACTGAGTGCTTTATCCTCTTATGTTTGGACTTGGGTGAAAATATCTCACATTAGAATTAGCTCTACGCAACTTTTTAAAGAGAATATATTTGTCAAACTCTGAAATTATTTACAAATGAAACACCACTAAAAATGTGTGTCTCCTGTTTCCCTCAGTTTTTCTCATAACTGAATGAAGAGACAGTATCTGTGTTATGATGATGTAATGCAAATATTACTGGCATGAGAAACCAAGACTGCTTTCCAAAGAAGGGCTGAGATAACATTTACATTGTTTTAAACCCATCATTAAAAATATATATTACACTTCAAAATCATGCCCAGGTATTTATTCAACTCCATGAGTTTTAAATATATTTGACAGACTTTACAAACTTGCTGTTTTGAAAAATATGTGGTAAAATATTAATATTTTAAAGTTTGGTTTATTAGTTGAGTGTATTTTCAGTCTTTCCATTTTCATTGACAGGGTTTTTTCCTCCCCTTAGTATACCTAAAAGTCAGCTAGGGTAACACTGGCATCCTTCTTTTTCCTCCCATAGTTGAACAGTCAGGTGTTGGATCCAGTCAAGTGTTGGAGTCTTGTCTTATTCTGCTCTTTCTTGTGTTTTTGGCATGTAGTTTGGTGCATATAACTCTGTGCTAAACCATTTTGTTATGTTGTATATCTACTTCAAGACTTATAAAATTATAGTCTATTAGAAAAATGCAAACTCTTTATTTGATTTCCTCTAGTTTAAACCCATCTTTGAGTGAGAGAGATGTGTAGGTATATGGCAAAATTCATTAGTTTATTTGGGAAGAAGCTGCTCTTTGCCCTGAGGCATAGTGAAGAGTATATCTGTGTTAATCATGTGGAACTTGAGCTACTATAATGAAATAGAAGGAAAAAGCTGTTACGTATATGCCCCAGAGGAAGGAGCCATGAAAAGAAAAAACACTTACCTCCTGTAGGGAAGAGTAAGCCGTGCCGAGGAGAACCACTGGAGTGGTTCATCAGCCACTTTATTGCCAGCTGGCAGCGGCGCTGGCCGATGACATCATAAACCACTGCCTGGTGGATTTAAAAGCCAGCAGTGGGGAAATGGCAGTGGAGACGACTGGGATGCTGAGGGGCAAAGGTGCTTCCCAGCCAACGTTCCAGGGAAGCCGACAGCCCCGGCAGGGGCAAGATGGAGATCTCTTAAAAGGGGCTCACCCTACACTGGTGAGTCCTACAACATTGACCATCATGACAGCCAAGAAAGAGAGGGACAACATTGGGGGACCTGAAACTGTCTAAGACGGCAGGCCCATGAATGGGGCGGGCAGAAGCCTACACCCAGACCCTTTTGTTATCCTTTTGTTATTTTTTTTGTCTTTGTTTTTTTTTGTTGATGTTGTTCCTCACCTATCTTATCTTGGAGAGCGCACGGAGGGGTCCCCTCCCACAGAAAGACCCTTCATGGGTCCAGGGCCATGAAGAAATATTGATGCCAGTTTGAGCAAGAGCCTTAGCGGAGGCATGAGAGCAAAAGTGGAGATAACGGTTCTCCCCACGATTGTCAGGAGCAGCAGAGCTGAGGAGCAGGCCAAAGACCCATCATCCAGCAGCTCAGAAGGTTGGCACTTGGTTGGGATGTAGGGGAGGTGGAGCCCCAAGAATGCCTCCAGTGAGGGATACCAGGAGTAGCGAAGAACCCCAGGAGGAACCCCACTCCAGGAACAGATAGAGTCGACCCATGGCAGGCGATGGTCAGGGCTCCCCTCAAGGTGGAGTGTTACTCGACGCCTAAGTTCCAGCAATATAGCCCTCAGATGGGGTCAGGAGAATGCTCGAAGGCTGCCCATGATCATCTGTTTGAAGTCTGACGGGGGCAAAGTGGCACAGCTGACAGGATTTTGCAGGGGGACCTGTGGGAGACTGACTACTCTGCAATGTAGCCAGCAGTGATGACCCCCTCAGATTCTCTAGGCCAGAATCTGCAGGCTGTTACCCAAAAAGTAGTGCCCTGCAACAAATGATAGACAGACAACAGGATTGGCTACAACATAGTGTAACCACCTTCAAAATGCCCCAAATGACCCGGGATGATAGCCCGGAGGCATATATTGAAGCATTTGAGTGTCATGCCCTGATGACAGGGCTGGAGACAGAGTACTGGGCTAGTCAGCTAGGGGCCCTTGTAGTCGGCAGAGCACAGGTGGCATATAGGGCTCTGGCACTGGATGAAGCAAGGGACTACTAGCAAGTGAAAAATGCGAGTCTGTACTGACTAGAAATCAACCTGGAGTATTACAGAAAACAGTTCCGGGCCAAGAAGTCCCCTGATGAGAGGCGACCTCGGGTGCTGATGCAATATCTATGAGATCTCCTAAATAAATGGGTAAGCCCAGCCAAGTATGATTGGGACATGCTGGCTGATCAAATACTTTTGGAAAAGTTTCAAAATGACTTGCACGAGTGCACTCAGAGGTGGGTCTGGCAGCACACACCAACTAGTTGCGATGAGGCATTAAGGTTGGCTGAAGCCTTTGTGGCATCTGAAATAGTATTTGGGCGGGAGAGGCCGCTGCAGAACCTGGGAAATGCTCAGCCCCACGAAACTGAAAGGAAATGAGCCCCTTTTAGGGGCGGACCAAGAGAAGTGGTCTGTTTCCGGTGTGGAAAAACAGGACATCTGTCATGAAAATGCCCAAATGGCCCTGCAGAACAATGGAGACCTGATAGTGCTCCAAAGGGAAGTGTGGAGAGACGGAGAGAAAGAAACAGTGGCAAACCTATGGACTGCAGTTATGCCACCAGAGGAGATGGTGCTGTGTGGAGTTGCCCTGTTGTGAGGGCATTGATGGGAAACTGCTCTGTTCAAGTCACTTTAGACGCGGGGTGTGCACAGTCATTGATTCAGGCTGGCCTTGTTCCCACCCGATGGGACAACTGGGCAACACCAGTGAGGATGGTTCATCTCCATGGTGAGACCGAAAGAATTGAGTGTCATTGGATTTACCTCCGAGTTATGAAACACCAAGGTGAGCTATTAGTGGGGATTGCTTCGCGCCTGGCATGCGAGATGCTACTGGGACGTGACTGGCCTCCAATTTACGACATCCTGGAGAGAGTACAAGATGCTGAGGTCAGGAGGTGGTAACTTAAGGAACATGAGGGGTGGCTCAGGGAGCTCAAACCTGAAAGAGAGCCAGAAAGAAACAGAGGAGTCAGACTTGCGTGAAATGATTAGTGGGTCCCAGTTCAGGGAAGCTCAGGGGGAGGACGAAGAACTCCAGGCTATCAAGGAGCCACTCCTTGAAACTGATGTTGATCAACCACAGGCAAGCCTCAGAATACTGCGGTATGAGGTAAGAGGACAGCTATTGTACCAGGCCCAGAGGGGGAGGCCGGGGGTTCAAGAAGAGGCCCAGTTGGTAGTGCCCGCCCGACTTTGTCAGGTGGTATAGCAATTGGCACATGCAAACCCCATGTTGGGGCACCTAGACCGGAGACAATACTACAGCCAGGATGGCCCGGTGGGATTTTTGGCCAGGACTGGGAGAAGATATTGCCTGCCGGTGTGCGGGCTGCCCAGAATATCAGTGGGCATGTGAAGATCGCCCTGCTTGGGCCCCACTCCAACCTTTACCCATGGTTGACGTACCTTTCTCTCGGGTAGCAATGGATGTGGTAGGACCCCTGCCCCGGAGTAGTGCGGGGCACCAATACATGCTAGTATTTATTGACTATACTACACAGTACCCAGAGGTGGTCCCGCTCAGGGCAGCAACAGCCTCATGAATTGCCGAAGAATTGATAAAGTGGATTGTGTGAGTAGGCATACCCAAAAAAATCTTGACCGACCACGGGCAAAATGTTATGCCAGGACTGCTGCAATTTGTGTGTCAAATACTGCAAATAAAGCACATACAAATCTCAGTATATCATCCACAAACCAATGGCCTTATCGAGTGTCTTAATGGTACAGTGAAGAGAATGCTACGACGATGCATCCAAGATGACCTCTGAAGGTGTGACCTGCCTTTTGATTCTTTTTGCAATCTTAGATACTCTGTAAGACTCCGAAGTACTCACTATTTGAGTTCGTCCTGGGGCGTCGACCTCACAGTCCATTGGAAACATTGTGGGAAGACTGGGAGCATGATGCAGGAGCAGCAAGAACCTTGGCTAGTTGCCAACAGGAGTTCCAACGACGCATCCGAATAGAACAATGCTTGGCCAGAGACAACCTCAGAGAAGCTCAGCAGTGGCAGAAAACCAGATATGATGGCCTGGCAAGGGAGAGGGAATTCAGGGCAGGACAGAGTCCTAGTACTCCTCCCCATGTCTACTAGTAAGCTATTCATGCAGTGGCAAGGCCCTTTTTGAAATAATTCATAGGGTTGGGCCAGTAGATTATGAGGTCCATAGGCCAGGGCACAGGCAGGAAAGACAGATCTACCATGTTAACCTGCTGAGAGTGGCATGAACCTGAGGGATGGGCTATCTTCTCTGAGAACAAGGTGGTGCATTTAGGACCACAAGGAGAGACAAAAGAAGGACCTGCAGCCTGCCCAGAGGACCAAGTTCAAATTAGCAAAGAACTCCCAGCCCCTCAGAGTTGAGATGAGGACACTGGTGTGAAGCTTTAGAGATGTCTTCTGGGAAGACCCGGGGTGGGCCCAAGACGTGTATCATTGGATACACATGCCACTGGGAAAGATAGTACATGAATAATGATGGCCCGTGCCGCATCACATCCTTAGGGAAGTCCAGGAAGAGATCACACAAATGTTAGAACAATGGGTGATAAGACCATCATGAAGACCTTGGCAGAGCCTCCTGGTCCCTGTCCCAAAACTGGATGGGTCCCTCCACTTATGTATGGATTACCGTCGCCTCAGTGAGATAGCCACTTTTGATGCCTTCCCAATGCCCCACATAGCTGAATTAGTGGAGCACATTGCGAATGCACATTACATAACAACACTCCATTTGGCCAAGAGATATTGGCAGATACCCATGGCCAAGACAGACCAAGCGAAGATGACTTTCAGGACCCTTTGGGGCTTATACAAGTTTGTGCGGATGCCATTCAGACTTCATGTGTCTGCTGCCACGTTTCAATGCTTAATGGACCGAATCCCGACTCCACACGCCGAGTACGCTGTGGCTTATATTGACGATATTGTCATCTTTACTTGGACGTGGGACCAACATCAGAGAGTGCTACAAGCTGCCCTGACAGATCTCCGCAAAACAGGGATGATGGCTAGCCCACAGAAATATGCCCTGGCCCAAAGACAAACAAAGTACTTAGGCTTCCTTTTAGAGTGAGGTACCATCAAGCTGCTAGAAGATAAAGTGGAAACTATCTGCAACTGAACAATGCCCTGAAACAGCAAATCAGATGTGATCCTTCCTGGGATTAGCTAATTATCGGCAATTTGTGCCACAGTTCTCAGAATTGGCAGCTCCGTTCACTGAACCCCTGAAAGGGTGAAAAAACGGGGACAATAAACTGGACCCCAGTGATGAAATTTAATTTTGAGCTCCTAAAAAAGGCATTATGTGAAAATGTAGTCATTCACACTCCCAACTTTCACAAACCTTCTATCTTGCAGATGGACACCTCAAAAACAACTATAGGGGCCATCCTGACCAAGAAGATGAAGGGATTGAGAGACGAGTGGCACATGCAAGCCATAAGCTACTCCCTGCAGAGACATGGTATGCAACAATAGAGAGAGAGTGCCTGGCAATCCGGTGGGCCATAGAACATTTCCGTTACTACCTAATGGGGAGGGAATTTAAGCTTATAACGGACCATGCAACTCTACAGTGGCTGAGCAGGGCCAAAATTGATAACACACGTATAACAAGGTGAGCCATGGCCCTGCAACCATTTAAATTTCAAATAATACATTGCCCCAGAAAAAAATAATGTGGTGGCAGATTTTTTATCCAGGTGCCACACTACAGAAGAGTCACCGAACACTGAAAACCAAATGATGACAGGACAAAGAATGCAAGATAGGTAGCCAGATCAAAATCTTAGAATGCCCAAAGGCATCTTGGGTGATGGGGGGTTGTGTCCCAGGGGAAGGAGCCCTAAAAAGAAGAAACACTTACCTCCCACAGGGAAGAGCCGCACTGAGGAGAACCACCGGCGCAGTTCATCAGCCGCTTTTATTGCTGGCTAGCGGCAGCACCAGCAGATGATGTCATAAAAACAGCCACCTGGTGCATTTAAAAGCCAGTGGTGGGGAAATGGCAGCAGAGATGACTGGGATGCTGAGGGGCAAAGGTGCTCCCTAGCCAACATTCAGGGAAGCTGACAGCCGTGGCAGGGGCGAGACAGAGATCTGTTAAAAGGGGCTCACCCCACACTGGTGGGGTCCACCACATTGACTGGCAGGACAACCAAGAAAGAGAGGGACGATGTTGGGGGACCTGAGATGGTTTAAGATGGCGGACCCGTGAGTGGTGTGGGCAGAAGCCTACACCCACCGTTTGTTATTTTTTTGTCTTGTTGTTGTTGTTGTTGTTGTCCTATCCTATCTTGGAAGGCACATGGAGGGTGTCCCTCCCCCCCGAAAGACCCTCCACGGGTCCAGGGCCACAGACAACGTTTGAGGCTAGTTTGGGCAAGAGCTTCAGAGGAGGGGCAAGAGCAAAAGTGGAGATAACTGTACTCCCCGCGATCATTGGGCATAGCACAGCCAAGGAACGGGCTGAAGACCCATCATCCAGCAACCCAGAAGGTTGGAGCTTGATTGGGATGTAGGGGAGGTGGAGCCCCAAGAACACCTCCAGTGAGGGATACCAAGAGTAACAAGGAGCCCCAGGAGGAACCCCACTCCAGTAGCAGATAGAGTTGATCTGCAACAGGCAATGGTCATGGTTCCCCTTGGGGTGGAGCATTACCCGACGCCCAGGTTTCAGGGATACAGCCCATGGATGGGGTCAGGAGAACACTCAAAGGCTGCCCATGATCACCTATTCAAAGTCCTATGGGAGCAGTATAATTCCCATACACTTTCAGCAAGCCTTTTGCAGAAGCACTGGCCATGAATACTCTTACTTTTGAAGTTAGATGGCTAGTTAGTTAGCCATCAGAAGAATGAAATTCTGTAACAGCCTTCCAAATAAAGTAGTGAGCACAGAAAGCCTAATTAAGTTTCAAGATAGAGCTGTTATGTAAGAGATTTCATTACTTTGCTGCTTGCAATGGCAGAGGACTAGACTCGATAACCTAAGAGATTGTTTCCTATCTGGTGTCCTATATGCAGAAACAAGGAAATACTAGTGCAAGTGTAAATTAACATGTTGTGTCTGTGACCTCTTGGAAATAGGTGGAATCAGAGCTGCTCTTGTGAGCTATGCTACCCCCACAAAATGCCTTACCTTATGTAACAGGTTCTCCCAGAAGTATTACGGTCCTTTATACAGATTCAGCTGCTGAGAGGCATCACATCAGGAGGCCAGAGGTTTTAGTAATAGTCCATATAGTCTTAAGAAAGATCTGAATTAAGTGTAGAATTGTGGTAGGAAAGTCGTTTATCATACTAGACTTGATTCTTATCTTGCTTAGACCAATGTAAATTAGGGACAACAATACAGAAACCAATGACGATAAACCACATATGCTGGCAGATCAGAATCAATTTCAGCAAGTTTCATTGAATGCAGATGGTTTTTGTAGTAAGCATATTCCACTTGCACATCAACTTTTCAGTAGAAGACAATTTACTATTCTGTACCAGGATCATGTAAAGCTCTGATGGACTTGCTGCGCTTGAAAAATGTAGGCTGCAGCGATAGGATAACATAAAGCAGGAGTAGTAGCCCTTGTAAGCAGGATAAACCACAAAAATCTGGAGATAACACTTGGGTCCTGTTACAGTTATTGTGAAACTTCCCATTGACTTCAGCAGGGCTAGGATTTCACTCATGAATTCTGATAGCTTCCAGTTTTTTATGAAAAGTAAATTGAAACAGCCAAGTTATTATGAACCATATATGGAATTTCAGCTATAAAATGCTGATAGGTAGTTAATTATATTGACTTTTAGAAGCAGTGCTATAATTAAAGCAGTATTATTCAAACAATAGAAAGCTGCAGCAGTTTCAATTGATGAAACAAAAGCAAGACATTTTTAGTTTACTGATGGTAATATCCTGAGGCATGACAGCTGTATTTAACTTGTTAGTTAGGTTATTATATCATTAAATTGACAAATATTTTGTAAGGAAAAAATAATATTTATCTAGCATTCTTGGTTGTAGTACAGACTGTTGAGCCAGTTTAGATTAAATAAGAATGAACCTGAGCCTTTCTTCAAACCAAACATAACCTTAACCCATCTGTGCAGTTTGAGAAAGCTTTGTTTTATTGCCTTTGAAAAAAAAGTCATGACTCTGTCCTTTGGCTTGAGTTGGGACTAAAAGGGAAACTATGATGAAAGAAGATACTTTCAAAATATATTCTGTCATGTCAAAATTGGGAAGCACTGTACGTTTCACATGAAAACTTTTTTTTTCTGGATTTCCATACCAAGCAAAATAAATGCAAAACCAAATTCAAGAATTTGGAAGTTTTGAACACTACTAGCCATTTAGAATTGTATGCAACTAGTCTTGTCTGATGTCTATAAAGTAATCTATTTAAGGTCAGCAAAGTGAACATTACATTTATATATTGGTGGGGCAGGGGTTTCTAAATTTAAAGGTAAGTCATGCATTGGCATGGCCAAGTAGAACCAAGATAATAGAGCAGACCAAGTTACTTAGGTAGTTACTTAGGCTGATACTTTTACTCTATGGTAACTGTGACCTGGACTGGTAAAATAGTGATACTTTCTTCTATGAGCTCTCATCCATATATATTTTCATTGTTGGTATGCAAATACTTCCTTCACTCCAGTTTAGTTTCTTTCGGTTAACACTATCCATAGGGGGTAGTGCTTCTATCCCATGCCTCCAACCAGTGACAAAAAGGGAAGGGTGAGCAACCCAGTTGCCCCTCAGTTGCTTAGTTGCTTTTCATTTTATATGGCTTCAAGTCACAACTTTCCATGAGCAAGCTTCTGTACTCACTATGCTGTCTACACATTACTTTATGAAGAGGTAATATATAGGAATCAGTTAATTATTACTGTTAATTCTGGAAGCTTAAATTGTATTTCCTTTCTTCTTTTAAAGAAGGAAACTTTGGGGTTTCTTGGTTTGTTTTTTATAGGGGAAAAGGGGAGGGGAATGTTTCCAGTACTAGGACTAGTCATTATGAAATAAACATAATTTTTTAAGCTTTAAAAACTGCCCTCTGTGTGAGTCAGTAGTACTTCTTAATGATACATACAAAAGATGCTTTCCATGTCTGGGTAAGCGGCACATAATAAATGTGCTGCACTTAAATCTTACTTCATAGTAAGTCTCATCAACAGACCCTAAAGGGGGGGGGGGGCGGTCAGGGACTAGTGTTTTATCATTGGAGACAGTTTTGAGAATTAAATGAACAATTTTGAAGTTAAATGGACTGAAGAGGCATATCCAGATGAGTGTGCATGTGAGGTTTGCAGTGCCTCCGAGCTGTTTAAAGTGCTGTAAACTGCACATGGCACACGTGCAGTGCACACTGGGAGATCCTAGTGTCAAAAAAACCTACAGCAAAAAAAGGGCAGCACAGTGCATACTCCAGGAGTGTGTGCCACCAGACACAGGCTGGGTCCTCCAGAGAGACTCTCTGGCTGCTGGCTAGAGCGTTTCCCCTCCTCTAGTTGTCCCCTGGCTCCTTCAGCATGCCAGGAGCCCAGAGGAGCAGGGAAACGACAGTTTAACTGAAGCAGGGCATTTTGTCCCATACCAAACTCCATGTGCAGGGGCAAAAAGCAGCAGCAAAATTTAGGCCATTGCTATTTTTGCCATGGCAAATGCACGTGTGTGCTTGTCTGGATATGTCCAAGAGATTAGGACTTACATATTAATGAGGTTTGGACTTTTTTAAAGCTAAAGTTGCATAACACTTTCTGGAATTAGCATCTCAAGCAAGAGGGGAAACTTTTAGAAAATGGCTTCAAAACTAACTGGATAAATACCTGCATCAAGTTAATATTAGGAGTAATTGGTGGAGCTACACAGAATGGAAACAAATATACCATATTTACTTGAATAGAAAGCTAGTTTTTTTCCCCGCAGTTGGCACGAGGAAAAGCTCCTCGTTTTCTAATCGAATACAAGGAAATCTTACTAAATACATTGTCTTTCATTAAACTGGTGCCAAAAGCAGCTTGTGCTCAGCAATGGAAACCAATTATAAAGTTGATTAAATGCAGCTAACACTGAGTGTGACTATAAAACACATGGCCCACATTGGGCAAGCATGTTGAATGGAACCTTTTCTTTTAGTTACAGATTTTATTAAAAACACACTTGTCATCCTACACTTACAAAACTTCACATATTGAGCAACATTGTTTGACCAAAACTTCATATTGCAAAAAACAACTACATACCCCAAAACATACAATTGCATTTACCAAACCCTTAAACAACATCGAATTTCCACAAAAAAACCCTTGCAGAACTCTTTTTCTTCATACAGAATTCCATGAAAACCTATTAGTTCAGTAACCACCTGAAAACTCTCCAGCCCTCCCATCAGTCTTTTCTCTTGGTCCAGTGAAACAAATGTGTTCATTCCTTTTTCCTCCACGTCTTCTTTGCCTCTTCTTCTCCAATCTCTTCCTTGTCCTGACTGATGTACTATTTCAGTTCATGCAGCCCCAGCTTCATGCACTCTTTCAGTGAAAGCCAACCCCTTAAAAATTAAGAGGTTTCTTACTTCCCATAAACTAGTTTTAACACATGCTAATAAAATCCTTAATAATGTTTCCTCCTGCCCATTTAGTATGAGCACATATAGTACTATCTCCCAAGCTCACAACAGGTTTATTTTGGTGACACTCAGAAAGTGGTAAGCCCCTTCCCACACACCCTTTGCATAAGTACACTTCCAAAACCCAGGTCACATTGTTTCTCCTTTCCTGCACTTTTCCGCTGAGGACCTGGATGAGCTCATCAAGCTCCATCTGTGTTGCATGTCCTTCACCATCAAAAGATTCCTTACAACCATCAAAACTAGGTCTGCATGCTTCCCTTTCAGTTGTTTACCAAACACTTCTCCCCAAACCTTCTTCATTTGTCCTTCTGTGATGTTTGTCGCTGGTGCCATCCTGTCTTTCTCCCTTACCATTTTCATCAATTTCTTATGATCTTTCAGGACATTGAACTCTACCTTCCCTGCTTTCAAACACTGCATGAAACCTTCCATCCTGATATAATGAATCAGAAGCTGCCACACTCATGGACTCTTTAAAAAGGTCTAATATACTCCTGATTTCCTCAAAATGGCAGCTGCATGAAATCAGGTGATACACACTGTTTTCCCTTCTCCCTTCATTATCTCCTTGCATATTGTGTTTACATATTTAATATAGACAAACAGTCCCACGTCTGGCTCCAGGCATGGTGTAGTCTTCTGACAAAGACTACAACTACAGCACCATGGTCATTAGGAGTCTCCCTCCTTGCTGCCCCTCTGGCCTTCTCCATTCACCATTTGTAGGGTCCTGGCCTTCCTCTTCCGGCCACCTGACCGGCTGGCAGGGCTTGAGCCTTAACCCCTACTTAATTGGCTGGCCATGACTGGAAGGTTCTGGACTTAAAGGGGCCACCCTGTCTCTTAGTAACAGGGTTAAGGTTCCCTGTTACACCAACTTATACATTTATTTGGGAACCCCGTTTTTTCTAGCACCTTGAAAATGTAATCATTATCCACTCTGTCATATGCTTTTTTTCAAATCTAGGTTTGCTGTAACCTTGTGTTTGTCTTCCACTCTTGGACATGGGACAATGGATCTCTGATCACTCTGATCACTTCAGAAAACCTTCTACCTGGTATTGTGCATACTTGGTCTTCATGTAATATCTTCTGGAGGTGTTTCCTTATCCTCAAACCATTAATTTATAGTCCATATTAAGGAGTTTAATCAGTGTCCAGATTTTCAGGAATTCCTTCTCCCCTTTCTTGAAGAGTAAGATCACAATACCTTTTGTAAAATCTTTTCCTGCCTCTCCTGTTTCCACTATTTCCTCAAAAACGTCCACTGTACCCCTCCCTACCCATGCCCAAAACTTCTCATAAAATTCCACAGGTAGTCCATCAGCTCCTCCTCTTTTAAAGGTTTTTAAATAGTCCTCCACTTCCTTTTAAGCTTATAGCTTATCTTTTCTTCCATCTTTGCTTCTTCCTACTCTACTTTCTCTGTAGTCTTTTCCAGCATGACCTTTATTTTCTTCGTGTCTATTTCCTTCTTCTGATGTAGCTCTTCATAAAAATGTTCTCATTGCCTCCAACACCTCCTGCTTTTCCACCCGAGTACCATGTTCTTCCTGCACTGACTGCTTTTAGCTCTCCTTTTGCTGCCTTCACTGTAACCAAAAATATCAGGACCACTCTTTATTTTCTCCCCCACCCATGCTGCTTGTGCTAAAAACATCTTTGTCTCTGATCTTTCAGCATTCTTTCTCTTGCCTTGTTTTTTCTAGCTTATTTTGTATCCTTATTCTGTCTCCCTTCTGCAGCTTCTTTTAGCAGCTCCTGCATCTTTCTTTGCACCTCTCTCAGCAATTTCATTCTTTTCTCCATGATTCTTCAACCTTCCTTTCTGAAGAATTCTCCCATCCTCTTCTTCACCAGCATTCACAGTTCTCTGGTTCTCTTAAAATATACTTGATATCTCCCTGTTTTGTAGCAGATTAACTTCCATATTAACGTCTCCGCATTTAACTTCCACACTGACCTTCCTCTTATGGGGCTCTAACCAAAACTTCTAATTTTCCTCTCTTGACTAATAGTATCATTCATTCTAGTCTGCTATTGATACTGTCTTCCACCTGCTTTGCTCTCACCTCTGGATTCTTGGGCATGTGTAGATAAAACGGGGACCCTAAATTAAATTTGTGGGATTTTAAAAACATTGCTTCAGTTTAGGACCCTTTAAACCCCCATGTCATGCACACACCCTGCTGACTTACCTGCTTTTCCAACACTGGGGAGGGGAGGATGAGCTGCCAGTGGGCAGAATACTCCCTGGACTGGAATGGGGGCTGATGCTTCCCTCTGCAGCGGTGGTTCCCCCCCCTCCCCCACCCATGCCTGCAGGTACCTGGCTTGGGCGGTCCTGGGGGGCACCACAGCCACAGAGGGAAACACCAGGCCCCTGCGCAGTTTAGGCAGGCAGGCATGCTCCAGGGGTGGGGGGAGATCAGGCTTGCTGCTTTTCTTGGGCAGAGCCTGCCTTCCCAGGCTCTTTTATTTGTTTTACCTCCATTTATTCTGCTTGTTTGATTTCTTCTTTTTACCCCTTCCCCACCTCCATGTCTGGTCTCGCTCCTTCTCCTTCTTCCCCTTCTTCTCCTGTTTCTTCTTGAGCCACCTCAGTTACAGATGTTACACTCCCCTCTTTCTACTTTCCTCCCTTCTTCAGGGTCTCATCCACCATTTCTACTTCACTCTTACTCTCTTCTACCTCACTGTCCCTTTCTGATTCTCACTGTTGGTCAGGGGGTCTGCCCTTGCTTGCACAGGCTTTTGGACACTTGTGGAATAGGTGCCCCCCCAACTTAATACATTTTAGAGACCCTTGACACTTTGCAATTCTGTGCCCCTTCCCTTCACATCTGTAATACCCTGGGGGGACTGTGTGGACAGGTGCCCTTCTCGCTGCATTTGCTGCATCGCTTTGATTGCCCATGGTATATTATAAAAATACTGGTAGCACCCCAGCCGGACCGGACACGAGAGGTGTTCCCCACCACCTGGGCTCCACTCACTTGCTCTCAACACAACTTATGCCCTCCATGACTCCATCCAAATACCATATTTGTCCTGCACAGATTACTCTTTGCACATGCAATTCCATCTACCTTTTGGTGTCTTCTGCCTCTAATAAATCCATATACGTACTTACTACAATCACTCATTTCCATGACTTTCCCTGCTAGAAATTTTATTCCTCTTAATTTCCTTCCTTCCACATTCCTCTGAATGTTTCTTGTAAAGATGTTCATACCCTTCATGTTCCAGTAAGTAAACTTCCAAGTCTTTCTGTTTTGGAAAGCAGTCAGGCTGGTGAGATGTTTCAAAGTTTCATAGTAGCTAGGGTCAGGAGGGACCTGAACAGATCATCTAGCCTGACCCCCTGCCATAGGCAGGAATGAATGCTGGGTTCACAAGACCCCAGACAGGTGATCA
>JAGPOW010003648.1:27753719-27769022 GCA_030014935.1 Caiman crocodilus | reverse complement strand
TCAGGAGGGACCTGAACAGATCATCTAGCCTGACCCCCTGCCATAGGCAGGAATGAATGCTGGGTTCACAAGACCCCAGACAGGTGATCATCTAACCTCTTTTTTAATTTGCCCAAGGTAGGGGCGAGGACTACTTCCCTAGGAAGTTGGTTCCAGATTCTGGCCACCGGAACCATAAAATATTGCCTCCTGATCTTTAACCTAAACCTATTCTCCATCAGCTTATTACCATTGTTCCTCATCACCCCAGGTATTCCTGGGGAGAATAGGGCTCTTCCTATTTGCTGATGATCTCCCCTGATGAGTTTGTAGGCAGCCACCAGGTTCCCCCTCAGCCTCCTCTTGCCAAGGCTGAACAGGTTCAGGTCCCTCAGTCTCTCCTTATAGGGCCTGTCCTGCTGCCCTCCCACCAAACAGGTGGCCCTCCTCTGAACTCTCTCCAGGCTGGCCACATCCCTTTTAAAGTGCGGCACCCTGTACTGGATGCAGTACTCCAATTGCGGCCTGACCAATGTCGCATAGAGGGGGAGCATCACCTTTCTGGACCAGCTTGAGATGTACCTTTGGATGCATGACAAGGTATGGCTGGTCTTGCTGGCTGCGGTCTGGCATTGGTGGCGCATGTTCATCTTGGACTCAATTATGATTCCAAGATCCCTTTCCGCCTCTCTGTTTTCAAGAAGGGAACTCCCCAGCCTGTAAGTATGCTGTGGATTCCTTCTCTTAAGGTGCAGCACCCTGCATTTATCTATGTTGAACCCCATCCTATTCTCATCTGCCCACTTTTGTAGTCTGTCTAAATCTAGTTGCAGCCTCGCTCTCTCTTCAAGTGTGCCCACCTCACCCCACATCTTAGTATCATCAGCAAACTTAGACAATGTGCTTTCAATCCCCTTGTCCAAGTCACTGATGAAGATGTTAGTGCAGGCCTAAGGACTGAGCCCTGGGGGACCACACTCTTCACAACTTGCCAGGTTGAGTACAACCCGTCCACCACGACTCTGGGTGCACCCCATCAGCCAGTTTTTTACCCATCCAACTGTGTAGGCATCAGTGCCACAGTCACTTAATTTATTAATGAGAATGGGGTGAGAGACAGTGTCAAAGGCCTTCTTAAAGTCTAGAAAGACTACGTACGTCCACGGCGATACCATTAGCCAACGATTTAGTTACCTGGTCATAAAAGGCAATCAGGTTCATTGGGCAGGACCTGCCTTTGATGAACCCATGCTGGTTGCCCCTGAGCATGATCTTCCCTGCTGGCCCCCAACAGATGTGCCTTGATGATTTTCTCCAAGATCTTTCTGAGGACCGAGGGGAGACTTACAGGCCTATAGTTATTTGGGTCCTCCTTCCTCCCTTTCGTAAAAATGGGGACCATATTAGCTAGTTTCCAATCCCCCAGCACCTGGACAGATGACCATAAATGCTCATACAGCCAGGCCAAGGGCTCTGTGAAGATCCCTGCCAGCTCTGTCAACACGCTTGGATGGAGGGCATCTGGACCTGCAGATTTAAAAATGTCCAGCCCTTCCAGAAGATCCCTAACTACATCTGTGCTTTCCCAAGGCCTGACAGAGCTATCTTCGAGATTATCCCTCCCTCTGGCAGGAGGGATGTCCCAATCCCAGTTCAAGAAAACACAGGCAAAGAAACTGTTAAAAATATTGTCTTTCTTGTCTGGTGTAGCCACAAGGTTACCATTTGAGTCTTGCAGGGGCCCTACATTCTGATACCCTCTTCTTGCTCCCAATGTAGCTCCCAATGTACTTGAAATATGACTTTTTGTTGTCCTTAATCCTGGACGCTAGCCTGAGTTCCATCTCTGCCTTGGCCTTCCTAATAGCCCTCCTACACTCCCGGGCTGAGGAGGACTTCTTCTTGGTGATAGTTCCTCCCTTTCACTGGTTGTAGACCACGCTTTTAGTCCTCAGGCATTCCTGAATGCCCTTGCTGAGCCATGGGGATTTCTGAGCACTTTTACCCCCCTTGCTTCTTTCAGGGACTGTTACGCTTTAAGCCTGGAGGATTGCCCCCTTAAGGTACGACCGTCCCTCATGGACTCCCATCTCTTCTATCTTCTGGGCCCTCAGTGCCTCCCCCACTAATCTCCAAAGCTCATTGAAGTTGGCCCTTCTGAAGTCAAGGGCTTTAGCTTTGCTATAAGCCCTTGACACCCTGCACTGGATAGTGAATTCTAGCAGGTGATGATCACTATTGCCCAGGTGGTCAAGGACCTGCAGTCCCCTCACCAGGACCAGGTCCATCAAGGCGTTACCCCTAGTGGAGCTGTGCATCTCCTGTATAAGGTGAAGGTCCTGCAATACAGCCAGGAACCTACGCAAGCAGTCAGACCTGGCTGTCTACTCCTCCCAGCAAATGTCGGGGTAGTTTAGGTCACCCATCACAATAACATCCCTTGACCTAACTGCATAAGCTGACCGGAGAAGTCTCAATCCAGCTCTTCCCCCTGGTTGGGTGGTCTGTAGTAGACACCTGCCATAAGGTCCTTTTTGCCATGTCCCCCCTTGTAGTTTGACCCACAGTGTCTCCACCCAACCCTCCTCTAACCCAAAGCTAATCCTTGATGATGTGAGTTGCTCTTTGACATAGAATGTGACCCCTGTGCCTTTCCTCTCTGTCCTGTCCCTGCTATATAGGGTGTATCCCCAAAAGCCCACTGCCCAGTTGTGGGTAGGGTCCCACCATGTTTCTGTGAGGCCTACTAAGTTTGGATTCTTATTTGCAATCAGGAGGCACAGTTCCTCTTGCTTTCTTCCCATACTGCGAGCATTGGTGTAGAGGCACTTGAGGCCTCCTGAGGGTACACATGCCTCCCCCGCTACTCCCAGGACTGTTGTGGCCCCCTACTCCCAGGATGCTGCACCTGCACCTCCAGTATCTCAAACAGTACGTTTCCTAAGAACTCATATCTGTTCATTGTCAATCCTGTCTGCATCACATCACCATTTGATATTGCTTTTATCCACAGTCTTTGATCCTCCCTGACATCTCTTGATGCATCTTCCATGTCTTCTCGCTGCATCTGGTAGGCCAGGATTCCATTGTGCTTCTGCTACTTTCCACCTCTCATCCAACATACTTTTTCTTCTGTTTTTGCTCTATCTCCCATACCCCTCTGCTTCTGTCTTCCTTCTGGCCTTGTTCCTCTTCCCATCACCTTTGCCACTGCCTCAATCATCACTGCTACTTCTGCTGTTGCTCCCATCTTCTATCCCATCTTTCTTCTTTGCTTCTCCAACTTTGTCCACTCCCTATCTGTCTCTAGATTTTGTTTTCTGCTTCATTTCACTTTCTACCTTCTGGTTACTTGCCACCACTACCATTGATTTGAGCTTCAGGTTTCCCATCTCCACTCCTTTCATTCTGATGCTCTGTCATTTCTTCAGGCATTGATCAGGCTTTCAGCTGGTCACTTGATCTTAGCCCAAGAAGCCAAGAAAATATGATGGGAACCTACCACAAAAATACGTTAGTGCAACTCATCTGAATAAGACATAAGTTTGCGCCCATTAAATGCAATCTTCTTCACTGCCGACTCTTTTTCAACATAGCTCCCTCTGTTGCCTCCTTTCTCAGCCTGGTGCATATGATTAGTGTGGTCCCACCTTCCATGAGATGAAGTCAGACCAGGTTGTCCTGAACCTAATCTTGCATATAAATTTTTGGAGAATTCCAGGACTTGTGACAAGAACACTTAGTTCCAGTCATGAGTAAGGGCTAATTAGCACATGGATCTTTTGTGTATCTGAAATATACACACAATGCTGAACAGTACTGAGCTGTGGGGTCACTATGGAGGGCAGTGCCACACTTATATTTGCCAGGCTGAGAGAGTGCATGAAACAGGGATTCTGGGTGAACTGTATGCAGTGTAATGACTCACCATGGATTTAAATGCTGCTGACTCTGGTAGGACCAAGCCCAGTGAACTATGTAGTAAATCGTTAGTCTTTTTTGACTTTGGATTAGTACTGTGCATAGTTTATACTAGATACAACCTGGCAGGGGAGATCCCATCATCATCATCAAGATAGTTTTTCCAGGGTGAGGCTTGTCCCTTTCACTTTGGACAGGCTGCCCCCCTCTAATTTCCCCAAATGCAGGAAAGTGCACTGCACAATTTTGTGGTAGTGAGGAGCTGCTGTCTTGCTCCCCCCTGGCTTGCTCCTTGCTTTTTTGGCTAGGGGCAAGCGAGACTAGGAAGGGTCCAAACCCTAGGGTTTCTGGGCCCTGGGCTTGTATGCAGGATGTCTGCCACAGAATTGGAGAGTATCTGAAGCCTCAGAATGATGGGGCTGGGAAGGAGGATACTTGCCCAATGGTAGAGCCACATAGACTTAAATGGCAGAGCTCTACTTAAGTCAAAATTTGGAACTTGACTCTTAGGCTTTGCCCAGTAGAATTCAGAACTGATTTGGTCCTAGAAAAGAAATTGAAAAAAAAAGTTTGCCCTAGATACAAGTAGGTGCCAAAATGTTGCTCAAAAGTGTATTCATGAAACACTTGTGCTAAAAATTGCAGCAGTTAAAAAAAAAAAAAAAAAGGTTATATGCATCAATTCTGGAGGAACTTAAGTCTATGGGTACTATATGTTAATTGCTATGGCCATATTTAATTTCAAGGTTATTGTTTTCAAATTTGTTGCTCATGTCTATGTGCTCAGATAGAACGTGTATGACTGTAAGGAAGTGGGCAAGGGGCTGTCAGGGAAGAAAAGTTAAAAAGAAGTGGAGAGCAAAGGGCTACCTAACCCCCTCAGATTTAGTTTCCCTGCTGTACCACTGGGAGAGGGACAAATTCAAGGCAAACTTCCAATAATTAGATTCTATACTTGGAAAATTGTAACAAATGTATACATTTTCCATATATAGAATCTAATTATTGAGAGGGGGGGTCATCTTATCATTAGTGTCATCTTCTACTCAAGTAAATATGGTGATAGAGAAAGGCTTTTATGCAAAACCAAATGTGCTTAAGTCATTTTCTTTTTGCACTTTTTATTATTTCAGATATGTGGGACATTTAAGTAACCTACTCTCCCACAGTCTGAGTTTTCTACTTGGTCTTGTTGAGAGCTCAATAATAAAAATAATAATAACTTTTGACATAATAGACTGTTCTGCCCTTAAAAGGGCTATAATATCACAAAGAAAATATGATGATTTCACTGGAGGGCAACAGTTGAAAGAAAAAATCTATAATTGGCAAATATCATACACGGAAAGGAAAATAGAAAGTAAGAGAAAATTAAATAGGTTCATGATACAACATGTGAACATTTCCCTTGATAGTTTGTCTATCAAATATATTTCATACATGCGCGTGCTAAAAACCATTAATTCAAGATCCCTGAACCATTCTCCAACTTCCCACTGCTCACCCCATGCTATGAGCATACATTTTTTATTAGCTCTGGTTTCTTTTTATTTTTAGCTGTCTCTCTTCATTTGTATTTTAAAGGCTGTACTTTCATGCAGTAATATATTCTTGGTCATAGCAATGTTTTACTGTTGTTTGTTTTAGTGCACCCTTCGCATCAACTTATGATGCAATGACATTCTTTCTGGCATGGAAGTATTTAACATAATTTGTTAAGAGAAAACAGTAATGTGACTAACATTTTGTATAGTGCATTGTAATGTTTTTATTGAGGTTTTTGTTTGTTTTGTGTTGTTTTTTATATACATGTTGTCTTCTATTTATGATAAAGAAGGCAAAGTCAAGCAGTTGTGGTCACATTATTTATTTGACTATTTATGTCTTTATTTATTTCTTTATTAGCATGAGTTCACAGTTATTTGATAGGCCATTTTTTTCCAGATTTCTCATCTATAAACAATATTTAAATTAAACAGACACAGCTCTGAATTTTAGCATAACATCAGGAAATTAGGCCCACATTTTTTTCTGTGTTTTTATGCTTGGCTTGTTTGGCTGTATTTTCAAAGATTTCAGTCTACTTTCATGTTCTATTTCCATGTGTAAATTTTAAATTTACAGATCTCACAGTGTGATTAATCAATTAGAGTTTTATTTGCTTGTACAAATATGGTTTGGGGCATATCCTGTTTGTCATTTGTGCATAGAAGTGCTCTAAAACATTTCATAGGGGATAGACTTTGGATTTTGAACATATGATAATTAAATTAATACATCTATACTTCCATTGAAAAAAATGCATTTTGAAAACTCTACAACTGAAATGATAGGAGATGGAGTAACATTATACATTAATTTAATTTTCTTGATACTAATGTCAGAAAAGCTTTACAGTATTTTGTTTGTAGTTGTTGCTATTTGCTGTGCTGTACATCTAGATGGAATTTTTTGAGAATTCATGTCACAACATAGTTAGTTATCCCATCTTACAGCTCCATAAATTAGAAATAAACAGAAATTTAGAAAATGGATCTACTGAGAAACATGCATTACATTTTTACTAAACATACTCATAATCTGATTTTGGTGAAATGTATATTCAGTGAAACAGTTTGAAAGAACATAGGAGTAAGGCTGTGTAAGGTCATAAATGTAACATAGGAGTAAGGCCATGTAAGGTAATGAATGTAAGATTATTGCTTGAAAATCCATATTTCCCACATATTTCACTTGGACTAAAATTGAGTAAAAAAAAATAAAGGGGGGGGTATAAAAATAGTTTTGCTGTGAAGTCACATCCATGATATACATCAATAGTTATGGTGTGATAGGACAATGTAAGATGAAAGTATAAATATGTGATTAGTAAAATATGCTGACTGTTAGATGGGAGAAAGAACAATAAAATTACAGGGTAATTGAAGGAAGGCTTACATTTATTATGTGGATATGTTGAACTATGCCTAAGTTCCACTTAGGTACTTATATCTGGGAGTTGTCTTGATTAAATATTGCAAATATGTACAAACGCAATACACAGTGGATTGGTTGTATTTTTTACATCTTCAGTTTTTTTCTTGATGCTTGAGGGCTTTATTACACTTCACATTTTTTGTTGCTCAAATGTTGTCTGGTGTTAGTGGTAGCCCAAGTTTGGAATAGTCAAATCTTAGGCCAAAAACCTTCTCTGACCGTCCCCCACCTATGCAGCTGTGACTTGCTACTAGCAGGCTGGCAAGCAGAAGGCTGACTAGGAGCTACAGTTATGAATTGCCACTACAAGACTGGTGAGCCAGGACAGGCTTCTGTCCCTGCTTTAGGTTGGGGTGTGACAAAGGGGTTGTTGGGAAGGGGGTGGCAGCAACATGAAGCTGGGAAGTAGAGGGTTAAGGGGAAGTGTGTGGGTAATAAAATGGGAGCTGAAAAGGAAATGGGGTTGGAGCAAGTGTGGTGAAATGAAGGAAGTCAGCCATTGAAGGATAAAATAAAAAGAAGTTCAAAAAAAGATTTAAAAAAGAAATAAAGAGGAAGTAAATAAAGAAGGTCTCATGTTTAGATAAATTGGGATTGGGGTATTGGTGGGGTGCTGGTTTTGCTTTCTGGGGTGGCTGAGAGGTAGGAACAGTGAGGGAAGGCTCTTTTGGAGGAGCCTACTGCCCCTGCCCCAGGAAGGAAGCCCCAGGTCATGGGGACCTGATCCAGCCCCCTACCTTTTCCCTCCTCACCCCTGCTAGATCCCATGCCTGGACCCATCTGTATCCTTCAAACTGGATAGCTGGCACGTGCTCTGGCCCTATTTGTATTGGGTTGCACCCCTAGGCCAGGGACAGACATTATACATAAACTGGTTTAAGTGATCAGAAACTGGTTTAAGCCTGTAACAGAAGAGACATTCAGTGCAAATAGACCAGTTTCAAAATGGCTGAAACCAGTTTGAGATAAGCCTGGTTGAATGTAGTATCAGACTTAACTGATTGGGCTCAAACTGGTTTGTGCATTGTCTGTCTCAGACCCTTTGCTGGTTTGAGTTAAATCAGAGACCCCCAACATCCCAGCATGCTCTCTGTGTGAGACTCTCTGCTCCAGCCCAGCCAGGCTGGCCCTGCCCCTCTGCTCTGCAGCCTGAGCAGGGACCGACAGGAGCAGGGGTCTGGCTAGAGAGGGGTTTATTTCCCCCTCCCTGTGCCACTGGCAGGGACCCAAGCCAGGTCTTCCCACACTTCCCCCTCGCTGCTGCAGCAGGGGGGCACCATGGCCCCGGAGGAAAAGGGGGGCAGGGAGCAGAGTTAGTTTCCCTTCTACATCACAGGCAGCTGGATGGCTCCCTGCCTGGAATAGGCCCCCGGCTGTCCCCTCTGCTGGAGGGAGGAGGAATAACTTTGCTCCTGCCCCACTCCTCAGGGGTCCTGACTGGCTGTACCCCTTCCCCGCTGCTGCAATGGGAGTGGACAAGGCCCTTACTGGGGGCAGCAGCCTGCCACACTGTGGGAGAGAGCAAGCCCCATCCTGGCGAGGGGCTGAGCTGTGGGCTCGGGCTGTGCACGGCAGCACCAGGGTGTGGAGCAGGTCAGAGCCCTACAGGCCCCCACAACACTGCCACACTCCACAACAACTCTGTCAGCCCCACAGCACAGCCTCACTGGGAAGCCATGACAGGCTCCTGCCTGTCAGGAACTCACCGCTTGCCCCCCTGAGCCCAGAGCAGTGACTGCTGGGCTAGCAGACCTTGCTGCAGTGCAAGCAGCTGAATAAGCCCCTTCCTGCTGGGATGGGGCTTGCCCCAAGCATAGAGGTCACTCACACCATAGTGGGGTCAGCCCAGCCCAGCCTGATCGCCACTTTGTGCTTTCTGCCCAGCCTGGCCACCACTGGCCCAGAGTACAATGTCCAGGCAGCCACTGCTCTCTGCTCGGAGCTGGCTCCTTAGCGGCAAGAGGGGGCTTATTCAGCCACTGGCCACTGGGATTGCAGTGGGGGTCTGCCCAGCCTGGCCACAGCTGAAACTCAGGGGTGAATAAGGAAGGCAGGGCATCCACTGATTGGGAGCCCTGGGGCTGCAGGGTAGCTCCTCCAGGAGTGCAGGTTTTGGGGCCAACAGCTGAATAAGCCCCTTCAGTGGCTTGCCCAAGTATAGAACAAGTGGCAGGGGCTGCGCCCTGCCCCCGCCCAGTAGCTGGAGCAGGGAGTGGCTCCCCATGCACATGGCACCCTTTATCTGACCGCCCTCCTCCCGCTCCCTCCCAGCTCCCTGCAGGCTGGAACTCTTCCAGCCTTCAGAGGGCTCATTGCAAAACTGCAAAATCCGTGGGTTCCTCTGCTAAAATGAGAAATCTGCAATTTCCTCCAGTAAAGGGGGAAATCCATATTTTACTCCATTTTTCTGTAGGAAGTTGAAAACCTGGATCCCCACTTAGTACCCTCTCCTGAAATTGTAGTTTGCAGCATTGTCAACCTCAAACATTCAAAACTCATGAATCAGGCCCCTAAAAATAAGATGTAGTCGCATATCTTGAGATTTTAAAAAGCTCAGAACATTTAGGACCTTCTTAGTTTTTGAGTCTTTAGGGTGCATTGAGATCATATTTCAAGCTTTTTCCCATGTAAGCAACAAAAGCCAGAAACTTATAAAAAAATATGAAACTGAGATTTGTGTTTATCAGAACTACAAGAATTACAACAGTAAGAGAAATCCCAAATGTTCTAAGACTCACAATAAAATTATGAGATAGTGACACTGTGGACAATGCATCAATACTGCACCAGAGAGTGCCCAGGCCACATCTACATGAGATGCTATATTGCTATAATAATGCACTACAGCGAAATAGCACCAGTGGGCAAAAACTATGTTGCCACAGCTATGTTGCCATAGCTATGTGCTCCCTCACTATAGCTTTTTGCTACAGTGACATCATGGCCAAAAGTGACAATGTGCTACCTGCATGGCGTAGTAATGGCTGTTACCACACCGTCATTTAGTACTTCCTAAATGATGTAACAGTGGCACAATAGGGGCATGTGCAGATGTGTCCCCAGTGAAGCATGCCATGGCCACCCCATGCATGTTACCGCCTTAAGCAGGAGTAATGTAGTAGCTTCTCTATATTATAATCATTGGCAATAACAGCACTGCACTATGATAGCCAGTTCAGTGACTCCAACACACCTTGTACTTACGGACTATATGGATTGAAGCTATGGCTCTTCATTATGCAAATACACAGAGCGTCTTTTATATATTTTCTTCCTAATCTGTTCTTTCTTTATGGACTAGCTGTAGTTTGGCCCTTAAGAACTTTTAAGTCTGTCTTGCATATGTGAAAAAGCATGTGGTTTTGATTTACTCTTAACAAAATGCACTGGGGTATCTGTCAGGTTCTACTGTCATCTTCCAAGAAAAATATATCTTTTTAAAGTGTTACTTACAATTCTCATGTTCTTGGGTTAAACCACAAAACCAAAACTCATAAAGCCCTCACATACTACAGACCTCAAAGATAGACATGGTGAATGTTGCACCCTAGTGTAAATATTTTCCAAAACAAGAAGAAAATCAGTTTCATGTTTGTCTTCTTTTTCCATCACATTTGACTGAGCTATCAATTATCAAACATGATGCAAGTTCAAGTTAATAATAATAATCTTTGCCTATCTCTTGTTCTATCCTAGACAACTTCCCAAAGCCCAACTAAAATGGGTGACAACTGTGCCTGTCGGGGTTGTGTGAGGAAAGGGGATATGTGGTGTGGGAAGTGGAGGGAATCAGAGGAAGCCACTTGATGCCTGTTCCCCTGTTGTCTTGGAGTATGTAGGGGCTATGGTCAGTGGAGATCCTGACCTACTGCAGTCCTTCCAAATCAATATGATTGCTATTTACAATACAAATATGTTAATGTAGCTATATTATTCACCTATAATTGGTTGAAGTCTTAAATGAGTTCTGTGGGTTGGAAAATCCTTTGTATATACTGGGGAGTATCTCTAGCTGTCGGCTGAGAAGTGCAGTACCTAACCATCTGGGCTGTATCAGAAGATCTTAGAGAAATAATAAGTGAAAATAAAGAAATTCTCCAGTTTATTTCTTCCAGGCTTCTAGAACAGCAAACATCTGTGAATATGAAGAAAATTGAGGGTAACACAGATTATTCATGCACCTTTGCTGCCTGGAAGGGTGTCTGATTATCTTCCCCTGACTATTTGAATTGATCACTTGGAACAACAGCTGTGATGATACATGCTAAGAAGCTAAGCATTTGCCTGGAATTTCTTCTTTGAGCAAATGCAAATTTTTTCTTTCTTCTTTGAATAAATGCAAAAAGAATTTAATAAAGTACTGGAGTAAATCTGGGAGGCAAACAGGAGAGTTTAACAGGGGAGTTTCCTTGAAGTTGCCTGTTTACTGAAGTGAATGGAGAAAAGAAAACAAACTCTAAGAATTCCAAACTATTAATCTCACATGTGTTCCTGATGTTGAGAGGTATTATTTGGATACAATGTATAGTTTGTGGACCTGCACTGTGAATTTTTTTTTAAAATCTGGAGACGGCTCAGAAGAGAATGAGAATGATAAGAGATTTGGAAATAAGATCTATGAGGTGAGGTTGAAAGAATGAGGTTGGTTGTACAAATAGGATGATGATGAATAGTTTTCCATGGATAAAGCAGGAAGGGCAAAAAGAAACCACCTTAACTTGCAGCAAAGAAGATTTAGATTATATATTAGCATTTATCTTAAGTTTTCAGGTGACAGGAATAGTGGTGGAATTGTAAATAACTGAGAGAAAAACTCGTAAAGGGGGCTTGTCTGAAATACTTATATGTTAATGCAGACCAGTGAAAGGGTTAGGATCAAATATGGTAAGCAACACAGGTTGGAGGAGAGTATCCAGGAATGGAGAATGAATGAAAGACTTATGTGTCTTGGTAACTGGCCAATTGAATATGGCCAGTGGAGTTCTGTACATATGAAGGTCAATGCAATTCTTGCATGTGTGAACAGGGAAGTATCTAGGGGGAGTAGAGAGCTCCTATTGCTGCTGTGTACACCATTAATGGAACATCAGTATCATTAGATTTGGTTGAGGTATATCCTTGGAATCAACTGTCAAAAATGGCTGTGGTTATTACCTATTCAGATCTTCCTGGGCAAAGCATTTTCTCTCTCCCTTTTGGGGTTTGGAGAAACTCTTGCTTATTTTTTCAGCAGCATTTGTCCAACAATGGGGAGAATTTCAGTTCCAAGTCAGTGGAACGTCTCTATACACCAGTCTTTCTCTCATGAGAAGGCTAAAGAACTCTTTTCCTTCTCAGGCAGGTGGCCATTAGCAGAAGAACCTGGGGCACCTGCCCAGACAGCACGAGCTTTTTTTCTTAGTGCTTTTTGAGCCAGCCTAGAGAATAAACTTTTCCTCATTATTTTTAGGCAGCTAGTTATGGATAGTTATCGTCCTGCAACCAAAGGGCCTGGACTCTGGCCCAGGAGACCTCTTCTAGCCCTATGATCCTATGTGTTTAGCTCAGGCTTGTCCAACATACGGGGTGTGGGCCACTATGCAGCCCTCCAAGCCATTTTCTGAGGCCCAAGGTGCTGTGACGGAAAATGAAAGTAAACGCTGTACTTTTGTTCCGGGGGGGGGGAGGGGTGATGTGATACCTCTTCCTGTGACGTCTTTGACTATGGCTTGCCGGCCCACTGGCTGATAAAAAGTTCACGATATGGCCCCACATTCAAAAAGATTGGACACCCCTCATTTAGATGGTAGTTCAGAACCAGTTGGAACATGACTCTAAGTTACCTACAGTTTCTGTACTGCCTGAACATATGAATGTCAGCCTTCTGCTGACATTGATGAAGAAATGCAACATTGCCTTAGATATGCAAGTACAGCCTTTGGATGCCTGAGGAAATGGTGTTCGAAGATTGTGACATCAGGTTTGAAACCAAGCTCATGGTTTATCAAGCAGTCCTGATCCCTACTTTACTGTACAGAGCTGAGATGTGGACAATGTACAGGAGAGATCTCGAGTCACTGGAGAAATACCATCAATGCTGCCTGCAGAAGATCCTTTGAATCCAGTGGGAAAACAGATGCATCAGCATCAGCATCCTCTCACAGCAAACACCACAAGCATCGAGGTGATGGTCATCCAACATCAACTTTGTTGGGCTGGCCATATAGAATTATTAAAAGTTAGGGTTGGAAGGGACCTCAAGAGGTAATTTAGTCCAACCCCCTGCTCAAAGCAGGACCAACCCCAACTAGATCATCCCAGCCAAAGCTTTGTCTAGCCAGGGTTTGAAAACCCCCAAGGATGGAGTTTCTGTAAATCATCTGGATGTTGGATTCCAGACTCCCAAAGCAAGTTTTATTCTCTCAGTTTAGTCAAATTGTATACTCAAGAAGAGAGCAGAGAAAATGTTACAAAGATGTCCTTCAGGCCAGCTTGAAAAAATGCAACATTGACATCAGCTCTTGGGAGACTATTGCCCAGGACCACACCAAATGGAGGAAAAATCTGTTGCAAGGACCTGAGTACTTGATTCTCAACACTTGCATGGAGCAGGTTTGTTGTATAAGGTGTCATTTTAATAAACTCAGTTTCAGGTTGGTTTTTTTTAATACATGTTCATTTCTGGGTACACCTGCACTTATGCATTTCCTGGTTCAAGGTGGGACTATTCCAACAAGTGCATATGTTGAAGTTTTGCATAGTGTTCTTCTGGTGGCATTTGTGGCCAACAATAAAGCAGGGAAATGATGGAAAGATACAAAATCCACGTATTGTGAGATGTCTGGAATAAAATAGCTATCTAACTTAGTGCATTCCACTTTTGTCTTTCCCATATTTCCACACCTCAGTACTACATGAAAGTTACTGCTGTTATAAAGTGACTTGACATGAAACAGCAATGTTGAAGTCCTCTGTGGAGCTACAGACATCGGAGAAAACACACAAAGCAGTTCTGAGACCATAGATGTAACGCCTGTCCCAGCTGTGCTGTGACACCTGTGAACCTGCAGAGCTCTGCAAGATCTTCAGGTGGAAATATCAAACTTTAAAGATTGCCCCTTTTGCTGTTGGCCTGTGGAAATAAAGGATGGAATAGTAGGGAGTGTTGAAGAAGAGAGCAGAGGACCATAGAATAAAGGAAGTATGCTAAACATGCATCTTAATTTCAGGAAGCTCCCTAGGCTCCTACTTGCTTCTTTTGAAGTATCCTGTCCATCCCCATCCCTCCCTACCCTGTCCCCCTAATCTGGCTACAAGCTGTGCCCCCTAAAACATTCAGGGTTCTGGGAATATTCAGATATATCTGCAATAAATGCACAACGATAATTTCCTTGAGAGGGGGTTACAAAAGTTGATGGGAGAATTTATCCACCCCAAAATAAATGGGTTGACAAAATAGGTGACTAGCAAGGAGAGGACTTGTCAATGTTAGGGGTGAGTAGAAGAAGCAGTATTGTCAGAAGTATGGGAAAGAAGGAGGAATGAGTTAGGGAGGGAATTTATGATGACTGATAAAAAAGACTAGGACATAAAAAGAAGAGAAGAGGTCTGTGTAATATAGGGGGCACATTACATTTAGTGTTAGGGAGCATATGAACAATATCATGTCACCCAACACAAGTTTCTCATTACCATCAACTGATCTAGGTGGCTCACCATAAAGTCCAAGGATAGTTTAGTCTTCAGACAAACATACTTCTTGGCCCCTCTCTTGAGATGTTCATTGTGGTTTCCAGTTGTGCTGTGGATTTTTGTTTCTGCTGGTAATTGGAGTGGGATTATTCTGCTCAATTTATGTAGCATGCAATTGGAAAAGTATACACAAGCATCTTGTGATTTCTGTCAGTTTGGATTGGGTTCAATTAATGATCTTTGAGTAGAAAGCACCATACCTTTTTTCCAAAGCCTGTGCTATCCTGGCTGTCAGTTGTCTTCATGCAAAGTGGCTGAGTAGAATTGTCCTTTGCAGTGTCAACTTTGTTGCAGTTTCCAGATTCTTGACCTCAGTCAAGTTTGATGCAAGCTCCGCAGCTTCCTCTGACACAGTCCAAATCTCCGTTCAGTGGCTGGCTCAACACTTGGCATTTCTACAGTAAATAATGTTGCATTTTAGTTACTGTTTACGAAATGTTAAGGATTCCATGGTATGGTGAGGAGAAAGGATGCATGTAGAAAAATATTTTTCTTGATATGTGGACATGCTTTCAGAAGCATGAACCAATATCCTGTCCAAAGAATTTAGTCTCTGGAAATTTTTAGAATTGGTCTCTAATTCATTAAAGATATTTCCTGAATTCTCCATCACTGGCTTGTCATAGTCTTCAACAATGGAATGTGAAACTGGAAAATGACTTGGATGCATGGCAACTTATGTGATGCTTTTTATGT
>JAGPOW010003648.1:27675763-27745415 GCA_030014935.1 Caiman crocodilus | reverse complement strand
TGGGTATGTCTACATGTTGCCATATGGTGATGTTGTTACTGCACTGTGCTTTAGTACTTCCTTTTGGACATAATAAAACACAGTGCAGTAACTGCCTGTGCGGTACATGCTTAAATTTCCCCTCTACATCATCATAGCGGCATGCTATAAGCAGGGAGTGAAGTGCTCCCTGACTCACGTCCCCTCATGTGATGTGACCTTCATGGTGTTTTTTTCAGAGATCCTCCAAAATATAATCTTTATGAAACTTTCTAAGTTAGGCAAATTCTCTGTAAAACAAGATTTTTCTGAAGATTGAGGGGGAAATAATTTTGGGCAAAATTAAACATAATTTTCTAATTATATCTAGATTCTACTTCTCTCGAAAGTGTATCAGCAGGGTAAGCTGAGTTACAGTTTCAGAAAAGAACAATTAAGCAAACATGCCTTCAGAGACCAAATTCTGGAACCAGTCTGCTTCCAGTATCATGGCAGCATCCCCTGTCTTTTGTTCAGTGCCCCAATGACTACTTGAAATGGGCTGGAGAATATTTCTTCTTTTCTATCTATGCCCATTTTTAAAAGGGTTCTTTCCAAAAAAGCAGGTGAAAATCCACTAATGTATGGCTTCTGTGCATTTCAGAGATGTTTTCTGGCAGCAGAAAGAGAAAAAGAACCTCCCTTTTAACATAATTCCTGATAACTCAAAATGAACCTGACCAAGAGATCAGGTTGGACAGCATATTTTGAGTATTTGGGTCATTGTGTCTAAATGTTCATATCTTTCACATCCAGAAAAGGTATTTGCTTTCCTCTTAGTGGGCATGTCTACATGTGAAGTTAGTGTGACGCAATAAACTCCAGCACAGTCTGTACCGGATTTTATTGTTCCTGGGTGCTGTGTTTACACATGAGCCCAGGATCACAGCATGTCGAGCTGGGTCAGAGCAGTCCTGGCTGGCAGGGGGCCTGGAGGGTCAGCATATCAGCTTGGGGCTGCTCCCCCTGGCTCAACATGCTGCGGAGGTGCTGGCTGGGGCACAAGGGTGCTCTAGTGTGAGGCTAGCCAGCAGGCAGCCCCCACACTGAAGCGCTCCCCACGCCCCATGCAGGCCCATCAGCATGTACACGTGCGTTGCAGTGCGCTAAATAACACCCCTGTAGGATAGTACTTGTGTTTACAAGTACTAACCTATGGTGGTGTTTATTAGTGTATGGCCTAATAGGGCTGCATGCATAGAAACTGAGACTTTACTGGAGAGCTAATTAATCAGCTCTGCAGAAAGCCTCTCATGTAGACACGCACAGTGGTATTTCTTTGAGAGTAGTTCTGTTCCTTTTACGTCTTCATACATTAGAACAGGAATGTGTAGCTGTCACAAATCAAAAATCAAAATTACTAAAGAGATGCACAAGAGCAGGCTGGAAAATGGAGATCCTTTCCTATGAAAAATTTAAAATGGCTTAACATTGCTTTATCCTGAACTGGGACAAAATATCAGAATCAAAGGGATGTTTGTTTTTGTTTTCTTCTCAGAGGAAGGGAGTATAGAAAAAAAATATTTCGGACAACAGAAATGGAGTTTTTCAGTTTGCTGTCTGGTAGGCAGGCTGTCTGCTTCCCCAACTGGTTAGCTTTTTGTGATGCCTGGGAGCCTGTGGGGGGCAGCTGTGTAGCAACTGGACAATTCTGAGAAACAGAATTCAGGAGCCAAATAGCTACTCAGGGAGCAGGTTGCTGGCGAACATGGAAACCCTGCAAGTCTGGGACCTGGGGAACCAGCCTGCCAGAAAACCTAAAAAGCTGACCCTGTGGCTAGGGAAACCAGCCAATCAGTGACCAAGTTGTTTAATTCCATTCATAGTACAAGCATGCAAGAAGCAAGGAAATCCAAGAAGCTGATCAGTTAGGAAGCAGGTCACTCAGATTTCGGAGGAACCTGTAGAGCTCGGAAGTCCCAAGACCTCATGTTTCATGGCACCATGCCAAGCAGGTGGGCTGCCAAGGAGTCCAGGGGTAAGGGGTGAATGAGCTGGCAAGCAAACAGGAAGACTTCCATAAGAAACTTGTTTATTCTCTGTTGAAAGTATTCCATCAACACATTTGCAAGCCTAGTTAGTTACATATCACATTTCAAAAAGCATAAGAAATAGATAAACCTCAATTCAAAAGTGCTAAGCCTTCAGAAGATCCATTCATTTTAATGAGCTATACTTGCTCATCACCTCTGTAAGTCGGGTCCAGAAGCCAGTCATGTAACTCGATACTTTAAAAAGCAGTAAGTGACTGGTCAACACAGATAGTCTTATGAGCAAATTACTACCTTCCTTTCCATTTGAGAGATCATATAACATTTGTAAAACTCGTCATTCACAGGTTGGGATCCAGTCAGTCCATTTTCACTTAACTGCCATATTTTGAAGACAAACGAAAAGTACATTTTCCACATTTTTTGCTGCATAAATCATTGTCTGTTAAATGGTTTTCCATTAAACCAGTGCTTCAATCAGAAGACCATGTTCAACCAGAAGATGAGGTTATGACTAGACTTGTTGGCATGAAACCAACACAACTAGTATACTTAGATTGCTTCCTGGTGCACAATCATCATACATTATCTAAGGGTGAATTCAGAAACAATATGTGAAAAGTAGATTTGCTCAATAGAAACAACTGTAGAGCTTCCAGACATGGTAAATCACTTTGTCAGGGCTGCTTAAGTTTAATAGCATATTCACATCTTCAGATCTTATTTACTTTGCTGTCCTAACTAAACCAGAAAGCGGAAGTGTTTTTCCTTGATTCCAATTAAATATTTATAGTCAGTGGCTCATCCTTTATATCTGTTACATGTAATACTATAGTTAGGTCACTTCCCTTCTGAAAGTACATTCTACTTGTGAAATGAGTAAAATATTTTCCTTTAGATAGGGAAACAAGATTAAGTTATTAAAGGCCAAAAATCTATCATACTATGCACTGGTATGAGCTGACATGGCATATCTTTTCCTTATTATAGTGGGGCAGTGATGCTAACATTGTGAACTGCTTTCCATTCTAAACTGAGTTAGAGGTTCCTTTAGAGAGGCTAAATTTTGACACAATATTCTTGGATTCAGGTAACCCAGGTATAAGAACCCATGATATCTAAAGTCTTTATTAGTTAGATGGTAAAAAGACTACATGCATAATTACTTGTCTTAGCTAGGGTCTATCATTTTGTCCCACAAATCAGCGGTATGTGCAGAAATTAATCAGTCCTGATGCACGTGCAGTATGGAAAAGGTTATTCAGTGCACAAAAGCAGCCTATGTTTCCTGCATACCATAATGAATTACTCACCGATTCATTTCTACTTCTGGGTAATACAGTGGGTGGGTGATAATAATTTTGTTTATATGCTAGAAAAGAGAATTAAGTTACACTTGATGATCAATGTTTGTTTTTGTGTCAGTAGCATTTTTCTGTTTCTTGGGTCCAAAGCCAAATTTCTTGGTAACTATGACAATCAAACAGAGTGACTATTTCCTTATCTTTAGTCATGCTTTTAAATAGGAAAGATAAGCAATATTTCCATTCTACTGATTTATACCACTTTCTCCTGGCCTCTTTAAATATGTAGTATTACAACTACAGGAGCTTTTAAAGACATAACAGTGGCCATGAATTAACATTTTACTACTTACGGAAAAGTACTGTAGAATTTAAAAGGAGGCATAACAATAAATTTTCACAGAAATGATTCTAATATTGCACTATTGAACAGAAAATAACAACAGTATTGATCGTTTTCTTTAAAACCTTCTTATTGAATTCAATAGCAGGCATATATGTATTTATCATCTATAAGAGGATGAATTTTTAAAAAGCTATAGAAAGGACATCTCATTAAGTTACATAGAATTTTTCCATATGGGTCATTCATGGGACAGTTACACATTTAAATGATGTAATGGCTGAGAGCAGTACAATATAAATGCAGATCTATGTAGAGTGTAAAACCCAGGTGCTATTGAAAACAGTGGTAAAAATCTCATTGACTTCAGTGAGGTCAGGTTTTTACCCAGAGACTAGTGTTTGGTGCTCCCACATACATCATCTGTATTGATTTTTTGCATGCTGTCATGTTGAATGTCCCAAGTCTTTTACCTTTAAATTAATCCAAGTCTCTTTCCCACCCAGTTTCAAGTGGTGAAAAGCCAAATCTTTAAAGAATAATTTTCAATGAACAAACAGAGGTTTCAGAACAGAGAGTTTTAGAATAGCTTCACGTTTCTATACATTGCGTTTATATGCTGCCAAATCAGTGCTCTCATTGACTAGAAAAGAATTAGGAACCAAACTAATTTAATGGCACAATCAAAAAGTATGCTTGCTTTATTATATAAACCTGCAAGGTTATTAATCAAACACCAATCCTTCATCCATTCTTCATCCCATTTTTCTCCTTTGGTCACCATCAGTATGGCATCATGCACAATTTACAGAGCAAACATATTTGGGCAGGGATAGTTATTTCTATCAGGCCCCGGCTACAGTTTTGGGTATTCAACATGACAATAACAGTTGTAATGTACTAAAGTAAAATTCACCACTGGTGTATTCAGCTGGTGCAAGACTGATGGCTGCTCTGATGGTGCAAAAGTCCTGCAAAAATGCTGTAAAAGTCCTAATGCCAGCTTGGTGTTGCATAAAATCATTCTTATGCTTGGTGATCACACTGGTAGTAGGGCTTGAATATGCCCATGGGGCAAGCTTTGAAGGGGCACACCACTCTGGGAAGTCTGATTCACTTGGTCATATAGTACATACTCAGACTGCTACCAGTGGAGATTGCCCCACATTCCTGTCAGCACATTCTTGAGTTGCTTATCACTAGAACAATACTGCACATTCAAAAAACTCTACTCTCAAAGAGTAGAGAAAGGACCATTTGTCCCCACTTTTGGCAAGTATAAAATGTTGAAGATGTGAATATAAGTGCCAGAAAGCAATGCATGCAACAAAGAATATCACTTTCAGCTCCACATGTGAAGGGCGATAATGAAGCTCACATCACATACGGTAAATAATAAGGCTTTGTTTAGCCATTTGGCTTGAAGCATAAATTCTATGGTGCTTGCTATGCAAACAATGCTTGGTTGATCCATCAAAATTATGGCCATATATAATAGTAATACTGATTAAACACTTAAGTCTCCATGATCGCATAACATATGGCTTTGTGCTTGCACATACATAATCCCAGAGGATATTATCTGAACAGAAGGGATTGTTGACTCATGATTTCCTCTTCAAGCTTTCTGGCAAGATCAAGAGCAGATGAACAGGCACAAAAATTAGGACTCAGCTGTGTGTTACTTTCTCTCTAGTTTGATTCATTACTGACAGCAGCATTTGAAAATCTTTATTATTGCTAAAAATAAACACATTAGCTCTGAGCAGAAGGAACAAAACCAAAAAAGACCCACCCCTGTCAAACGGCCTTTTTGATTTTTTTTAATGTAACAGGCAGATTAAGGGGCATTTACTTTCTGAGTTTTCTACATCTGCCTAAACACTTGAGGGTGATTGTCCCAACAGGGACACCATACTTGTAGATTCATATTATCCCCAGCAAGCGGATGCAAGATTGTCCCAAGAAGTTGGATGACACAGCTTGGAGCAATCCCAGCTGGGTTGTGAATGACTACAAGACTCTGGGAGCAGGGCTCAGAGGACTAGGGGCTCAGGTGGTTTTCTCCTCAATCCTTCTGGTTATGGGTCATGGGCATACAAATCAAAGGGAGAGACTAATCAAAGAAGTAAACAGAAGACCAAAGTGGTGGTGCCATTGTGAAAGCTTCAGGTTCTATGACTACAGTCCACACTTCAGAAGAAGGCATCAATTTGTTTGGAAGCAACAGCCTCCACCTCACTTGAATGGGAAAGAAGCTCTTCTCAGGCAGAATGTCTGACCTGCTTGACCGGGTTTTAACCTAATTTTGCCAGGGGATGGGTGGATAACTACCAGTGCAAGCCCACCAAGTGTCAACCACAAAATCAGCAGGTCAGGCTACACAAGGAAACTCAGTCCTACCCCAGTTGAGGGACAGGGCTCTTCTAGGAGTACAGGGAAGCCTAGGGCCTCTGATAGCAGGCTTACTTGCCTGTACACATATGCCAGGAGCCTGAGGAACAAATGGGAGGAACTGGCTCTTCTGCTAAACAGAAATGACAACAATCTCATAGGGATAGACCTATGACTGGACCACAGGTATAGATGGATATATCTTATACAGGAGAGATCATTTGCAAGAAAGAGTGAGGGTATAGCTCTCTATGTGAAGGAACAGTACACTTCTCTACAAGTGTAGATTGGCACCCAAGAAGAGTGACTTGAAACTATCTGGGTTAGAATATGGGAGGAACATGGTGAAGGGGATATAATAGTAGGAGTCTACTACAGACTTCCTAATCAGGAACAAGAGCTTGACCATGAATTTGCTAGGGAGATGGCAGAAGCTGCACACTCTCTGCACTTCAACTACCCTGACATCTCACGGGAAGATCAGTCAGTCAGATCTGATTGGTAGCAAAGCTTCCTCACATGCATTGTTGAGCTCTACTTATCTCAAGAAGTCTATGGGCCAACAAGAGGTAAGGCGCTGGTGGGCCTGGCACTAGCTAAAGGGGAAGAATTAGTGAATGACCTGAAAATCAAAAGGAAGCTAGAAGAAAGTGACCATGAGTTGATCACTTTCTCTATCCACTGCAAAGCTGGCAACTCAGTCAGCAATGCAGAAGTCCTTGACTTTAGGAAAACTGACTTTCACAAGCTCAGGAGGCTAGTTGTTGAGGCCCTGAGAGGCCACAACACAATCTGACAGGGAGGGGAGTCCATGATGAGTGGTTACTCCTTAAGGATGTATGTGATCCTTGAAGCACAATGGAAATCCGTTTCAGCCCATACTAAAAAAAAGTAGCAAAATGGCTGAGCGATCCCCTTGGTTCACTATGGAACTCATGGACCTCTTGTATCTAAAAAGAGAAGTTTTTAGAAGATGGAAAACACCACTAAGGAGGAGTTTTCAGTAGGGCCATGCTAAATTACTATGTTTCGATTTGGTTTTGGATTCAGATGTTTCAGAGGGACAGTGATTCATTTCAGTGTTTCAGATCATTGTTGTGTTTCGATTTGACCTAATCTGTTTTGGAGTTTTGATGCTGTTTCACTAAAATGCCTATAATCTTATCATTTCTTGCCTAATTCAGATGCAAATTGCAGGAATGGTAGCCCCTTCCAAGGGCATGAAGTATGGTAAGCTTCAAGGAGATAGGTGCAGAGGTTTCTTTGAAATTGTACTTCACACTGTTCAAAGCAAAACTCATGACATGTGTGACTGTGTGTGTGTGTGTGTGTGTGTGTGTGTGTGTTAAGGTGCAGTGGGATGAAAACAGCAGGCATGGTAGCCCCTTCTGAAGCCATGAAGACCTGCCAGGTTTCCAGGAGAAAGGTGCAGGGGTTTCTGTGAAACTGCACCTCAAGCTTCTGAAAGCAAAACTTTTGTCACTCATATGTGTCTAGGCAGAGCAGGATGAAACCAGCAAGGATGGTAGCCTGTAACAGGGGAACTTCCTGGTGCTGGTTAGATTTTTGTCTGCCCATCTGTTTCTGGGTCATTCCATAGCTCCTTATCTCCCCTACACTGTTGTCCATTCCTTGCAGATTGCATCCTTCACTCCCTCCAGCTGTGGTCCCTTCTCTGGAACCTTTGGCTCCTCCTTAGGCCCTGGCCCTGCCTTCAGGCCAGTCAGAATCCCGAGCTTCTTGCTCTGGGCATGCCTCACAGTGGGCCCCTGGCCCTTTGACCCCCCTTTGGGTCCTGGCCCCAGCATGGACTAGTCAAGGGTACCTCTGATATCTTTTATTAGACCAACTGAACAGTTGGAGAAATATATTTTAGCAAGCTTTCAGGTTTAAAAACTCTTTGTCAGGCTGAGGAAGCACCTGCAGTTGGCGTGTGCTCTTCCTGGATGGAATGAATAGTGAAGAAGCCAGAGTTTGGTATGCATGCAAGAAATCCAGTTAGTGAAAATGTAAATTGAGGTGTCAGAGGGCAAGGGACAGGATGGAGGTGGGAGGCTGGGAGGTGATTGTAGCAGGTAAAAGTAGAGAAGTATTTGGGAAGTCAGATGTCGGGCAGGTTAGTGTCTGTCATAAACCCAATGTCTATATTGAGTCCATAAGTTTTTGTATCCAGGAGGTTGATGACATGAAGTTCATAGGCTTGTCTGTGAAAAATGGTTAATAAATTCAAACAAGCACCGACCCTCATCACCAGAAGCCAACTTCCTACAGCCCAAAACACACATCTGAATGGATCCAGACCATACCAAGACAAGAAATGCAAAACCTGCCAACATATCTCCAGTACCCCCACAATTACTACACCCCACAACAGAACCATCACCACTCCTGAACCTTACAGCTACACCTCCAGAAATGTTATATATCTCATCCAGCGCACCAAATGCCCTGATGGAAAATACATAGGAGACACCAAGCAACAACTGTGCACCACAATGAATGTATACCGGAAATCTATTACAGACAAGAATACTCAACTACCTGTGGGGGCACATTTTCACAAGAAAGCCACTTTGTCTCCAAGCTCTCAGGCCTGATCATCAAAGGGAATTTAAAACCCACTTTTCACAGATGAGCCTATGAACTTCACTTCATCAACCTCCTAGATACAGAAACTCATGGACTCAATATACACATTGGATTTATGACACAGTATAACCTGCCCAACATGGCTCCCCAGGTACCTCACCACTTTTACCTGCTACACCCCCCTTCCGCTCCCCCTGCCAAGACTGTCCCTCACCCCCTGATACCTCAATTTACATTTTCACTGACTGGTTTTCTTGCCTGCATTGCATGCCAGCCTCCGGCTTCTTTACTATTCCTTCCATCCAGGAACAGCACACACACCAACTGCAGGTGCTTCCTCAGCCTGACAAAGGGTTTTAAACCCAAAAGCCTGCTAAGATATATTTCTCCAACTATTCAGTTGGTCTAATAAAAGATATCAGATTGACCCAAAGACGCTTGTCTGCCTTGCGTGTGTTAAGGCAGAGCAGGATGAATGTAGCGGAGTTGGTAGCCTGTAACATGGGGCCTTCCCAGTGTGGGTGAGGTCTCGGCCCAACCACCTGTTTCTGAGCCAGCCACCCACCCCTCTTTCTCCTGCCACACCTTGATGGAAAACAAATTCAGATGTTACCCAGGCAGGAGGCTGTCCATTTAGGCCCCTGATGTCTAGGGGTGACATCCATTCTTCAGCTCCATACCTTCCCTACGCTGCGGCCCATGCCTCACGGATGGCATCCCAGGCAGTTAAGCTCACCTGGAGCCTCATAACTCCACTACAGCGAGCAAGCCTTAGATCTCTCAAAGATCTAACAGGTCTAGGCTTTCCGTAGCTAAGACTGTAAGTATGTGTAGTGGCTGGAGGTGATAAGGCACCTGCTACCCACCTTTCATCAGGGAGGTTTGCAGTCCTGGCATTTCTTGGGGGCTGCCATGCCATGGGGAGGCCCACCAGGCCTTCCAACCCTGGCAGGGTGCAGTTTTAGGTCATGCCCAGGAACTGGGGCCTCCTCCTTCCCCATAGTCCCATCCCATCCCTCCAAATTTGTCCTGGCATTGGAACTTAACAGTGACATGTTCTTCCCCTGCTGGCTAGTGATGCAGTGAGTGCTGCCTCCAGCTCTGACAGCAAAGCATTAAATGGTTTAAAAAAATATTAAAAGAGGAAATAGATGTGGATGGAGGGAGGAAGGTGGCACTCACTTTGTCTGCATGTGGAACTTCAGGGACTCTGGCAGCAGAAGGCTCACCTTCAGAAACACTAGCTGCTCTAGCAAACCAGGGGCCAAGGAGGTGCATTGGGGTGTCACAACATCCCCAGGAATGCTGAACACCCTCTCACTCAGAACATTGGTCAGTGGACAAGACAGGTGTTCCCGTGCAACTGTGACCAGATCCTGCCACATCTGGTTGCAGCTTGCCCAGTAGGCCAAGGGGTTGCAGAGCAGTGACCCTATGTTGTTGGTGAGATAGGTAGCCACTGAGGCCTCAGCTCTACCTGCTCAATGCTAGGGTCTGGTGCCTCTGGACCCCAACATGGAAACCTTGCCCTTGATTCACACAGCACCTGTGGTGGAGGAGACTGGCTGGTGGATGGAATGCTGGCACGGGACAGTGGTTCCTCCTCTTCCACATCCCCCTGCCTCTACCCTTCTGCATCCCTGACTCTGTTCACCCACCAGCACCTCCGTTCAGTGATCCAGGGTTTTTCTGGCACACATTCCCCTTCACCCTCAGGTCGCACATGGCCACAGCACCTGGGATGTACTGGACTGCAACAGATCCAGCCAGTTCTTGATGCCCTCCTTCAGCTGCTTCATCAGTGCCTGCACATCCGGTGACAGCAACTTGCCCCAGCCAGGAACATTGATCCCTTGGAACTTTTCCATTTGGTTCTGAAGTTCCCTCACTATGGGGATCACCTGACTAAGGAGGGAAATTCCAGCATGGAGGCTCTCGTTGGCCTTGAGGAGTGGCTTGAGTACCACCAAGATCTGAGAGATGGTATCCCACTCTGTTTTGTTAAGGGGGACGCTGATCCCAATCTCCCCCGAGCAAGGCCATCTCATAGATGGCCTTCTGTTGCTCCACTAGCTTTTTGAGCATCAAGTATGTGCAGTTCCACTGAGTTTCCACATCCTGCATGATTTTGTGTTATGGGATGCTCAGTTCTGCCCCTTTGTCCCACAGCATCTTGTCCCCCTTGATGCTCCAGTGGAAGTAGCCTGCCACCTTCCTACGTTTTGAAATGACATGGCTAGTTGTGACAGTGTCCTCACTGGGAGCCCTGTCCCTCTCGAAGGCATCCCTGACAATGAGGTGTAACTTGTGTGCCACATGGCAGATGCACCACCTTGACCATATTGGCCTCATTGTCAGTGACCATGAACCCATGGGTGAGCATACCCTGCCCAATGAGCCACCCCTGCACCATACAGTTCATAACCCCCATGATCTCTGTTATGGTGTGGGATTCATTCATCACCTTTGCTTAAAGGAGAGCCCACCAATGGCCTAACTGATTGCACCAGTGTCCTGTGAGGGAGAGGTAGGCATGATCTCCACCCCAGCTGCTCCAGACATCCAAAGTGAAGTGTAAAGCCACCTGCAGACCTGCCTTGTGTAGCTCCTTATTCAAGTACGCCCTGAATACCTTATACAGGGAGGGTACTACCATGCTGCTGAAGGTGGTGTATGCAGGCACTTGGTATGATAGGGCCATGAGTGCCATGACTGCCTGAACCCTGGCTGCTCAACAAAGGAGAAGGGTTGTCCATCCAGATGAGAGGCTGAGATCCATGGGACTCTTCAACCTGGAAAAGCACAGGCTCAGGGGGGATCTGCTGGCTGCTTGTAAGTCTATAAGGGCAGCCTGGTGGCTGCTTGTAAGTACATTAGGATATGTGAGAACATCTGTTCACCAGAGCACCCCAAGGAAAAACAAGAACCAGCGGTCATAAAGTCCTCCAAGACTGTTTCAGGCTGGACATAAGGAAATATTTCTTTACTGTCCGAGCCCCCAAGACCTGGCATAGACTCCCTCCAGAAGTGGTGCAGGCACCTACTCTGGACTCATTCAAGAAGCGTTTGGATACTTACCTTGCTGGGATCCTTTGACCCCAGTTGACTTCCTGCCCCGGGGCAGGGGGCTGGACTTGATGATATTTGAGGTCCCTTACAGCCCTATCATCTATGAAATCTATGAAATTTACCTTCAAGAAAGGGAGGAAGGAAGATCCAAGGAACTACAGGCTAATCAGTTTGACCTCAATCCCTAGAAAGATCTAGGAAAAAATCATCAAAGAAATCATTAACAAGAGGCTAACTAAAAGTAACATCCTTAGATAGCCAACATGGCTTTGCTGTGCGTAGGTGTTGCCTGCCCATAGATTCATAGATTGTAAGGCTAAAAGGGAACTCAGAAGATCATTTGGTCCAGTCCCCTGCACCAGGCAGGAAAGACAACTGGGGTCAGGTGATCCCAGCAAGGTGACTATCCAGTCTTCTCTTAAAGATCTCTTTTATGAAGAGGCACTTTTATGAAGAGTTTAGTTTATGGATTTGTATGGGATGGTTTGGATGGGGATGATCCTGCCTCAGGCAGAGAATTGCACTAGGTGACCTGTCACAGCTTTACGACCCCTGACACAGCTTTATGAGCACTTATGGTGTTCTGGCAAGGTGCCAGAGGACTGGAAAAGGGATAATGTGGTCCCATTTTGAAAAAGGGGAGGAAAGAGGACCCAGGAAACTATAGGCTCATTAGTCTTACCTCGGTCCTGGAGAAGCTCTTTGGGATATTTATCCAGAAGCACATCTGCAAGGGACCAGCAGGGGAAATTATGCTTAGGGGAAATCAACATGGGTTCATTAGAAGCAGGTCCTGTCAGACCAACCTGGTTGCCTTCTGTGACCAGGTCACAAAAGCCTTGGATGCAGGTGGTGCGGTGGACATAGTCTTTCTGAACTTCAGGAAGGCCTTTGACACTGTCTCTCACCCCATTCTCATTAAAAAACTAGGTGACTGTGGTGTTGATGCCTACACAGTCAGATGGGTCACAAATTGGCTGGAAGGTCACACCCAGAGAGTGGTGGTGGATGGGTCATTTTCGACCTGGAGGGATGTGGGCAGTGGGGTTCCCCAGGGCTCGATCCTTGGGCCTGTTCAATATCTTCATTGGAAACTTGGATGAGGGGGTGAAAAGCACCTTTGTTCAAGGTTGCAGATGACTCTAAGATGTGAGGAGAAGTGAGCACGCTAGAAGAGAGGGACAGGCTACAACTAGATCTGGACAGGTTACAGAGGTGGGCAGATAAGAATAGAATGGGGTTCAATACTGACAAGTGCACGGTGTTGCACCTGGGGAGGAAGAACCGGCAGTATACCTACAGGCTGGGGAACTCCCTTCTTGTCAGCACAGAGGCAGAAAAGGATCTTGGAGTCACTATTGATTCCAAGATGGACATGGGCTGCCAATGTGGGGACGCAGTCAGGAAGGCTAAGCGCACCTTGTCATGCATCCATAGATGCATCATGAGCAGGTCCAAGGAGGTGATCCTACCCCTCTATGCACCATTGGGCAGGCTGCAGTTGGAGTACTGTGTCCAGTTCTGGGCACTGTACTTCAGGAGGGATGTGGATAGCATTGAGAGGGTCCAGAGGTGGGCCACTCTCATGATCAGGGAGCAGCAGGGTAGGCCCTATGAGGAGAGGCTATGGAACCTGAACCTGTTCAAAATTCACCAAAGAAGGCTGAGGTGGGATTTGGTGGCTGCCTATAAACTTGCCAAGGGGAACTAGGAGGCTATGGGAGAGTCCTTGTTCCCCCAAGCACTATTGGGAGTAACAAGGAACAATGGCCATAAGTTGACTGAGAGTAGATTCAGGCTAGACATCAGGAGGTACTACTTCACAGTCAGGGTGTCTAGGATCTGGAACCATCTTCCAAGGGAAGTGGTGTTTGCCCCTACCCTGGGGGTCTTCAAAAGGAGGCTAGACGATCACCTAGCTGGGGTCATTTGATCCCAGCATTCTTTCCTGCCCATGGCAGGGGGTCAGACTTGATGATCTGCTTAGGTCCTTACTGACACTACCAACTATGAAAGTATGCAACCTCTGGAGATCCCTTCTAGCCCTACTTCTCTATGATTCTATGATGTTCTGCTACCTCTGATCACAAGGGATACTCAGGTAATGCAGTGATGGATGCCAATATAAGACATCTTTGCATTTGCTTGGCTACAGGAAGAGAGCAGCAAAAGAGAGAAGATTTAGATCCAAGCAGTTGTATATGAGGTCTGGCAAACACTATTATTAGACATATTAAGCTAATTGTTTGGCCTGTCAAGCTACTTGAACTACATCTGGTTTCAAAAGGTGGCGAGGTACCGCCACAGGCTCCTGAAGGGGAGAAGGTAGTCCCTGTGGGCCCTAATCCCCATAAACAGCTCCCCTGTGGGGGAAATTGACCTCCTGCCAGGCAGCCAGAGCAGGAACAGGAACCGCAGCTGTGTGAGCTGATGTTACACTGGCTGTTTAATCAGCTGTTTCCCAGGTAGGAGACAGCTGGACCAATCATGGTGGCTGGAACAGCCAGCATGGGAAGATTTATAACCCCCGCCGGAACCTGGGGGGTGGAGGAGCCAGAGAGGGAGTGCACTGGCGTAGAGCATGCCAGATGCGCTGAGGCTTCTGCACGGGAGAGGAGCAGTGCAGCCGGTGTACCACTGGCAGGCAGAGCAGGGGAGGCATTTGAGCCTCCTGTAGGAGGCTGGGGGAAAGGAGGCAGCTCCACTTCCCTCTCCTCTCCAGGAGTCTATTTCTTTTGAAAAAAAAAAGGAAAATAAGAGTGGGAGAGGAGGCATAAGAACAAAGCACCCTACTCAGAGGCACTGCAGTAGGTGCTACATTATGCATATATAGCTTGCCAGCCTCGAGGGAAGGAAGGTTACTCGTTGAGGCAGGAGGGGTGGCCGGACAAATACCCACTGAGCCCACTCAGATGTGGGATTTTTCTCAAGGCAAGTTGTGGTTGAGCCAGCAAGACTGAACCACCATTGTGCTGACCCCCGGTTGGCAAGTGGACGGGGTGTAGGGGAGGCAGAGCCCCGTGGAACATCACGCCTGAATTGTGAGTAATGCCGTTTCCTGTGGAAGCCCTCCCAGGAAAACTATCTCCATTGAGCCCTCTCTCTTTATAGAATAACATCAAGTTATAGCAGGCGAGTTGAGGGGAAGGGCTACACACCCAGCAGGTAGTACAACATGCAAAGCCCCTTACATCACGATAGTGAATAGCCTTTTTTAGATGGTGGAAGTAATCCACTGAATGGCCAAACTATACTTCCTAGATACCCATCTACACTATGTTAGTGATGGTGTAACCTCAGAATTTACCTTCCTACTTTCTACAGATAATTGTTCACATTCCTATTGTATTTGATGTTGGTTTTTAGAAAAAGATTACACAAACATGTGAATACAATGGTTTAGACAGGGAGAATACTACCTTGACTATGCTTTGGACTAAACGATCTCCTGGAAGTCCTGTACTTACGGCAGAATAATTGCATGCATAAATACTGACTGAGCAGTAGTGGCTATGCTGCAGAACTGTAGAAAAGGATTTAGGGTTATAGTGGATGTGAGATAAGTAGTGAATGTACTTTCTAAAATCCAAGCTACATTTTTTTGTGCAGAATCTACTGATGGCAACTAATGCATAACTTTATTTTATGTTCCAGATATATTCAGTGCTAGGTAACAGTGCAGCACTCTTACCCACATTTGTGGCTGGAATAATTTTATTTCTAAATGCCTTTGGATGAATTCAGCAGTGGACAATAAACTCAATAAAAACCGACAGTGTGCTCTTTTTGTAAAAGGAACTCTAGCAGCATACAGGGATGTGTTACCAGGAGTGTCACTTTTAAATTAAAGGCACCACTTCTACTGTATTCAGCACTGGGGTGGCCTCACTCGGAGTATTGTGTCCCATTTTGGGCCTCAAATTTTAAGAAAGATGTGGACAGCTTAGAAAGACATCTGCAGAATGTGACAAAAACAGATTAGAAGTCTGCAGAACATGACTTTTGAGGAAAGGATAAAAAAAACTAGCATTATTTAGTCAGGATAAGAGAAGACGTAATGGAGGATTTAATAACAATCTTCAGCTACCTGAAGGACAATTATAAAGAAGATGGAAATAGTCTATTCTTTGTAGCCACAGCAGACACAACTGGGAGCAATGGCCTCCAACTTCAGCAGAGGAAATTTAGGTTGGAGATTAGGAAGAACTTCCACACTTTGATGGTAGTTAAGCATTGGAACAGGCACCTGCAGAGGGAATAGATTCTCCACCCTTGGACATTTTCAAGAGCAGGTTAGGTAGATGCTTGGCTAGGATGGTTTAGTCAAGAATGATCCTGCCTTGAGCAGGGCCCTGGACTAGATGATCCCCTGAGGACCCTTCAGGCCCTATGTTCCTTATAATCTTAGGAAGTACCTTTTCACTCTATTTTATTATGTTCCTATGATTTCAGAATTTGCTACAAGCATCAGTTGACTTTTGTTCTATACCTGTGAAGGAGGTACAGTGATAGCTGTTTTAGTGATGGTTGAAGTAAGGTACAGAGAGGTTAAGGGCACACAGAAAAGCAGTAGTGTCTGAAGTAGAACCCTATATTCCTGATTCTTTCTCCAACTGCTATAAAAACTGTTTCAGTTTCGCAATATGCAGGAAGCAAAGTTATGGATTATGAAATAGCCACGTCATTGGCGATTCCCGCCCCCCTCCAACATTTTGTCCAAGAACTAAAAATCCAACAATCCACAGCTGTGACTATTATATGTCATAGACTAGATTTAAGCAATAGGTCAGTTGTTCACAAAAAAATCCATCTTCTTTCTTTTCTGAATTTATCTAAAGCTGTAAATACAACATGTTGTGCAATGTCTGGAAGTATTTGGACCTAGCCACAGTTGTGAATCAAACTCTATAAACATTTGATTGTCTGAAAAAATGGCACAGGCAACTTCACTTCCCCTTCAAAACATCACTGCTGCTGAAGCCCAGGAAGGCTATACTTTGTTTACTAGGCCTGGTCTTGATTTATAGTTATCAGATAAGCAGGAATCCAAGTTTAGTATTTAGTTCTGACATTAAAATCAAGCCAAGAGAAGAGGTGATGCAGCTGGTTAATGTGCCCAGAACTTTCCAGTTCACTGAGGAAAATGTGGAGGTTCCCATTTCAATGTCAAATGTGTAAGCACTAAGATGTAAAGGTATAGATAAATTGTAGACATGTAACTGGCAGACTACAGTAACTGCCAGGCCAGGCCAGAGATTTATAGTAGTCTGCATGATGATTACGTCACTGATAATTTAAAGAAACAAAGGTTAGACTATAAAATAACTGAATAGCTTTCCAAGTCCCAAAGAGAGCTGCAGTTTGCCAAGCCAAGATATTAAAATCTTCTATTAGCCAATGGGAGACTAACATAAGAGCACTTTTGCTAAGATAATATATCTTGTTCTCTACCAAGTTCTTAGATCTTAAAACAAAGAAACTTTGTCTTTGTTATAGTCAGGATTGTATTCAACACTCTCCTACTACAGGAGCTAAATGCTGCTTTTACCTGCTTGAGCTGTATGCTAGTATAATGAAGTAATGGCTTACAATGATTCCTAGAGCCAGCCTGCTGGCACACTCTAGAAGACAAAGTAAGGATAATTGGAGATATCTCCTTTGGATATTATATAATGTGAGACAGCAATACATGATGGTGCAATGAGGTATAAAGTCAGATGAGTTTCTTACTGTTGACAAGTGGTCTTGTTGATGATTGCTTCGAAAAAAAATGGCAAGGTCTCACATGGGGAGAAAGCATGGGGAAAGGGGAGGGTTTAAGAAGGGAATGAGAGGTGGCAAATGAATACAGGCATGAAAGTCAATGAGAGTGGAAAAAAATATTTGGGCAAGAATGCAGCAGACAAGCTTGTGGAATAAAAGCCTGTGATGTCACAGCTCATACCTGAGTAATTTGGGGGCAGGAGAGCAGGCATGCAGAAGCTGGATATTAGAAGTAAACTATGATTAAGGGGTATCTGATCTACTGAAACTACATGTAGCTACACTGAGACACTACCTGCTGGAGATCCTGCCTCTTTTACAAGCATTCAGTCATGCCTACTTCAGCTTTAAAGAGATATGTGTATCCTGGAGGTGACTGGTTTTGTGGTCAAGTTGGTGGCCATTTCCTCCAGGGATGATTGGGGCCATTCCAGGGACAAATGAGGCCACACTGAGTAAATGGCTTCTGGAAGGCCTCTGATACAGCATACCTTTTGTTATGGTAGCCTCATTTCTGACCACTGTGCAGTACTGAACCTTGTTAAGCATGTTATGGATTATAGCAGTTTACTGTATTGGGGAATTTTTTTCATAGATTGTAGTGTTGGAAGGGACCATAATGGATCATTGTGTCTGACCTTGTACCCCAGGCAGAAAAGAGGACCGAGGTCAGATGATCCTAGCCAGGTGCCTATCTAGCCTTCTCTTGAAGACCTCCAAGTTAGGTGATAGTACTACCTCTCTTGTCAGCCAGTTCCAGATTCTGGCCACCTTAACTGTGAAACATTTCTTCCTAAAGTCCAACCTAAATCTACTCTCCGCTAGTTTGCACCCATTATTCCTAGTTACTCCTAGGGGTGCTCTGGTAAATAGCGCATCTCCAATTCCCTGTTGTCCTTCCTTGATAAACTTATAGGCGGCTACAAGGTCTCCCCTCAGATGTCCCTTGTGAAGGCTGAAGAGATCCAGATCCCTCAACCTCCCCTCATAGGTTCTTGCACGGAGGCCACTAATCATATGAGTGGCCCTCCTCTGAACCCTCCCCTTGCTTATAACTCTGCCATAATTATTTGGTTTCTTTCTAGTTGGCTTCTTTCACTCCTCTCTTTGAAGTGGGTTTCAGTTATGTTGTTGACAGTATTGTTGTGATTCAATGCACTCAGTAATTTGTATATTTCCTTAGCAGTTAGCAACTCCATTACAGGGATGCAGTTGGCATCACTTTGTGTGGTTGTCAGTCCTGCACAGATTAAATGATTACACTGTCTTTGGAATTTTTCTTTCCATTCTGAGTTGTCTTTTGCTGAATTCTTTTCCAAGTTTGCAAATACATGTTTGCTTTAAAAGGAAAATGCCCTCTCCTTGTTTCCTTTAAAAGGAAAACTTGGTGGCATAAAATATCCATAGAGTGCACATCAAATGGGTTACGGGATTTTTTGCTGATAGATCCCAAAAACTAGTTTTCACTAGAGGATCCTGATCAAACAGCTCTGTTTCTAAGAGGATTCACAGGGTTCAGTAGTACATCTAGTGCTTTTCAACGTTTTTGCTAAGCATGTGGAGATAAACATAAAATTACTGCTGATAACGTATTGCTGATAGTGTAAGCATTGCCAGAACTGTAGATTCTGAGGATGACAGGGCAGTTACATGTTGGGTGGATCTACACATGCTTTTACTCTGGTCTGGATTGACTGTGGTGTAAACTAAGCCAGAGTAAAGGGTTTTAGGGAGGTGTCTACACATGTGAGGATTAGGGAGAAAATTTGCTCTTAGTTCCCTGCAGCCTTTCAATGGGAACATGCTGCCACAAGGGGGATCTCTGGGATCCCCCTTGGTGTTAGCCCAGAAGCTGGCAGGGAGCACCATGACAGGAGACAGCTGTCTTCTGGCCCCAGGGGGCTGCCTGCTGCTGGGGCGGGGACAATGCCCTCCTGCCCCAGCAGCAGGGAGCTCCCAGCCCTGGCTCCCTGATCAGAGTCACAGGGCATGGAAGGAGTTGCAGGGAAGGGACAGGTCTCAGCTTTCTGCACCAATTTGCCAGTGGGGCAGCTAGCAGCTAACTCACTTCTAGGTGCCCCACTGGCAGATCAGGGCAGGGGGCTGGGACCTACCCCACCCCTGCAGCTCTTTCCAAATCCCATGCCTCAATCACCTGATTGGGGCATGGGGTTGGGACCTGCCCCTGACTGGGACAGTTTCTGGCCAGCCCTGGGCTGTGCAGGGAAGTCTGCATGTGCAGCCTGGAGATGGCTGGGGACTTCTGAAACAGGAGAGTTCCTAGCCTCCTATAGGCTGCACATGCTTCCCTGTGTAACCTAGGCCTGGATGGGAACTGTCCTAGTCAGGGGCAGGTCCCAGACCATTCCAGTTTGGGCAGGGAATGGCCATCATGCAGGGATCTCTCAGCCCCTCCTTGTGGAATGGGGCTTGGGGAGCTTGTTCTCAGCCTGTTTCCAGCCCTACCTCCATGACTGCAGAGCAGAGACTGAGAACAAGCCTCCAGTCCCTGCTCCACAATTATGGTCAGGGAGCAGGGGCTGGGAGCTCCCTGCCACCAAGGCAGGGGAACACTGTCTCCACCTGGGTATGTAGGGTGGATGCTGGGGAGCTTGTTCCCCCCCTAGCTTTGCACTCGCAGAGCTGGGTGGAGAACAAGATCCTCAGCCCCTGCCAGCAGTGAGCTCGCAGCACTGGCTCCGTGACTATGGGGTCCCTGCTGGGAGATAAGGGTCTCCCAGCCCCCCACTCCCTGATCGTGATCTGGGAGCAGGGGGCTTGGAGCTCCTTGCTCCTGAGGCTGGGGGATCTAGTTCCTACTCAGGCTTCTGTGGTGAGCCCACCCTAGCAGCAGCTAGGTCTCAGGGCAGGGAGCTGCCCCTGGTGGATGTAGGTCAGGCGTCTACATGAGTGTTATGGCACCATTTAAAATGCTGAGCAAATTTGCGACTTGCTTCTTCATAAGAAATGCTTTGTTTATTTATAAGAAATGCAAATTTGCAAGTAGCACATTTACTCAGTATCAGGGAGGTTTATTTTGAAGTAAGCATGTTGACATGTAGACACACATGCTTACTTCACAGTATACTATGCTAATGCAAAGTTAAGCGTCTCATGTAGACGCTCCCAGTGAGCAGTGGATTATTTCGTAAGCTAGATTTATTCAAACAAAATATGAGTGATACAGCCAAATGCAATGCTATATGAAGCCACATGGGATGCAGGACATCAGGTAGTATCCTTTAAATGGGTATTGTACACTTGGCAGTCAATTGCCTCCTTAGTCTTAGCCAGACCCAGTTTATTATTAAGGGCAAATCAAGAAATGGAGGTTTTATTGAGTGTTGGACAGTTTCTGAATCAGTGCCATGGTTTCTTTTGAAGGGAGGATTGGATGCCAGAATTGTATCTCACAGCTAATTTGGATTCACTGGTGAATACGGGGTCTGGGGTTTCCACCAGGGCAAACAGCAATGATTGGATCTGGGAGGGGATATTAAAAGAAATAACCCTGTAGGAGCTCTTTCTCATCTTCCTGGCAGTAGCTACCTTTAGGGATGAGGTCAGCAGCAAGGCATGCAGTTCTGAATTAAAAGCCAGGCACTGGTCCATACTGGGAATTGTTAGTCCTTGAAGTCAGTGCATGAGGTGGTTGGAATTTGAGAGCTGGTGCTGGAAGTCAGAGAGGACTTACTCAGGTGCAGCTAGACATATTTGGAACTTTGGCCTTGGATCAGTCTTGTCTCAGTGTAAAGCATCCTGTCTTTTGAACCTTCAGACATCTGCTAGAGAGGTTGAGAAATTTATGCTTCTCTTGCTGAGGGCAAGGCAAGTCTTCTCAGAATTTGACCTATTTCCAAATAGAATGATACACTCTATGGTATGATCACTACAGTGTGGGGTTGGTGCTAGGGTATTTTTGGTGTTGTTTATTGAACAGCACACTTCACAGAGGTATACTGGTCTATCACACCCCTGGTACTATGTCTGACTTAAGTCACTGGAGGAATGCCCTTGATCAGAACTGTTAAATGGTCAGGAAAGAAGGACTTTGGAAGTTTTGGGGGTTTAAGGATCTCCAGTTAAAGAATAGAAGGGAAGGGTTCTGACATTATAACACTTGATGCCAAGCAATTAGAGGTGACAAAGTGAATCAATGGTACAGGAAATGTATGGGGAGGCATTTGCCCTCTCAAAGCTGCATGGATTGGTCTAATGCAGAGTCTTGCTGGTGTCAGGTCACTGTTTCTTCATAAGAAAGTGGTTATCACAGAAAAGAAAACTCTATAGGTATGCTGCTGGTCCTTACTGCCCAAGTGCAGTACCCTGCACTTTTCAGCATTGAATCCCATCATATTCTCATTTGTCCACCCCTGTAACCTACTGAAATACCTAGTTTGAAAACACACTGTGCCTCAATGATGGACTCTGGATACATAAACATTTACAGCAGCCCTTGTCATGGAGGGGAATTTCATGCTATAAGTGGGCTAAAGAGATCCCAGTTATCTGTTCTTTCAGGGTTAAGAGAGTGTCTATGGAGTTATTGTCTGAACGCAGGTTCACAGCATCGTGCCTTCAGCACATAGATGTGTGACTGGTTTTCTCTGAAAGTTCACAGCAGAATCTCAGCAGTAAGGCTATGCTGAGATGGGTGTAGGGGCATACTGTGGAGCCACAAGTTGCTCTTTTGACATTCATTTTTTGTGGAGGGAACACAGAAATGTAACAATGTGCATTGTAAAGACTTCAAGACCCAGTAAAGCAGCTGACTGAAGGATTAGGACAAAGATTAGGTATGGACCCAAGTCCTTTTTCTGTGATGATTATAACCTGCCCTGAGCCTGCTGCCCAGCCAGAGGTACTGCAATTGCCATTGTGGATGGAGAAGGCCAGGAGATGGATAAATTAGCTGGTGGCTACTTTTCCTGAGTAAGCCTTGAACAGGAGTTACTCAAGGAAATGGTATTATACTTTGCTGCTGAGAAGCAGCTATAAAATATAAAACCACTTCGGGTGACACACGGATTGGGAGGGTGGCAAATAATGAAGGGGATACATCTTTGATACAGAGAAATCTGAATCACTTGCTGGGCTGGGCACAAGCCCTTATGCAGCAAAAATCTGAAGTCATGGTTCAGGAATAAAGAACATTGGGCCATGCTTACATTCATTAATGTGCTTTTTCTACTTCACATTAAGTTTAGTACCTTTATAGATTCATAGATTCACTGATTCATAGATGTAGGGTTGGGAGGAACCTCAGTAGGTCTTCAAGTCTGACCCCCTGCCCTGGGCAGGAGAGAATACTGGGCTCATATGACCCCAGCTAGGTAATTATCAAGGCTTCTTTTAAAGACCCCCAAGGTAGGAGCCAGCACCACTTCCTTTGGAAGCTGGTTCCAGATCCTAGCTGCCCTGGGTGTGAGCTAGTGCCTTCTAATGTCCAACCTGAACCTACTTTCAAATAACTTATGGCCATTATTCCTTATAACTCTGGGAGGTGCTTGGGGGAACAACGTCTCTCCCAAACCCTGCTGGGCCCCCTGGTAAGTTTATAGACAACAACCAGATCCCCTCTCAGTCTTCTCTTGTGAAGGCTGAACAGGTTCAGGTCCTGTAGCCTCTCCTCATAGGGTCTGCCCTGCTATCCCTGGATCATGAGAGTGGCCCTGCTCCAGACCCTCTCAATGATGTCCCTCCTAAAGTGCAGTCCCCAGAACTGGATGCAGTACTCCAACTGTGGCCTGACCAGTGTTGCATAGAGGGGGAGGATCACCTCCTTGGACCTGCTTGTGATGCATCTGTGGATACATGACAAGGTGCAGTTAGCCTTACTGACCGTGTCTTCACATTGGCAGCCCACGTTCATTTTAGAATCGATAATGACTCCAAGATCTCTTTCTGACACTGTGCTTTCGAGAAGGGAATTCCCCAATCTATAGGTATGCTGCTGGTCCTTACTGCCCAAGTGCAGTACCCTGCACTTTTCAGCATTGAATCCCATCATATTCTCATTTGTCCACCCCTGTAACCTCTTCTAGCATGCCCACCTCACTCCAGATCTTGGTGTCACCAGTGAATATGAACAGGGTACTTTACACCCCCTCGTCCAAGTCGCTAATAAAGAAATTGAACAGTGTGGGCCTGAGGAAAAAGCCCTGGGGGACCCCACTGCCCACATACCTCCAGGTTGAATATGACTTGTCCACTACCACTCTCTGGGTGTGACTCCTTAGCCAATTTGTGACCCATCTGACTGTGTAGGCATCAAAGCCATAGCTGCCTAGCTTTTTAATGAAAATGGAGTGGGTGACAGTATCAAAGGCCTTCCTGAAGTACAGGAAGACTGTATCCATTGTGACCCCTGCATCTGATTTTGTGACCCGATCATAGAAGGCAATCAGGTTGGTCTGACAGGACCTGCCCTAATGAACCCATGCTGGTTGCCCTTGAGCATCATCCCCCCTGCTGGTCCTTCATAGATGTGCTCTTGGATAATCTTCTGAAAGAGCTTCTCCAGGATCGAAGTAAGACTAATGGGCCTATAGTTGCCCGGGTCCTCCCTCCTCCCTTTTTTGAAAATAGGGATCACATTGGCCTTCTTCCAGTTATCTGGCACCAGGCCAGAGCACTGCAAGAGCTTGTAAAGCTGTGCCAGGGACCACACGATAACCTCTGCCAATTCCCTCAGGGCCCTGGGGTGGAGAGCATCTGGACCTGCTGACTTGAATACATCCAGCCCCTCCAGAAGTTCCCTAACTCAGTCCTCCCTGACCCTAGGCCTAGCGGAGTCTCTCTTGAGTCCATCCTGAATCTCAGTGGGGAGTCCCTGTTCCTGCACAAAAAAATGGAGGCAAAGAAATTGTTAAAAAGGTCTGCCTTTTCCTTTGGTGCAACCACCAGATTGTCTAGCATATCCTGCAGGGGCCCCACATTACCTGATGCCTTCTTCATACTCCCTATGTATTTAAAAATGGACTTTTTGTTGTCCTTGATCCTTGATGCTAGCCCTAGTTCTGTATCTGCCTTAGCTTTCCTAATAGCCCCCTACAGACCCGAGCAATGGAGGTATACTCCTCTTTGGTGATAGTGATGATCACTGTCACCCAGGTGGTGAAGAACCTAGAGTCCCCTTACCAGGTCATCCACTGTGGCCAGGATCAGGTCTAGCAGGGCACCCCCCCTGGTGGGACTGTGCACCTCCTGGGTTAAGTGGAGGTCCTGTATCTTAGCAAGGAACCTATATGAGTGGTCCAAACTGGCTGACTGCTCCTCCCAGCAGATGTCCAGGTAATTTAGATCACCCCTGATGACTACATCCCTTGCACTACATCCCTCCACAAGCTGACCTGAGAATTCACGGTTCAGCTCTTCCCCTTGGTTGGGTGGTCTGTAGTAGACCCCCACTGTTAAGTCCCTTTCCCCATGACCCCCCTGTATTTTGACCCAGAGCACTTCAGCCTGCCCTTCCTCTGATGCCATCCTGTTAATTGAGGACATGTATTGCTCTTGGATGTTGAGTGCCACACCCCTGCCTTTCCTCCCCGTTCTATCCTGCATGTACAGCCTGTAGCCCCTAACGTTTACCGCCCAGTTGTGGGATGAATCCCAACAGGTTTCTGTGAGCCCTTTAATATGAGAGAAAAGGAGAATGACATGGCTACCACCATATTTGATCACCGCTGACACCCCAACCCAAATAATTAGGGTTTTTTTAATTGTTTTTGTCAACTGGGGGCAACTGTTGGCACAGTGACAGGGTGATGGTGCCATCTGGAGATATCTAAGGACCCTTTAACAGATCTATCACCCTACCCCAGGCTAATGCTACATCTAGAAGATATAATATTAATTTCAACATGCTGTAGGCCTATACTGAAATGAATGCAAAAAGTTTCATATATTTGATGCAACATAATGTAATATAATGGCAATATGCCCATGTCTTGTACCAAATTGCTCAGTAGTAATACTATGTATTCTGAAAGTAAAGCTTGCTTAGCATCATCTGTTTACACATTTGCAGGAGTACAGCTGATTCAATGAGTCCTTTGTCCATGTATAGACTTGCAAATGTTCTTGCCCATTTGCCCATGGTCTATGTTTTGCTATGCATGTCTTGAAAAGGCATATTCATTCGATTTAAACAACTTTACAGATCTCTGCCAAACAGATTGGCATTAGCTTGGTTACTTTCAAACTGGTCTAGAAAACTCATTCCTCATTTCCTACTACAATTTTTTTTCTTAGAGCATGAAGATCTGAGTCACAAAACTGAGATCCAAGCCTTTTGCAAATGTCATGTTTTAAAAATACAAATTGAAGTTTCTTTTTTCTTCTTCCTGTTGTTTTTACAAACACATTTATATAACATGGTTTATAATAACTGACCTTTATAAAAGTTCTGCATAGATGTGCTATTCCCAAATACATCACTGCTGCCAATACAAGTCACATATTGTGACCATGTGTCTGACAAAAACGTGTGGAACACAATGCAGGAACAATTAATCAATATGGAGTATTGGCGGCGAGGGGAGGAGAATTGGATGGCTCAAGGGATTGGTAATGGAACAAAGAACTTTTCACTACTAGATCATTGGTTTAAATCTGTCACTGGTTTGTAGTAACCAAGTGTTACATCCATCTGTTGGCTATGCAGTGGCCTGTGTGAAGAATTTGTGAGGCAATACAGTCAACAATGCATCTGACTCAGCCAAGGGGAAATACTATTATTCAGGAACACAGCCTGGGTAATCAAGGTAATTTACCTAGATTTTTATGGATTTAGAAGAACAGGCTTATTTGGGAGCCTTTCAGAATGTTTTGTTTTGGGGATAGCTGTTCTTATGGTATTTCCATGGTATTTTGGCACTTGCACAACAGGTCATAGCCAGAAAATGTATAGCCACTCTTCACACAGACTTCCCAACAAAACTGATGGCAGAAGCATCTCCTGGATGTTGGATAACTATTACACAGATTCCCCACCTTAATTTCCTTTTCAAAGAAGACCTAATTGTCATAAAATAAAGGAATGGAGAGTGTTTGGGGCTTTTTAACAGAGTTCTATGTTTATGTTACCTTAGTTTTATGGGCATAATACAACATATTATTTTTCCAGTTTTATACTAGTGCAAATCCTTTGCAATCAAATAGGGGTTATGTACTGTTGAATCTGATCTTTTGCTAATAGACTCATTAGAAGTGCCAAGTGCTTAATGATAATCATTACAAAATCATATTCTAGAGAGCTTGCTCCTTTTGACTAAATTCCCATTGATTCAATGTTATGTCATTCAATGTCGGTTCAATGCTGATCAGACCCTAATTCATCACTTTGTGTATTTTAAGGCTGGAAGGGACTGTTACAATTTTCTTAGTCTGACTGACATAGTAGGGCTGTGTGAAATTTTGCCAGCTGTTTTGATTTCATACTGTTTCAACACATTTTGAGCTCAAAACAGTGAAATCGAATCAAAATGAAGGGCTTCAAAATAGCCTTAAAACAAAATGGGGCTAGTCAAAACATTTTGAGTTACAAAGCCAGCAGTGAGGTGGTGAGAGACAGAAGAGAACCAGGGCTGCACTCCCAGCTGGTGCTGGGAGTGCAGCCCTGGCTTTCCCCATCTCCCGCTGCTGGGCTGTGGGAAGCTGATAACAGTGCAAGGAAAGGGAACTGAGCTGAGGCTCAGTTTCCCTCCCCAGCACTGTGATCAGGCAGGGGTGTGTGGAAAGGGCTGGTTTTCCACCTGATGGCAGCGCGAGGGGTGGGAAGTTGACCCAGCTGGGCTGACTGTCCACCCTGCCACCTGATCACAGCGCTGGGTGGAAAGTCGACCCAGCTAGACTGACTTTTTGCTCCTGGCGTGATCTAACATTGGGGCTGGGAAGTCAGCCCAGCTGGGCTAACTTCCCATCCTCATCAAAACATCGAAACAGTGTTGAAACAGCCTTTCTGTTTCGACAGAATGGAATGGAACAGCTATTTCAAATCAAAATGAAATTCGAAATGGAACGCTGTTCCATCGAACTGTTGAAACTCAAGGCGAAATGGAACGCTGCCATTTTGCACAGCCCTAGTACATAGTACAGGCCATAGACTTTCATATCCCAATCACTGCAATTACACAGTCACTTTTGGTAAAAGTACAATGTATCATCCTAGAAAGAGATCCAGTCTTGAATTAAAGATTCAAGTGATGGAAAATTCACAACTTCTGGTAGACAAGGTTCTTTAAGTATATGTGATATCTTTTATTAGACCAACTAAATAGTTGCAAAAATTATTCTTTGCAAGCTTTTGAGGACAAATACCCTTCTTCAAGTGTAGAAAGAATCTGCTGGTGAATTGTGTGCTCTCCTAGAAGCCAATAAGCAAAATACAGATCTGTGAAAATGCAAATGTGTGGTAGTGAGAATCAGAAGGATAAGGGACAATAAATCTGAGACAGGTGTGTGGTGGGGAGGGGAATGTTGGACTGATTATAGAAGAATGTAGCTGGTCTCTGGAAATGATGTGTTTCTTGCATAGACTTAGAAAATATATGTCGCCATTGAGTTTGGCTTCTTCTTCATGTTGTGAAGTTTCCATTTCAGTCATTTATTGCTGCCACTATTTAATTTGTATCCTATTTCCTGTTTGGATTTTTCTGAGCTTCAATTTCCAGTCATTTCTTCTTGCCTAGACTAAGAAATATGTATGGTACTTCATACTTATACTACTCTGTGGTATCTTCAGAGAAATATTGGCTTTTTAATAGCAGTGTAAGTGGGCAGATGCATAAAAACATGAAAACAAATGATAACCAAGTATTTCCTGACTTTGAAGAGAAACTGCTTTGGGGTTGCTTCTAAAAATGGGCAGAACTCTCAGGGAAATCCTCCTCTCTCCCCAAATTATTTGCCCAACTCTATTTCCATTTAGTTAACTAGGAAAGCATATCTCTGAAACAAAAGATATTCCAATAGATAGTCTTACCCAAAGCAGTGCTTACTTGTATTTCTACCCACAAATTCCTAAGTCTATAAATCCTTTCTACAAACAATAACTTAAACTCGAATTCAAGCATATGAAAAATCACATTCAGTTTACTCAAGTTATATTTCTTCAGCAGCATAGGAATTCATTCTTGACTCAATCTCCCATTTCTACCAACCTCTTTATTTAAATCCTTCCATAGTAAATTAATGTTTATGGAGCCAAGTAAGTCAGTGAATAACTTGTTGCCAAATTCTTAAGAGCACTGAATGGCAACAGCTTTGAGATCTTAACTTTATATCCATTTTCAGTTGTTTTACAAGTGATTTTTATACAAATTGGAAAGAGACTAGAAAATACCTCATACAACCCCCACAAGTGTTGCAGTTTCAAGCCAGTATTTCAACTGGTAAATATTCAAGGAGATCCAATTCATTATTTTATAAAGAGTAAAATGACGTGTCGCTGGATTAACATTGAAAGCAGATGGGCTCATCACAGAATGGTTTCATTGCAACCTTTTTAGGCTGCTTTCATTCGAAATATAATTTCTGAAATGTTCTGTTCTTGCACAGATGGCTTCCTTAAATTTCAACAGTGATAAAATTCAGTTGTTAAGAAGTGTAACCAGTCTCTGCCTAGACAAGCATCCTTTATCCTGGCATTAAAACCACCTTTCTCTTTCCATCTTGCAGGCATTTAAATAATTATACACTAGCCTTTTCACCCAGACTGAAGCAAAGCCTTGGAAGTCAGGTTGAAATAATGTGACCCACAAAGTTCATCCAAATACCAGAATGAAACAAAGAGGTACAACAAAAAATGCAAAATTAATAGCAGAAAATGCTATTCAGTATTATTAAGAAGTGAATTGTAAAACTTTAAAAATAACCCAATTAAACCCTGAAAATAATAACGAATACCATAGTTTCACTCAACTAACACCCCAACAATAACAGCAGCATCTTTCATAGATTCTATGCAAGCAAAATCCAAGCCAGCAAAATACTTTCCAGTTTATAAAAGTTTTAAACACTGCCAGGGGAGATGTCCTGGCTTTCCCAGCAATGGAGCAAGAATTAGCTCCAGTGAATCACATGGAAAAAGCAGAAGGGGAGCAGATTTTTCCAGGCACTTATTCAGGGCAAGAGGGGTCTTCCTTCCAATATCACAGAATGCTGAGGTGTTAGCAGTCTCCTTCCTTGCATCACTGAACCCTGTTGGAGGGATTGCAGCGGGTATTTTTCCAAATACAAGTAAGCCCAAAGAAAGAGGAAGGTGTCCCTTTTCTATTGTCAATCAATTGAGTGCAAGTTAATGGACATAAAATGGTCATTTTTTCTTTGTTCAGGAAGATGCTGGAATATTTGATATAAGCACTTTTGCACGTAGCCCTGATGGAAAAACTCTGACAGAATTTAATAGAGTGATGGTCTTTCTATAGAATTTTAAAACCAAGTCCTACAAATGTGTAATGAGGTTATAATCCTCTGTTGCATGAAATAATTTCTGTTGGACCCAGTTGGTTTCATTCTTACTACATTCCATAGGATTTTTCCTTAAAGGCATAAAATTGAAACCCCCTGAAAACTAAAAACTTAGATTACCCCTTGAAATGATACTGAGTGTATTAAACACATGTTTAAATGATCTTTACTTTTAAATACTGCCACTGCTTTGGCGTGTGTTCAGTTTTACTTATTTCTAGGATCCTGAGATTCACATAATGGCATATTTCTTGCTGAATTGTTGTGGCATAAGTTTGCAATCCATTTGGAAAAAAGTCTTACAAATCAATAGATTGCTTGTTTTTCCTTCTGCTTTTGTTTTTCCTCTGCTGTTTCTTTCTTCTTTCTTATGCTTTCTATCCTGTGCCTTCCCATGCATTTCTCTCTGAAGCACTCATGCTGAACAGCACTTAATAAAGAAGATGCCACTTGGCTTAAGTAAAGTTTTCAGAATCTGCTAAGAGGTTTTCAGAACCACTAAGAAGAGTTAGCTCCCTAATTCCAATGATATTTAAGGGAATATAGGTACCTGACTCCCTTTGGTAACATAAAAATCTCCCTGATATTGACCCATCATTGATCCTTCTTTGTTTTTACTTCTCCTATTTCCTATGAAGGAATGGTTGGTAGTGATGTTATTAAATGATGTGAGGTGTTCTGGGAAACATGATTCACGGAAATGCACTGCTACAGTACTCTGTGACTGATGAGAACCTGTTTGAAAAGACTTTGGAGCGTGAACCATCTTCTACTACTTGTTAATACAGTGCTTGCATAATATGATAATATTATATTTATAATATAAAGAAATATTGACACTGTTAGAAAATGTTATAGTATGAAGGTATCCATACTAATATGAAAAATAACTTTACAGTATGGGATCTAAGAACAACTCAGTATCATCAGTAAAACGAGAACAAGTCTAGTCTGTGACAGGCATTACTCATTCTGTCCCGCTAGACTGACTAAATGGCCATGCATATAACTCACACTTCCAGTTGTGGTATCAACACTCAAAATGCCACTTGAAAAAAAGGAAGTTACAAAAACAGTACTCTTATATTAATCCACATTGGCCTAATATTTTTTGAAGCTTGCAGAGGAATGATGTTGAGAAGAGCCATGCTCTCACAGATACATAATGTCACAACACGTGTATTCAAAGTAACCTGCCTCAATTATATCTAAATGTATTAGTTTTTGCCTCCAACCTACCTGTTGTAGCAGAGAAAGTAGGGCTTCCAGGTGCCTTTCTCCATGGAGTGGGAAACATAGCGACTTTGAGAGCTGCGACTGGAAGCCCAGCAAATCCCATCTCCAGACCGCTTGCTGACATATATCCAGAGAGCCCCTGACAACAGCTGAGGCTCTGAGAACTCCACCATGAGTTTTTGTTCAGCTGGGATCCCGGAAATCCCAATAATTTCAGCCCTGTGTCAGTACACATGGCAGAACTATTGCAGAGCTGTGTTTCCCAGAGCCCACCTGAGAAGAAACCAGATGGGTTTCTGATAGAAACCTGCCTGTGTTTTGGTAGAAATTAAACTAACGCACTTCTGTGAAACATTTATGTTTTGATGTATCAGCCTTTTTCCAAAGGCTAAAAAAATGTAAAATTTCATGTCAGCTCTATTAATTAACTTAATTAAATAAGACAATGGCCTATAATGCCAAAGGTCGGCATTCTGTCAAGTTTCACTTAAAATAAATCTGGAAACAAAGGCTAGGCAAGTCAATGTTATGCTCCCACTAATTTTAAAACAATTCTCCATCGTGTCTGCACTTTGGCTAACCAAGTAGACCAATGTCTTTCCCAGTTATGATGAGTGAACCTGAACTTATGTCTCCTTCATTTATTTTGCGTATGCTTTGCATTATTGAAAGCCATGAGCCTTTACTCTTCTTTCTGACATAGCAAAAATGTCCATGTCAATTAAAGTTTTTCTTTCCTTTTGTTGTTTTTATGTTTCCTTCCTCTTTGGCATTTTCTGCTGTTAAAAGTGTTATAATGAGCCTCATTGGCTACAATTATGTTCTAGATAGCACTTGGTAGCTGCAGGCTTCCAGCTGTTGAACTTCATGCCAGCAGCCAGCTGCATGTCATGACAGCAGGAAAATGTGTTTATCTTTTCCATGCCACTGAACAAAAGAGAAAAAAGTTCACTGTTCAGGCTTGTCACTGCTCATGCCTTACCTCCTGCTAGTGAGTGACAGACTCTTCTTCTGGTTTTGAGGGACGATATATAAGCTTGAGGGGTGAGGGTAGAGAATTCGAGCTGAAATTCTATTCTAAGTCATATGGACCTTGATCCTCCCTGATGACAAGGAGAAATGCTCTTTTTCAGGAGGCCCTCAGAATGAGGTCCCTTGAGCTTGGGTAGAAAGGCTGGAACCCTTGTTTTCTCTGTGCAGAGTTAAAAAAAGTCTATGATGAGCACTATAACCTCTGATCCTGGAAGGGTAGGAAGATACTGGGTGGCTCCTTAGGTTCCCAAAATGTGAAAGTATAAGGCAGGGAGGAGTGGGCAGCCAGAGCAAGTGCAAAATCAGAACAAGTTCACAAAATCAGTAAGACAAGCATAAGGCCTGCCTAAGTACAATGAACCAGAGCCCATGACTGCTTTCAGTCAGACACAAAATAAATGTTTTCTTCTTTGTTTTGATGAAAGTATGAATAGCAGGTTTCAAAAGGTTTCAGGTTGTAGAACGTTCTGCCTATGAGAACTTGTAGTATTCCCCGACTGCTTCTGGTGACCACGGAAGGTCACACTGGTTACCCTGATTGGGAAGGACTCCTGAATGCTATCAGTAAGGACTGGTCCAAGTTGTCTGTAAATCGGATACTGCTTTCTAAAAGTAGAGGATAATCAACAGGGAACTGTTCACTTTTCTCGTTGTACTTTATTTAGGATTGAAGTCTTGCCCTTTTGGGGTAAGTTACTATTTTAGCTTTTTTTTAAAGGTTCTTTGAAAGGCCTGGGCACTGCATGTGAGTCATGCATCTTCCCTCAACTTGGGCTAGGGGACAAGTTCTCTTCTGCACTAGTTGCAGCATGTTAAAATTATTCATCACTCTCTTTTTCCAGTTTGAGTATGGATAAAACTCAATTCTCCCCTCTACCCTACTGCTTAACTACAAACTAGGACCCAGTTTCACTAGATTTGGTTAGATAATACATTTTAAAAGTATTCTTCTTTAAGAATGTGAAATTTTATTTTGGAGTGCCTTTCCAGCAAAAGACCAAATGATTTTAAAACAGCTGTTCCATGAAAACTTGCTTGTCAGAAAAAAAAGATTTTTTAGAAAAACCTTTTGAATAAGAATTTATATCATGTCTAGTTGAAACCTGATTTATATAGCTCCAAGTGCAAATATCTCCATTGTACTGAGGTAAATAGACACAACAATCAAAAAACATTACCTTCCTGTTTCATAACTTTATGGTGTGGTGAACCTCAAAAGATGAGGATGGTGTACTGTAGCAGGGCCCTTTCCTCATTACTGAGAAGGGGGAGCAAATCCCAGGGCCTGCCAGACAAACCCCAGGTGCAGACTTTAGGGTAGAAAAGACCTGGGTGAACACTTACCCCAGATCCAGCAACAACAGCAATATCAGGAACTGGGGGCTTGCACAAAACCCCCACAGATCTGAGCAGCAAGAGATCTCCCTGGGCACATCCAGACAAGTGTAGTCATGCAGTATGTGGCACCACAAACACACCTGCAACACCACATACCGCAAAAGCATGTGTTTTAGGCGAAAGCATGTGTGCAACAGGCTTTCCTAGGGGACAGGTAGCTGCATTGCAAGGTGCACCACTGCTACTTGTCTCCGGGAAATGAAACATCCACACTTGTCTGGACACAGCCTCTGAGGCTGTCCCAACAAGCCAAATCAGAAACCAGCTGCAGCAACTCTGGGAACCAGGTGACCATTGGGGGTTGGGCCAGAGAGCCACATAAACAGAGGCCCTGAGCCAGAGGGAGGCTGGCCCTGCAAGTTGCCAGTGAAGGACCTCCTGGTTAGGAAAGCTGCCAGGAAGGGCCTGGCAGACTGCTCTGCTGCCTAGAAGCTACCAGTAAGATTGTGAGTGCCTACAGGAGGACATAACCCAGAGCTGGGTGTTAGTTTGGCACCCAGGGAGAGCTGCCTTGGGTGTTCACTTACCTACCCTGATGGGGATGGAAGGTTTTCCCAAGTTTCAAATAGCATCTTTTTTTTCCCATTTGTTGTTCAATTGCCAAGAGGGAGAATTTGTATCACAGCCTGGGGGCTTCTGTTTTGGTTGTAGTTTAGACTAGTGACTTGGGTTTGGGACTGAAGGGATGGCTTGGAGGTGCTATTACTATCATAGGGGCAGGTGCTCAGCTCGAGCCCTGCTGGGGGTAGGCTCAAGGTATTCTGACAGAGCAGCAAGCCCAGAGCAGGGCAGAGTGTGGGGGGCCAGCAAACCCTGAACAGGGCAGTGAAGGCCCATGAAGGGCTGGAAAAAAGCTGGGACTCAGAAGCCAGGTCCAGTGTAGTGAGCCTAGGCTATGGGAACCACTCAAGAGAAAAATAGGCTGAGGCCAGAAAGGCCAAGCTCCACTAAGCATATTACGGGCATCCCAAGACACATAGATAGCCCATGAACCAGGGGGCGAGTCCTGGCTTGGAAGGCCCTGGAGCAGCCTCCATTCTTTCAGGATTTGAACATCGAGGTATGGTGGGCGAGCAAAGGGGAGAGATCCTCTGAAAGACGGACCTAGCTAGGGCTAAGCAGCCACCAGGGGGTGTTGTGGCCACCCCCTGGGACTACCATGTTGTTACATGTACTCATGTATGATGAAATTTGGATGTTCAGTGACCTTTATATGAACTATTCTGATTATTCAACTGTACGCAGTTGGGTTGGAGATCTTGGGAGAACAGAATTTCTTGCTTCTGGTCAGGCTGGGAAAACCACTGAAAGAACAGCCAGACTAAATCGAGGAGGATCACAGTCAACCTCAAATTATGAACATTGTGGTGCTTTGATACTTTTTGTGTGTAACAGCTGGAAATCCAATGTTCCTATCTGGTTTGTTTTCATGGGTGGAGAGACTATATTGTAGGATCACTATCAGTTTTTGAAGCCAAATCAAGTGACAAAGTTAATTGCTATTTTTGTATTATTCATGTGCGTAACAGTGGCCTCTCTTTGCTGTGGAGACTTTTCTAGTGCTTAGCTAACCTGTCACTCATAAACAGAAAGTTTTTAAAAATATCTCATCTAAATTTCCTTTCTTACAATGTCAGCATGTTACTCTTTGTCCTGTTTCTTACGGATGTTGAGAACTGTCAATTATCATCTTCTTTATAATAACCCTTCTTTATAACAGCCCTTGATATCAAACCTCAGCCTTCTCTTCTTTTTTCCTCATATACCAGGTTTTCTAGGCCTCTAATCATTGTTGGTCACTCTGGACTTTTTCCAGTTTGTCTACATCTTTCTTCAAACACAGTTCCCAAATACAAATATGGTATTCCAGATGAGGCCTCATTAGTGCTAAATAGAGTGGAAGAATCACTTCTGGTGACTTGCATATGACAACCATGTTAATATATATCAGTATGCTATAAGCTTTCTTTGCATTATATTTTTGCCTTTCACTTAGCGTGTGATCCACAATACCCAATATTTTTTTGAAGTACTACAGCCTAGTATCTCTCTCCTTTTTATATTTGTGCATTTGATTGTTCTCTCCTAAGTGGAGCACTTTGTACCTGTTCTCACTGAAGTCCATACTACTTATTTCAGACTATTTCCCCCAATTTATCAAACAACATCACCTCAACACCTCCTCAATAGCACCACCTCAATACTACCACTTTATCTGTCACTTTAAATTCTAAAGTTCCCTACAGTTCAGTCAAGTATCACCAAAAATTTACTAGTATTAAATTACTCAATTCCATTTTTCAATTCATTAATGAGGTTATTGAACAGTATTGGACCCAGGACAGATTCCAAGGAACTGCACTTAATACCTCTTTTCACTCTGACATTAAGCCACTGGCAATTGGTCTTTGAGCATGATTAGACAACCAGCTATGTCCTCACCTTTAAGGAGATTCATCTAGATTGTGTTTTATTAGCTTACTTGACAGAAACTTAATTTATGCTTACTTCTTTTTTAATTCAATAGTGGGACAACTGATTTCTATTACAACCTAGAAAGCTAAGTTTTGGTGCTCTGCATATTTTTTAGCAGTGGACTGTTGAAAATTGTATCATATGTTATTCAACATTAAATAGTGAAATGTCCTTCTCCTACTATATTCAACACAAAATGACCTTGTGGGGACTTTGGCATTGTCAGCCTCAGTTTCTTGAGCTCTTCCACAATGTGGACTTCATTGTCCTAGACACACTGCCCTGCGATCATTTCTCCCCTGGTTACTAATTCTATTTGATGGTACAACCATGATCCCTTAAGCCCTGCGGTTGAAACAATATCCTTGTGAAAAAACAATCTCTAATGTGGAAAACTAATATTGGAATGGCATTTAATGCATTTCTAGTTTCTGTTTATTAGATGTAAGAGTGTGGAATAGGGAGGTGATCCAGAATGACAGGATCATAGAAAAGTAAGGCTAGAAGGGACCACATGATCTCATCTAGTCTAGACCCTGTTCAAAGCATAATCATCCCTGACTAAACCATCCCAGCCAAGTGTCTGTCCATCCTCCTCTTCCAAATTTCTAGCGATGGAGATTCCACAACCTCTAGGTAGCCTGTTCCAATGCCTGACCACTCTCATAGCCAGAAAGTTCTTCCTAATCTCCAACCTAAATTTCCTCTGCTATAGTTTGAGGCCATTGCTTCTGGAACTGTCACCTACATGTACAGAGACAAGGTCATCTCCATCCTTTTTAGGTACTTGAAGACTGTTATCAAGTCCCCACTCAATCTTTTATTATCTAGACTAGTTCTTTCAGCTGATTATGTCATCAGTCAACTTAATATGGACCTCCAGTGAAAGCTCTGCAGATAAGTGGTTGTCCATGGACCACTGTTTAGGAACCATTTCACAACCACCCCAGGAATACTATTCTTCCAATGCCAACCTCCCCTTTACCTTTTCACTTTCCCACGTGGACAGCCTAATCAGATGCAATCAGCAAAAGGGTGGAGTAGGCTGGAAAAGATAGGTTTTGGCTACCAAAAATGGATAGTACTTTACTTAGCTACAGAATATTAGAATAATTTCCAAATAGAGGTCTTTTTCTTTTCACCTTTAGCCTGAAAATCTATCATTACTTATGAAGACAAGAGAAGCTCTGCTGTATAAATGAAAAAAAAAAAAAAGAAGCTCTGCTGAGTTTATGAACCCAACGAGAAAGGCAAGAGCTAAGACGATTTGTTATGGAACAGTGATAATCTCCCATGAAAGCAGATCAAATTGCACTTATTTGTATCACTGAGTAATATCACCAGGAATTGTTTATGATCAGTGGAATGAAACAGAAGGGAAGCGAGAACTACCTTGGCTGGTCTTCCACAGAGAGTCTGATGAATTTATGACTCAGAGAGGAAAAACACGTTGAAGTTCTCGGTCCAGTATTTGTTTTGAAGATTGCGTAACCAAATCACCACTATAACCAAATAGACTCTCTGAGCTTAATTTGCTTCTATTTCAGTAAATCCTATCTGCCTGCTTCTATGATGTGTTTTGCTTCATCTATTTTCCGCTCCCTCTTCCCCCTGGCACCCCTGCCAACACCACACCACCATCACTTGTCATTTACTTACTTTTAATCTTAAGAGTCTGACGTCCATTTAAGCAAAGATGTGGAAGAAACTTTCTGTAATTCCCACATGGTACCATTTAGGAAATCTGAGGGAAAGGTCAAGATGCCAACATTCATGATTTGTATAAACTCAACATTAAAAATCAGAGAGGAAAGTCTTAGAAACTGATTTACTGCAATATGAGTGGAAAGAGCCTCTTGCCATTATTACTTGTGTTTTTAGGGTCTGCATCAGGTATTGTACTTGCATGATATACAGGAAAGGATAGGCGTTTCAGGGGAAGAAAACAAATGCTCTTGAGCTCAAGATCTGATAACTATATTTTAACATCTTGCCACACTGTGCCATGGTTCCCTTGGGATGAATAAAACAAATACTGCACGAGTGGGGATGGGAAAATGATTGAATCTTGGTAGGCCAGTACTTAGCTTAGGAGTTCAGGAGAATCATCATTGCTCCTTCTGATGTCTGCAGTTTTTGTAGCAAACTAGCATGGATTAATTTTATAAATCTGATTCCTTCCACAAATGAACAGGGTCCCTGATTCAAAGGCAATTGTGCTGTGCAATGCAAAGGAACTTCTCTGTAATGTCCTGGTACTTACTGCTTCTTGTATGATTATGATCTAGTGGCAGCAAGTTGAGTTTTAAAAATGCTTCTCTGGCCTTGTCTACACTTAATTGGATCTCATGGAAGAAATTTTGGTGAAAGCCAGGAGCTACCACTGCCAAGCCACCAAAACATCTGCACCTCTATGCTCTTCGGACAGCTCTGCACAGCTCCACTACAGTGCTGTGTTGCCAGTGTATCAAGTGCAACCTGTAAAAGCATCAGCTGCAGACTTGTCTGATCAAAGTAGCAGAAAGTCTGGGGATGATTCCTGTTAACCTCTGACTCCATGTGGTGCCCAACAACTAGGAAGGTGATGGTCTAATTACCTGAGGATCCAGGTAATTAGCCAAAGCAGAGCAGGGGGCAAACACCGGCACACATTGCTAACAACAATTTTTTATTAAAATGGAGGCAGCTTCGGATTAGCTCCCACACTGATAGAATATGGGGAGCCTCAATGAAGAATAGTTTTTTTCTCATATTTATACACTTTGGTTTATACTCATTAACATTCATTCTACCTCTGTCCCTCCTCCTGTTTTACCCATTTCTCCTCCCATCTCAAGCTCTGCCTCTGTTTACTGTTTACTTCATTAACATGCAATTGCTTATGCATTTCCCCCATTTACATGCCTCTCTGCTAAGAGCGCATGAGTAAGACCATAAACTCTGGTATTCTTGGTCATTTGCTGATTCTTTCTTGTTCTTTGCTGATTTCAGCACCATCTCCAACGTTTGGCTTCTGTCTTATCTTCTGGCGATAGCTGGTGGGCTGCATCTTGTTCTTCTTACACAGTGGGCTCTAACACTACTTTGTTTAGAAAACCACTTGCCTAAGCATTTGCAAAATTAGTTACTTTTAATATATTATCCAGCCTTGTGACCAGCAGTTTTTTGCAGAGACACAGGAAAAAGCCTTCATTCAGCTGCACACTCAGCACCCCCAGATTCCATATTGTTGTCCCAACATCCAAAGTCCATATCATTACCCTAACAATTACATACATCTTAGCTGACTGCTGGGTGGCAGTAGGAGCCTTTTGCTCAGGAGATGTGGTCCAATTCTGCTGGGAGAAAGGTAAGTACTGCCACCAGAGAGGAGCTTTCAGTTTAGAAGTGTTCAAAGTGTTGGCTGTAGAAGTTGAGTTCTGCAGGCAGAACACTGTAGTGCACACCATGCCTACCTCAAGGCTCGACATCCAGATGTGAAGCATACTAGCAGCCAAAAGATTTCTGTTACTGCTGACAACTATTATTCCAGGATTCATTTCCAACACTTTGGCATAGATGCATGTCATTATTGTCTCTAAGAGGGTCTCCTGATGACTTCCAGTCATTTTTACACCCATTTTTTTCTAAACAAAAACCAAAAACTCTCACATTCACAGTTAACTGGGATTTGGAATTTTTTCTCAATAAATACATCGTACAGTAGCCCTACAGGAAGAATAGATACTTTATGGTTAAAGCCAGCAGAGTGGGGCTCCGTGAGAACTTCAGAAACTTTCTGCTCTCTAAAATGGAGGCAATGCTTCTTTGTCCATTTAAATTTTAAACTCTACAGAAGGAAGGACTATCTCTGTACAATGCTCAGCACAATAATATTAGTCATTGAGGATGCCTGTAGGTGTGCAAGAGGTCTGCTGCAATGCTCTGTAATTACGTGTAATTACAGTGTGTTGGAGCAGACTCGATTAACCAAGTCTGCTGGGGCATGCAAGCACTTTAACTAAAGCTTGGTAAATGAGCACTACGTAAAACACCTCTGCCACCATTTTGAAACATGGGATGCTGAGTACACAAGGTGCTGTGGGTACTTTAATTAAAGCAGCTCCCAAAAGCCTCTCTAATTAAAGCACCACCCCCACCCCAGGCACATGTAAAGATGCCCCTAGATTATTCTGTAATACAAATAATACTGATTTTATAACCAATATTCATAAATTTATTCCCTAAAGTGGATTCACTCCTTGCTAACATAAGGGACATATTATAAATAGAACAGACTGTCCCTTAAAGGAGGAACAGTCAGCCCTGTTAAGACAGCTCAGCTGTGGGCCAATTGGCTAAGGTGGGAATGACCTACAGGGAGCTCTAAAGTGAGGAGGAAGTAAGCTGTGAAGGGAACAACTTGCTGCAAGAAGAAGCGAGGTTGCTGTGCTGGGCCCAGAGCAGAAAAGGGCTTTTCTCTTAGTGTGTGGGGCAGGACAGCAGATTTTCTTTTGTTTGTTTATTTACTTAAAAGACTGAATTTTGCTTTAGATCACTAATTATGACACTCATGAAAGAGTAAATTCTCCTGCAGAAGCCAACAGGATAAATGACCTGCTTGCAAGACACAATGACTGTAACTATCTCTATTCCCTGCCTGATCACTAGGGGGGGAAAAAGAAGGTATTTCCATTGTTTTTGCATTGAAAGCAGAACATAATGGATTCATAATTCTGATTCCAGCAAATTGTCTGTGATTAAGCCTTGAACATTACTCTATTTTCCATTCAAATTTCAATGTGTACTTTACTGGGGAGAAGACTAATTCAGGAGACACTCCAGGAGCAGTTTACTTGTTACAGTTTACTTCAGCATTAATTGCACGTGTAGACATACCCGGTATGTGTGTAACTGGGGTTTAACAAAATGTAACTTCCAGTTGATACCTAGGATTTTTCAGGGACTATTTTCTTCTTGGAAGAAAATAAGGTTTTAAATTTCCAGTGGTAACTTGAAACTTTACTTGATCTGTATCTCTTTGAAATATATAATTCCTTGGGAACAAGTAAAGAAAAATGTTACATCTTATCATAATGGCTTTCTGAGACTCAAAATATAGACCTCTCTCAAATGTCTGTACAGTACCTTATACTATTAAGACTTTAAATTAAAAATCATAATAATATTGCAATCCCAACACATTGCTATAAACAATGTTACTCTATTGGAGCATTCTGATATAGTATAGCATCTTCTAAGTTTTATTTAAAGCCCAGACCCTGATTTAATGAGCAAGTCATTAAAACTATTTTAGATTTAGTAAAAACTGAAGAACGGAACAAACTAATATCTTGTGTCAGAGCATTTTCTGTGGTGTATGTGCCCTGCTGTTGTTAGAAGACGTGAGACCAGGAATGCATGATTTGCCATTGCTGACCCTAATGGCAAATATAAGGGAGTTCTTCACCAATGCTATTGAACTGATTTTGGATTCATACGGTGCATAAGAGATAAAAATGTTCACCATTCTAATGATTTCTGTACTCTGGTTTCCTGCTTTCAGCAGTTTCTTTGGAATAAAATATAAAAATCTTGAACAAAACTTGATATAATGGTATGTAGAACAGAAATTCCTTCTGGCTCCCTGACTAACAAGTACCTTACACCCCGAAGCGATAGATTTGCTTATGCTTTCAAAGCTTTCAACGTATCAGTCAAAGGGTTTCAGAGCAATTGTTCAGGATGCTGTGGATAGCTATCTTCTCCATCCTCCTTCCTTCCCCATTTCTCAGCTTTGGGAAAATCTTTCCAGTTTCTCACCTTTTTGCAATGCTGCAGGTAGCGTGGGAACAATAAACAATCACTGATCAGATATTTCTGTGTTAACTAATACTCATAACCAAAGGAGGCTGAGTAGTGACAAGGGGAACACTGATGTCTTAAATTGCATGGAGCATTCAGAGAAATAAGAGAATAGTTTCAAATGCAGGATGCTCCTTAAAGCAAACCCATTTCATTTGTAGCTGAAAATATTACTACCAGTAATAAAGCTTTCAGACATCCAGCCACTGAGCCTTTACTCACCTGTATTAAAAAAAATGTGGAAGGGCTACAGTCCCCCCAACACCACTGTACAAGTGAGCTGCATAAACTCATATGTACCAGTCATAAGAGAGGAATGTTTGTAGTCATTAGCCATGGGTGTAGCTGAAAACGCCTATTGAACAGATAAAACCTCCCAGACACAAAAAGCGGCTGTTGTGGGTCAGCCTGTGAAGTCATTAATAACCAGCAAATCTGAAGCAACTTCCCTGGAGCTACTTTATACTATACAGCTGTGTGCAACTGGGATCAGAACTTGGTCAGTGCTGGGGGGAGTTGGATAGTCTGCAGCACTAACCACATAGTAAAATCTGTACCACAAGGCCTCATTGTAAGGAAACTGTCTGTAAACTTCTCACAGCCTTTTGCAGTTTGACATGTGACATCTCCTAACCATTGTTTGCAGATAGCTCAGATGCTGAAGAATCCACTGAAAAGTTTATATTAGGTCACATTATGCTTCTTGTTGGGCTCTGATAATTTAGTGCAACTTCAGCTTCCTTTCTGGATTCTGACCGGCTCTGTGATGATAGGGCACAGTGTGCTCTGGCTTTACCTTCGCTTCTCCCCTGTTCCTATAGACTGGGCACATCTACACGAGATGTCACCATGCAGTACGTTGTTGCTAACACACAGAAGCATTGCCAGGTACTAACTGTGCAGCAATGATGCTGCACGGTAGCAACAAGCTACTTGAACAGTAGCATCAGGAAAAAAAAATGTGTCGACAGTACTGCACAGCAACTCTGGTTACTGTGCAGTCATTTTGTACTTGGTTATGTGCAAGTACAACTGCAAAGTCTGCCACTCATGTAGCTGGGGTCACTGCATTGGTTCTGAGCCTCTGTTCTGGATTCTGGGCTAGGTTTGGAAGCAGCTATGCCCTCCAGTCTGCAAACCGTATTATGGCATGTGTTCTCTTACTATTCTGAATCCCCACAAAAGGGAACAGCAAAGCTTTATGAAAGAAAATCCCCAGCACAGGTATAAAACATGCTGAGTTACAGAAAACAACAGTTACGTTCCAAAAATCAATGGTTTAAGGGCAATGGTAGGAAAATGACTAGGTGCTGCCCCAGCTCACAGGCAATATCTAGCCTGATCCAACTGTTCCTTGAGCCTGAGTCGGGGCAGCACCTGCCCACTAGCAGCCTGCCCAGAATGTCGCAGGGGGCGCTACCACTTTGGAAAGAAGGACTGGGGTCCTCTGCAGCTCAGGGGCTGCTCAGCCCACTGACAGCTCACCCCTGGCTGTGGGCTTCATGGGAAAAAAAAAAAAAAACCACCTCTCCCAGGGCAGGGGGATGAGCTGTCAAAGGCTGCAATGTTACAAATAGCTACATTGCAAACTAAACTACATGGGGGTGCGGTTTAGTTTGCAATATAGCAAACTGATTTAAATCATGAATCCCCACCCCCACCCCTACCCCCTGCCGCACGTGTGCAGCCTGATGCAATTAAACTGTAAAAATGGCCAATTTTTATCATGGGTACAAGTGCCCTACGGGTGTATATCACATTGAAAGGATCACCTTCTGGGTCCTGCTCAAGCAGTGTAAAGCTAATGAAAAGCCATTTATTTTCTGTATTTCCATGGCCTTGTAGAAATATCCGTGTTTTAAAGGGAGCCTACAGAAAGTGTAGAGCCATCAGACTTCCCCAAGTTATGCCAGGAATGAGACTAGCCTTAGGAGGTTCCAAGGGACATGAAGTAGCATACAGATATCTTCCTGCACTGTGCATATACAAATTGGACATATGCCATATGTACTCGAATCTAAGTTAACCCTATATTTAAGATGACCCCCCCAATAATTAGATTCTATGTATGGGCAGTTCCCCTCCCCAAGCAAACCTAAGATGAGGGACTTTTATCCTCATGGTGACTGGGGAGGATGGGGGAGAACCTCATCTTAGATTTGAGCAAATATGTCAATATTACATTTTATTTACCACTTGAAGAATATATCCAGCATAAACTTATTATATCATGCCTCATTCTCCTGTCTTCCTTTTCTACAGTTTATATTACCAAACCTGTGCTGAAAGAATGCTATATGGGTTGCAGAATCAAACACTTGACACTTGTGTTATTGTTGCCCACTCCAAATTAGTTCTTCCTGTGTGGAATAGGCTGCGGGTACCATGAGTTGTTTTTTAAGAGGTGGTCAGGGGCGGCCCTGTATGTCACATATTCTTCCATCTGTGAAAGAAGTGTATGGCTTCTGTTCCATTTGGTACTGCAATAGAAGATGAGCTGGGTTTGGGGGGATTTAAGAAAAAGGCCAGCCGACACTAGCATTCTGCCTCTTGCCTTCTCCCTTTTTCCTGACACCAAGGGCCTGGAAAGTTCCTGCCATGTCATTATCTCCAGAGGGGAAACTGGAGTGCTGGGGCACCTAAGCCCAGACCTGGTGTGTATTGGGTGGGAGAGGTTTAATCTGCACTGGCTGGTTCTCTTCCCCTAACCTTGCTGCTATAGCTGCTGTGGGAGTTCTCCAATGTTTCCAGTTCAGGCTGTACTGACATAATTGTTTTGGCAGTGGCATGAGCCCAGGCCTTCATTCCCATTTGGTATTTGGCAAATTTAGGCCACCTGCATGGAGATGATGAGCAGGAAAAGGGAAGGAGTGATTTTGAAGAGTTTATATTTTGGTCAAATCTGAGCAGAATGTCACAGGACTGAAGAAAAGCACTGGAGCTTCAACCCTGCTGAACTTCAAAGGCTTGCTAAAACTATGGGAACGCTTGAAGCTCTTCTGATAAAAGCCACAAGAATCTTCATAATGAAATGTTTGAGGTAACTAAAACTTAGTTTAGGAGTCGCAACAAATATTCCTTGTAGCCTTGTGATGCAATGTTGCTGTGTATTCTTGTACAAATGCCTTCACTTTTCTGTTCTCTCCCTTCCTCCCAGCTTTTAAATGTGTTATCTGTTACTTCACTGAGGCAAGAATTCTTATTGTTTTTTCAGTACTAACAGAATGGACCATTCTTCTGGCTATGCTCTCTGAGTGCATGTATAAAAACTATTAGCTATTTTTATTATGAAAAATAAGTTGGAGCCCAAACAGATTAATGGTCCCCTTTATGGCAAGTTCATCATAATCATATCCTCTGAGTTCAGTTCATGTTATTGGTTCAATCAGCTGTGCTGATTGAATTGGAAAATGTGAGTATTAGAATCAGCTCTACTATACTGCTCTCCAGCTAGAGATAAAGTCCTGGTCTGAAGTGTTATAGCAAGCAAATGATAGCACTTTCTTATGTAAGGAGGCAAGAACTCTATTGTCAAATTTAAAGTTAGAAAAACAACAATTACTTGTTGCGACAGGAATGTCAAGAAGCCTTGCCTGGTTTTGTCCATTTGGCGTAAGACACCTTTGTTTATGCCAGGCTGAGAGAAATGATTGAATTTCTGTCTTCCAGCTAAACATGTTGCACACTACTTTTATTAAGGCTACGTAAATCACCAAGAAGCTAGAATTGTGGACACAAAGAAACAACTTTTAAGCTACTAGAAATACTATCTTGTACAAGTGTTTCTTCTTTTAGCATATTCCAGGAAATTTTGAACCTGGAAGTACATCTACTGTGGATCTGCTTCCTGCCTACTACTAATATTGGTTTTCCATGACAGCAGATTAAGACTTCATTCCTGGTTATAAAAAAAATCCCAGTGAAATTATTGGAATTAATTATGGGACAGCATGACCAATGATCCTTTATGATCAACTCTTTGTTCTTTAAAATCCATATAATAAATAAGAAATTACAAAGATTGGAGAATTTCTGGTCTCTCTCCTCAGTTCTTCCCTCATTTAGACAGTCTGTTGGAAGTAAGCACTTCCCTTTTCCCTTTATTCCTTTTCTTTTCTACAGTGGGTTTTTTAATGAGAAGCAAGCACTTACTAGTGTTCTACATTTGCTGTCTTTTAGCCTTGGTGATGAAGACGTTTTGCCAGACCTTTGTATAGAGGATATTGTTACATGTGCAGTTCTACCACCCTCATATTGAGGGATTCTACTGCTGTTGCTGCATTTGCATTCTCTCTAAGGAATCCTCACAACTAATGTGCAGAAAAAATGATCTATAGCTCTCATTTGCCACCTGCCAAACTCCACTAATATTATCATATCACTAAAGGCGCAAGAAAATGCAGTGGAGGTCCAAGCTCTGTTGTGACACTTAGAATAGCTTAATTTTGCAGATTTCAAATGATTGACTTGAGAAAATAAGACATGAGCTTCTGTTTAGCCTGAAAGTTATGAGAAAATGTTAGTAATTGTTTGTCTTACATTATTGCTCCCCTAGGAAAAATTCTTTACAATCTTAAGGTATTAACTTACACATTTCAGGGTGGTCCCCAAATGACAGTGCAGACATTTTTAAGGCTTCAAGGCCTTTTATGGAACTGTCTTACAGAGCGATATCTACAGAGTGAGTCATTTGGTCTGCCTTTTTAACAAGCTTGTACAGACTCCAGTCCCCTCACTAGTGGTTAGTCCTCATTGACCTTAGTAGCCTACTGCTGCTGTTAGACAATTAAGATATTTCTGTATCTTTAGTAAGAAAGGTTGCTTTTGGTCCTGGGTTAAAACCTTACAAAAACGTTGCTCTGGATTAAGTTGTCTCCTCTTACAGTAGTGTTTTCCAAATGGCCAATGAACAGAGTTTAGAACATCTCTAAATAGATGTCACAAGTGCCTCCTTATAGCAGACTGCCTAATTTCATAGTGGATGGAGTCCAGAGACAAAGATTATCTTTGGGTGGGCACTACACATTGGGTGACATGGTTTGCATCAATGATAATCTAGAGAGTTGGCTACATGATAGTGAGTCCTTTAGAAAACCATGCTTTTTCTGCCTTTGACCAGTAGTTCTTTAACAGCTTGTCACATGCTGCAGCCTCCTTGTAGGCATCAGAATTGCAGGAAACTTTGTGCAGAGATAAATTAACCAAGTTTTGACTTTTACTGGGAAAAACCTTCATCAAAATTCAAGACTATATCTCTTTACCTGCTGTGATTTTTATTTTTCAGTTTTGTTTTTAGTAAAAGTAGTTATTGATTAAAATGTTTTGCTTTTAACTCTGCAAACATGAAATTTGCATAGAATCTCACACTAAAAATCAGGGATAGGGAAGTCACCACTATCAAGTGAAGACTACTTCTTAGGGTCTTGTTACATGCCGTGGCTCCTGGACCAGACCTGTGCCAGGGGCTTGAATTTCCAGCAGTTGGCGGTTGACCAATTGGTGGATCTTGGCTCTTCCCCTGAGTCTCCACCCACCACAGCCAGCCAAGCCGGACAAAAGATGGCCCAAACAAAGAGCACGTGGCACTTACACACATGCAGGGAGCCTGCTCTAACGTGCTAGAAATCTAGCACATAGGAGCAGACACAGTTAGTTGGGTCTGTTGGAGCACATAAAGTGACACACTCTGGCAGCCTCATGTATCAGTGGCACAGCACAACTCCATCCTAAGAAAATGGCAGTGGTGTGCTTTGAACTAAAACACATTCGATGTTCAAAGTGCACCACCACCATTTTCTCAGTGTGAAGATGTGCTGTGCTGCTGATATGTGTGATGCATGGGTGCTTTTAATTATCAAGGCTTGCTAATTAAAAATATGGGGTGCTGCATCAGGAGCATGTGTAAAAATGATCCTAGTGTCTGTTTCCCTCCAGCAGGGAGGACTGCTCCAACCCAGCTCAATGTGCTGTAGGGCTGGGTGCTGTAGTTTATTGCATCAAATTAATTTCATGTGTAGACGTGCCCAGTGAGGAGGTAAGCCACTGAGGCCCAGAGCAGGAAAGGATTTAATACCTCCATTACAATTTACTCACACTTCTTTCCCTTAAATTGTGTCATCACCAGGGATCCTGGTAGTCTCTGTTTAAAAATCCCAAATTCTCTGATAAAAATCCCAAACCCTCATTTGTTCATGATTAAAGTGAAACACTGTGATATACGTATAGGTATCAGTTGAACACAATGTTTTATTGATATACTTACAATTTTAAAGCATTTTGGAAATACGTTCTGAATACCTATATATTTTGGCATTTGATTTTGGGTTTCTTTTATCCTGGAAAATCAGAGCTCCCCCACCTCCTTTGCTCCCCAGGACATGGTCCATCTGTGGCTTTCCCACACAGCTGCTTTGTGGTACTAAGCAGCCCTGATGTGCCATGCCTTGCCCCCGCCTATGCCTTTTCCTCTCACTCCCAAGCCACTGGCCCCCCAGCCCTGCCATTGCCCCCCACTTCTGACCCACAGTCCTCTCCCCACACTAGCTGCCCCCACTCAGGCCCATGTAGGCTCACAGGATGGTGGTCTGTTGGGACACAGTGAGAATGGCCTCCAGCATGAGATGCAAGCAGTGAACCTCATGCAGAAGTACAGACAGTGGCTGGGGCACCACATGCTGCCCTGCACCGCTGGCTGGGGCTGGGGTTGGGGCTGTAGTAAGGCAGGGAGGACCAGTGCCACGCTCCATACCAGCAACATGAAGTGAAGTGCGGCTCTGGACTGGGCCATGCTGCAGGCCGCAGGAGGAGGGCAAGGGGCCAGAGTCTCATTCAGGTCAGAGCACTATGGCTGCAGCTGTGGTGACTCTGGCTCCTGTGGGTGCCAGAGGAGTGAGTCTGGCCCTGGCACAGGCTGGAGGAAGGAGGAGGGGATGCCTGTGGCACCTCCCAGCCTGGGCAGGGGTTCTTTCACTGCACCAGGTGGCTTGGCCACAGCTTTCCCTCCCACCTGGACAGTGTCTCCCAGTCATCCTGCCCCTGCCTCTGAGAGCATGGACATCAGATCTGGCACCACTGGCTTACACTACTTCCCACTGCCCCCCAAGGACCCTTCCACTCCCTTCCTGGCAACAGCACAGAGGTGGGCTCACCAGCGGCACTGAGTGCTGCCTCAGCCCCCCCGCCCCACCACAGCCCCAGTGTCTGGGCTACGTCCAATCACCCTCTCACCTCTCCTTCTGCTTCAAGCAGTGCCTTGCAGGCTGGAAGACTGCCATCCTGCAAGCAGAAACGTGCAGCTTCCTGCAGTTTTCTCCTTTAAAGGGGGAAATCTGTGATTTTTCCTTTAAAGGAGAAAACCGTGTTTTTCTGAAGGAAACGGCAAACCTGGATCCCTGGTCATCCCTCCATCTTCTCTCTTCTATAATGTCTGCTTTACAGTGCCTCCAACAGAAGACTTTATGCTATTTCACCCTCCTTTGGTTCATTTTTTGAATTTTCCTACTGCAAATTTCCCCTCTGCCAGCTCTCCTGAGCAGTTGAAAAATTGGGGTCTTTCCATGGAAAATGAAATTGTTGTTGGAAGGAAAGAGAACACCCTAAAAACTTAACATATTTGTTTTTCAGGAGAAGGAGGTATTCATTGTTTAGTTTTCCAATGAATAATAAAGCAAAAACTTTCAAGGGAAACAGATGAGTGCTATGAAAATGTCCATTTTTTTTTAAATTGCCATTTTTCCTCCCTGAAAACATTGACAAAAGAACTCCAACCATCAGTACTTGGTGTAAAGTAGGAGAAAAGTGACGTTATCAAACAAGGGAAATAATTGAATAGGTAAAGTGATGATATAGAGGAACAGCACTATTCAAAAGGGAGGTAGATTGTTCCAGTGGTCTGAAGTCAGGGTAGAGATGCACCATATAGACTAAGTGAATCAGAGATGCATAAACTTTCATGATCCCTAGCTCACCTCATCAAATGCTGAGAGAAAGGAAAAAAAAGATTATTATTACCTGTGAGACGCAGAGAGATTAGCAGGGCTATTACAATGAGTCATAAAGCAATTGTCTGTGGTTAGTCTGTGGTTTTTAGTGTTTTTGTTCCCTGTCTTTTGCTCCAAGACCTGTAAATTCCCCTTGCGTATGAGGATTTTGAGGTCAGAAGGGGAGTAGCTCTTCTGTGACAAGTGTTCTACTGGTAATTGTGTCTCTGTTCTTTATATTTTTATGTGATTGTTCATTCTGGAGCATAATCTTCATCTAGTTTTACTCAGATAGTTTTCACAAAGGCATTCGGTGCATGGGATAAGACATACCAAAATCTGTGACAGACAAGTGTTGAATCCATGGCTTCTGAGAATATACCTATGTAGTGCTCATCCTTAACCTTTCCTCTTCACAGCTTTAAATTGTAGAGCTAAGACTGTTCCCAACATACAGCAGTCAGGAATTTGGAAGCTACATGATGCTGACTAGATTCATATACACATGCAGATATGAGAGAAGAGCCAGCAAGAAAGAAATATAGGTGGTCTATGTCAAGCAAAAGTAGCTATTAAACTTGAACTCACATTCTTGTGGTGAATTATGTTTTGTAGCTAAAGATTTAAAGATGTCTCCATGTTCCATGGGTCAATTCTTAGCTGCCACACATGGCTGCAGGCAGCCAAACTTTGTAAGTACCAGGTCCCCTGTGCAGCCGGAAGTCAACCTCAAGCAATGGGCTCCCATATTTCCTGGAAAGTCCTGGATGTCTCTTCTGCTTTAGTGGAAAGAGATGGAAAGCAAATTAGGAACCCATAGGCAATAATCAAAGAGCCACTGATATTATGTCTTGTAGGCTAGGGACAGATAATCAAAAAGCCTGAGCCTGAGTTGATTCAATCTTTGCAGGTTAGTGTAGCCTGCAGAGAGTGAACAAGCCAGAAGCCCAGGGGCACTAGAGCAGCCCTTCTGTCTACAGGGAAGCTAAGCTGAAGAGTGGGGGCATGGCCAGGCCCCAGCTGACCTGCCCTAGCATCTCCCTGACAGCCAGGAGCAATCTGGGCACACAGGGCTGCCCAGCACCAGAGGGGAACTCTTTCCCCTCCTCCCTCTTCCCCAAAACCACGGGGCCGGGAAGGGGGCCTTGTTTGGTGAGGGGGACTCTTCTCCCTCCTCCTTCTCTGCTGCCATTGTGGGGTGGGGAGGGGGGCTCTATGAGGCTGCCTTGCCTCAGAGGGGGACTCTTCCCCCTGTTTGTCCCCATCACTGTAGGGTGAGGAGAGGGGGCTCTATGTGATGCTGCCCAGCCCCAGAGGGGGACTCTTCCCCCCACTCCTCCCCACTCATGCTGGGGGGAACTCTTATCCCTCCTCCTTCCCGCAGAGGGAACACAGAGCTCATCTGGGCAGGGTGCAGGTACAGGGTGTAGGGACTCCCACACACTCCTCCCCCAGCTGCCTCCCCCACTGTCTGGCAGCAGCATCAGGTGGGGATGTCAGGGAACTTGTGCCTGATGCAAGCGTGGCTCCGGCCAGCACTATGAAGAGGAGGGAGTAGAGTCTGCCTTATCCCTGTGACTCTGCTCCCCATGCCTTAGTGCCAGCCCTCAGTGGGGGAAGCCACATGTTGGAAGCTGCAATCTCCTGCACTTCTGGCTATATAGTCCCCACACTCTTGTGGGAGTGGAGGGAGCTCTGCCCCTGCTTTCCCACAGAGTCCCGCTTCCCTATGTGAGCGCAGAGCTGCAGGCACACAGCATGGAGCCTCAGGGATAGAGACAGTGAGTGCTGCACTGGGAGTGAGGAGTGCAGCCCCATGCCGCCTGCCCAGCCACTTATATCTCCTGGACTCTGAGCCACGTGCCTGAAGCTCCACACTTGCATGGGGAAGCCCCATACTGGACTATGCAGAGAAGCAGGGGCTGGGGCTCCCTCCACTCTTGGCAGAGTTTGGGGACTGCACAGCCAGGAGCAGGGGAGACAGCAGGTTCAAGTATGGGGCTTCCCCTGCTGCAAGGGCTGGAGCTACAGGCATGGGGAGCAGAGCCACGGGGATAAGGCAAACTCTGCTCCCTCCTCCACACAGTGCTAGCTAGAGCCATGCCTGTGTCAGACACGAATGCCCTGATGTGCCCACCTGCTGCTGCTGGGAGGCAGCAGGTGCTGCAGGCATGGGAGGAGTGCACAGAGGTCCCTACACCCCCCACTCTCCCTCACACCTCACACACCTACATCCTGCCCAGCTGATCTCTGTAATCCCAATGTCCTTCTGTGAAGAGGACGTGGAAGAGCCCCCCCCCCCCCAACATGGAACAGAGCTTCCCCCTACCCCCCATCCCAGCTCTGGGGCTGGGCAGCATCATATGGAGCCCCCCCACAGCCCCATGGTGGGGGTGGGGAAGGGGAGGAGGAGGAGGAAGAATCCCTATCCAGCACCTCACAGAGTTCCCCTCCCCACCCTGGGAGGAGGAGGAGGGGGGAAGAATTTCCCCCATCATGGTACAGAGCACCCGCCTTCCCACCCTGTGGGGCAGTCAACCCAGCATGACCCCATTAAGGTGAAAGGGGCAGGGAGCAATGTCCTCTGTATGGAGCAGGGGTCCGTGAGTGCACTGCCTTGGTCCATGAGTGTGTTGCCTTGGTCTGTGACCGTGCTGCCTTGGTCTGGTGTGGGACACTTACCAAAGGAGGCTGAAGGCTGGGGACCAGAGGCTGGAGCTGGGAGCCAGGGGCTGGGAACCAGGGGCCAAGGGCTGGAGCCAGGGACAAGGGGCTGGAGCCAGAGCCTGGCACAGGCTCTTCCCATTCCAGGGAAGTGCTCTGTTCCCCCACATCAGGGCCAGGGAATGGAGCATTTCCCTGGAGTGGGCAGAGCCCACACCAGCCATCCACCCCAGGCTCCATCCCTGCCTTGCCTCACCTTGGGGAGGAGCCGCTGCCTGCCCTGAGAGAGGCTCCGCCAGCTCCAGGACACTGTGGGACACACCCCTGGAGGCCATGCCGGGGAGCAGAGCAGTGTCCCAGAGCTGGTGGAGCCTCACTCGGGGCAGGCAGTGGCTCCTCCTCGAGGTGAGGCAAGGCAAGGCAGGGATGGAGGATGGGGTGAGTGGCTGGAGTGGGTGGCAGCTCCGGGGAAGTGCTCCACTCCCTGGCCTTGATGTGGGGGAGTGGAGCACTTCCCTGAAGCCGGAGAGCCCACACCAGGCTCCAGCTCCAGCCTCTCCTGGTGTGCGGCTTTGGAAAGGCTGTGTGCGGCCACACTTTTAGTTGTGCACAGCCACGTGCACCTTAGAGGGAACCTTGGCAGGGAGGAGGGTTAATTCCTCCATCCCTTCCCTGTACCCAGGGTTTGCAAGCTCCAGGGGGCACCACTTCAGCCCCCTCTCCTCTGCTCCCCAGCAGACAGGCTGACCCTGGCTATGGTGGGAGAAGAGGGGAAGGAGGGAAGAATTAACCCCTTCCCTGCCCACTTTGCCTTAACTGGGCTGTGCTGGCTGGTGTTTCCACTAGGGTGGGTCCCTGCTCCAGCTAGACAGCAAAGGGGAGGGGCCAGCTCTGCTGTGGAGCAGAGAGACCTGCTCAACTGAGAGCATAGTGGGATGATGGGGGTGTCTGTTTTTTCTTAAACCAGCAAGGAATCTGGGGCAGATATGACATAAACTGGTTTGAGCCAAACCAATTCAACCAGGGTTATCTCATAATGGTTTGGGCCATTTTGAAAAGGGGTTTATGTGCACTGAATGTCTGTTCTGTTACAGGTTTAAATGAGTTTCTGATCACTTAAACCAGTTTATGTGTAATGTCTTTCCCTAGCCATAGGGTATTGGTGGGACCAGACACATAAGAGCATAAGAACTGCCACCTACTGCATCAGACTGTAGGTTCATCTTATCCTGTATCCTGAGTCACACTGTTAGAGTGGATGATGAAAGGAGGACTGACCTGTATGACCAGGGTGTTTTCCTCCTGTTTCTCTCCTACTTGCAGCCTCCAGCATGTAGGGTCTAAGAAGTTCTGAATCAGAGACTATACCCCTAACTCCCATGCTCAATAACTACTGATTCCCCTTTCCTCCAATAATTTCTCTAATCCATTTTGATTTTGGATAAAGTGTCAGCTTCTGCAGTATCTTGTGGTAATGTGTCCCATACTTTAATTACACTATGTGAAACAGAACTTTCTTTTGTTACCTACTAGTTTCATTTTATGATCCGTAATTCATGTTATGACCCCTAGTATGACCCTCTGGAGAAAATGATGTATCCATCATTTTGCTCTCAGATAATTTATTAGCAGCTAATCTTATGGGCATCTATAGTCATTTGGGGCTGATGACTTCTGGCTTTGTCTCACAGGACAATTAGTATATGTTACATCTGTGGCTAGTCATGCAATAGTTAGAATGTGTTTTCAGAAGTTGCATGGTAATGTTTACTAGGGGTGTACAAAATGGGCCATATTCAATTTGGATTCAGATTCATAGATTGTTAGGGGGCTGGAAGGGACCTTGCAGATCATCAGGTCCAACCCACCTTCTCTAGGCAGGAAGACAACTGGGGTCAAGTGACCCCAGCAAGGTGACTTTCCAGTCTTCCAGTACTTCCAGTCCACTTCTGGGTCTGCCGCCAAGCGCAATCAGTCATAGGGGGACTCTGGGTGCCCCCACAGACCCAAGAAGCACCAGTTGCCAAGCTGGGAGGTGGGAGGAGGGTCCCTTGTGTGCTCCGTGGAGGACTGCCGAGCACACTAGGGACTCCCCTGCACTCCCGTGGGATACTCCATCCACCCTACCATCTCAGAATTCACGAGCCGCCTAGTACTTTGAGGTATGTCTAAAAAACCATATAAAGCTGTGTCTATGTCTGAATCTCTTTGAATTTCTCTGAATTGATTTGGAGGGTTCCAATTCGATTTGGAGAGATTAAAGGTTCTCCTGATTCAATTCGGATTCAGAGACTTGGCTGCCAAATTGGGCTGAATCGAATCAGTGACCGAAGCTTAGCATAGCCCAAATGTTACTATGCATCCTACATGCATAGGTCATGCTGTGTTACTAGAGGGCTGCCAAACAGGCCTTCTGGTATGGTGTGCTGGAGTGACTTTTTCCCCCAGTTTTCCAACAGCAGCTGAAAACAGCTGAATGCAGAACAAAGCACTGACTGGATAACCATCTCAGTGAGTGGATGACCTGAATTCTGATCCCTCCTTGGCCTGGCACATGATCTCCAATCCATCCTTGTCCATCTATTCCATTTGTGATCATCAGAGCTTCAGGGGCTTCCTGAAGATGAGTGGTGGAACTGAGCAAATCCTTGTCCTGACTGCTCTAATCCACAGGCAGTTTTCTGCTTCATCCATGCAAGTGCCTGGCCCCAATGAGGCATTACTTTGAGAACTGTGATGCTGCCACAGGCTTCAGGTTGACCCACTTGTGGGAAGTGTAACACAATGCTATGCAAGTTGGGATTTTGTGGGTTCAATGTCAGATGCCACCTTATCACTTCTATGCACTACTGGTGAGCTCAGACTGGTGGCTCCAGCTCTTGTTCAGAACCTGGAACAATGAGAAATTGCAGCCAAACTTTAGGATGTCCCATGGCATATTCATGGACCTTTGTGCCAAGCGGGCCTCCTGCTCCAGTGCCAAAATATTGGGCTTCTGCACTCCACATCCATCAAAAGCTGCATGATTCTGGTAATTTGGAAGTTGGCAAATTCTGAAAGCCTCCATTCCATCACTAACCAGTTAGCATGGGACAGGCACTGGCAATGATAGTTATGCATGAAGTATGTGACACCATACTTGAGAAGATGAGGTCTTGGTTCATTCAGCTCAGGGATCTGAAGAAAAATCATTGCTGGGTTTGCACACGTGGGCTTCCTAAACTGTGTCAAGGCCATCTTTCAGACTCACATCCCATTCTGTGGTTCCCTCACTGTGCCTTGGATGACATAAATTGTAAAGGGTTCTTTTCAGCTATACTCCAAGGAGTTGTGGACCACCATGGGAGCGTGGATAGATTGGCCCTTATACTGGGACTGGGGAGTGGGGACTGGGATGCTGTGGGACCACAAATTGCTTGTATTATCTCTGTGGAGCAGGTTGATGACAGGTAAACATACATTACTTAATATAATCTGGAGATACTCCTTGTGTGAAAAGTCATGTTTGCTACAATACAAGCACACTTAGCAAGTATTTTACTGCTTGAATGCACAGACACTCACATTTCAAGTTCATTTAACTCAAACTAAGTGTCCCATGTGACATTGCCCTTCACTTCTCCTCTATTTGCATTGCTCATTTCCTTAGGACTTGGTTCTCTGTAGCAAGTTCTCTAGAATGTTTTCCTGCCATGACAGCATTCCTTTCCAATGCTCCAACCTCCTCCAAACCAAAACCACTCAATAGTCTCAGAGAGCTTTTGTAAACAAACCTTACAAGCTGACTCTATCAGAGGGAGGAAGGCTAATGTGTGATAGATACACGTGCCCTTGGGTAGACTCAACTTTTATACTAATAGCTAATATTTAAAATGAGGGGGTTAGCATCCATTTCTTTCCACTGAATTTAGTTTCCGGAAGCTTCAAACACAGTAATTCTAGGAACTGTATATTACGTATTGTAAATACTGAAAACCAGCTGTGGAAGATGGAAAATGCCCCATGGGTTTGTGGCTTTTCTCTCTTTGTCATACAGTTTTATTTTGTTACTTCTATGTGTAGTTGGTTCCTGGGTTTATTGGATACCAAACAAAATAATTATTCTGTTCTTTCAGGTGGCGGTAATTAAGGACTATAAAACTGCCTGCTGCCCCTCTGTGGTCACCCACCATTTCCCATTCCTGTCCAAGAAAAATGGAACATGAACTATAGAATATTTTGAAAGGCTATTTTCCCAATAGCTGGATTTTTTAAATTAAAATGGGCTTACATAGAATGAGTTTTACTGGCACTTTAACTCCTTAATCTATTAAATATCCTGAAGAATCACACTGAATTAGATTGTAGTAAGACACCAGATATTTATTGGGGCACGGTTGTGCAAGGGACAATAAAAATGTATCAGAAAGGTCAGATATCTACATAGTGCAGATCTATTTGGTTTGTGGGTGCTCTCTGGAAAGACTAGTTATTTTATCCAGCACTGACCGTGTCTACATGAGACGCTTACTGTGCAGTCATTTAGTACTTGTTTATAGTACTTATACAAGTACCAAATGACTGTGTGGTAACCAGAGCTACTGTGCTGTAGCATTGCCAAATGGCTTCTAGGTGACACTGATTGTACAGTAGCTTGTTGCTACTGCGCAGTAGCATCATGTCACACCTTCTGCCATGAGATACTACTGCACAGTAATAATGAACTACTGTGCAGTCAGCATCTCATGTATATGTGGCCCCTGTGCAATAGTTTAAAGGAAATATCAAACATCTTGTCACTTCAGGACTTCTGGACTTTGTTAATAAAATGTATTTCTGAGTGCTTGATGTCAGTTGTTACAGTTCAGTGTTTCTGCCAATCTCAAGGCTGGTGTCCAGAAAAAGTAGGTGCATACAAAGTGACTATCAAGGATGTCTGGATTCAGTGACTTGCTCAGTATTAAATGGGAACTTTATGACAGAGACAGGACCGACATTCATTTCTCCAAGGCAGTGTACAGCTGCCTTAATCATGATACTGTCCTTTCTCCTTGTGAAATTCCCTATCTCAGTAACAACACACTGTTCAAACTGTGTAGTAAATGAGGCAAGGAAGCCCTACAGACAAAGCTCATTCACTACACAATCCTTAATATGTGCTATTCTGTGCTCTGTTTAAGGAAGATTTCTGTGAGAAGGGGAGAATGTGTGATTATGTGATTCAAGGGGAGGTAGTTAGCTGTTAGTCTGAAGGTAGGCAGAGGGCAGGGCTTGCAGACTATCTAATCTGGAGAGGCATGAGCTTTTGTGAGTTACCACCCACTTTGTTAAATGCTATGATTGGACTTGCAGAGAGAAGGGATACTAAATAGAAAGGAATAAAGTACTTTAAATACAAAGGCTATGGGAAGGGGAAGGTAAGGTAGGGGCACTGCCAAGAGAGGCAACAATGAGTTAGAAAGATTAAATGGGATCAACAAACCAGTTGACCCATTGAGGGACATTCTAATATTATAAAAGCCTAAGTAAGTCTGTCTGTCTGTCTGTTTGTCCATCTGTCTGTCTGTCCATTACACTTTATTCATGCTCTGATTGGCTGACAAACAGCCTATCAGAGTGCGAAGAAGCGTTCTGACTTCTGACAGAAGGTAGCTCACCGCCATGATGGTGGGGACACAAGCAACAGAGCAGGGGGGTGGTGAGGCTAGCACAGCTGGCCTCATCCCCCCTCTCCCCTCTGCTCCCTGGAGGTGGCAGCAACAGAGCAGGTAACATGGGGGAGGAGTGGGCCCAGGCCCAATGCGGTGGAGAGGAGCAGGAGCAGACCCAGGCCCAATGTGGGTGGAGGTAGTGGGCCCGGGCTTAACACAAGGGGAAGGGGAGCAGGTCCAGGCCCAATGCGGGGCGGGGAGGGGCAGGAGTGGGCCCAAGTGGGGGAAAAGCCAGCCCCCCGCAGTCGTTGGGAGAGGGGGCAGAACAGCGGGCCTGGTCTGACGTGGTTACAGCAGTGGCTGGGGGAGGGAAGGAGTGGATCTTCTCCTGCTTTCAGGCCCGGGCACACTCCTCCCCCATTCCCTTCCCCCGTGTTGGCCCTGACCCTGCTCCTTGTGTCCCCAAGTGGGCTCGATGGTAGTCTGACTTCTCACCACCCTCGGGTCTGGTCCTCACCTGCATCAGGCCTGGGCCCACTCATCCCTTCTCCCTGCTGCTTTGTCTCACAGGACAATTAGTATATGTTACATCTACTAATGGAGTGGGCTTGGACCCCAAGTAGCAGGAGAGAAGAGGGAATGGGCCCGGACCAGAGAGGACCAGGGCTCTGTCCCTACCCACTCGTCCCCCATCATTCTTGATGGGCAATTGGCTAGTAGGGGTTATAAAAGCTAGTCTATGGAATGAGATAAGCATCTGTAGTCTCTGTTGAGAGCATAACTGATACAGTTCAATATGCAGATGGCTTTTTGTTCCACAGTTTCACGTTCAAGTGGTTTTAAAGCGTTGTTGTTTGAGAACAGCTACTCTGAGTACAGTGATGGAATATCTAGCACATTAAAGTGTCCAGAAAAATATAAAAGCCAGGGAAGGATGGTATGTTATCTGAATTAACATGCTTCAGTAGCATTTGGGCATCCTATTGATGGACCAGCACTAGGAGGAGAAGAAGGCTGGAAGCAGAGACATGGGGAATTTCAGGGTCTTTAGGTTCAATTTCAAGCTCTGGCTTAAACTGTCCTCTTGTGAGCACAGATTTTACTTATCATTTATCTCAAAAATGTAACCCATTCTTCCTCATCCCAAACAACAGTCTCTTTTCCCTCATGTCTCTTCATCACCCTGAGCAGTTTGTCTTATTCTTATTCTCTTCACTTAGCCATTCCCAGTGCTCATTCTTTAGGTTTCTCATCACACAATAAGTCCAAGCCTTGCCTTTTTGAACATCTGATTCCTGCCCTAGTCTCTCCCCAATCCCAGTCTCCTGGCTCAGCCATTCCTAGTTTAGATCCTAGACCCTTGCCTACCTATTTTAGCCTCCACCCCTGCCATATTCTCATGTGATGGGCTTTACCAGAACTTTAGCATGTACAAAATAGATTTTTCGATGGTCAGAGTCATGGATGTGACTGAATTTTTTAGCTGGTTTTTTTAATTATTCAGCCTGATATAAATACCATGCATGGAAAATGCCATGCCAAACAGTTAAGTTTGGCAAAATTATTGCAAATCAAATCAGGGTCTCATTATGTGAAGAGTCATAGTTAGAAATAGGCAATGCAACCAGCCCCAGATATAATTTTCTAAGGATCTGATGATGGTATGTATGCACATGAGTTCTGTGTGGCCCTGTCTCCCAGGTAAGTTGGAGCCAAGCACCTTTCCCTGCCCCTGTGCGTGTGATCTGGAATCCTGGTTGGTCCGAGACCCAGTCCCTATCCTCCTCTTTCTGCAAACCATCATTGGAGGGAAATTCTGCCCCTTAGGTTGGGCAGTTGAGAACCAACACATTTAAATCATTCAGTGCAGAGACCAGCATGAGACAGGAATGCACACGCTCAGTACATGTCAGGATCAGAAGCACAGATGCTGAAGTAGGGGATGGAAAAGAATGGTGTTTTCCACCCATCTCAGAGATATTTTTTGACATGTTCTCATTGAGTTGAGAGTGCTTACCACAGCAATGATATACTTTTCAGAGCCTTCTATGCTGCAGAAAATGTATAGAGCTCTTTCCTCAAACACTAGGCCCAGGCTTGGGACAGGGACCAGGCATTTCCACATGCCCCTAGTACATGTATTCCTCATAGCCTCACAATATGCCAACCTTCTTATGGCCCACCTGGAAGAAGAATTCCTCAAAAACTGTACCATCAAGCCCACACTATACCTGAGATATACAGATGACATCTTCATGATTTGGACTGAAAACCTGCAGTCTCTGATTGATTTCCATCACAAATTCAACAATCATCACCCCTCCATCAGACTATCTCTTGATAGTCCAACAGCAACATTACCTTTTAAGCTACCATGATCAATATCCAAAATGGTAAAATATAAGCCACCATATACAGGAAACTCACAGACCTACATACATCTCTATACAGACCCAGCAATCACCCTAAACACACCAAAAAACCTGTAATTTAAAGCCAAGCTCTCTGAATTTGCACTGCAAATACCTGTGATCATCACCTCACAAATCTCAAAAGGGCTTTCGCCCAACAAGAACACTCCTCCAGACAGAGAGACTACTTTTGAAAGAGCCACCTGGATACCACGTAAAGAATTGCTGCAGTACAAAAAGAAAATCCCCATGAATCACACACCATTAATTATGACACTCGTGAACAACTGGTGCTTCCTGTGACTGGCGGGGGGCACCATGGTGGCAAGTGGGGACTGCCTGCAACCACTGGTGGTGGTATCAGCAGCAGGGGCATGGAGGGTGAGCAATGAGTGGTGGGTGGTAAGCAGGGACTGTCTGAAGCTGCTGGCAGCCACATCAGCAGCAAGGTGGGGGCAATGACCACCCATAGAAGCCAGCAGTGGGTTTGGCAGCAGCCAATCTTGGGGATCCACGTGTCCCCCTTTGCTCCCCACATGTGTTGCCTATGATGACACATCATCTTTCCCTGGAACCCATATGGAAAATCCTCAAACAATTACAACCCATACAGGAAGAAGACCCAATTCTTAAAGAAGTCTTTCCAGAACCGCTCATCCTAACTTTTAAGCAAGCACTGAACCTTGCCAACCTCATCACCAGAAACAAACTTCCTATGACCCAAACCACACTGAATGTTTCCAGACTATACCAGGACAAGAAATGTAAAACCTGCCAACACATCTCCACCTGTCCCACAATAACTACACCCCACAACAGAACCATCAACATACCTGCAACTCCAGAAATGTAATATATCTCATCCAGTGCACCAAATGCCCTGATGGAAAATACATAAGAGAAACCAAGCAACAACTGCATACCAGAATGAACGCACACTGAAAATCCATCAAAGACAAACATATCCAATTACCTGTGGGTGCCTGCTTCTTATAAGACAATCACTTCCTCTTGGATCTCACAGTTCTAATACTCAAAGGGTAATTACAAGACCCCTTTTGTAGATGAACCTATGAACTTCACTTCATAAATCTACTGTGTACAAGAAATCATGTGCTTAATATAGACATTGGATTTATGACACATTAAAACTTACCTGACATCTGACACACCAGATAACCTGCCTCAAGCTGACCACTTGCATTCCTTCACACATTTCCCTCCCTTCCCCCTTCCCCTCCTATCTCTTACCCATTGTCTTCCAAACTTACACTGATTCGCATTGTCAGTGAATTCTTTCTTTAGCTTCTTTTCTACCTTGGAGAGCACAGAATAGCCACAGAGTCTCCCAATCCCTGAAGAAGGGTGTTTGTGTCCCAAAGCATGCAAAGAACTTTTTCCAACTATTTAGTTGGTCTAATAAAACATACCACATTTACCCAAAGAACCTTGCCTGCCTATGTCCCTAGATCAATGCAGCTACAACCAACACCCCCCCTCACAGCCCATCCATCTTCCTGCTTCCAGTGTTGGCTGTCGCATCTCACTGTGTATCATTAGGGATTTACTGATAGATTTTTTGATGTTATTCCCCAATGTCTTTCCAGGTATCAAAGGTAGATGGATTGACCTGCAATCTCCATGTTTTAAGAGAAAAGCTCTGTATTTGCTTCTTTCATCAGTATATTCATATTGAAGATAGGGTTATGGATCTGTTCTCCACAAGCCCATTCATCAGTCAGTCTCTTAATTTTTGGTACTTATGGATCATATATCATTGCAGCATTTTATTACCATCTAATCTTTATCCTGTTTCTACTTACAATAAGCTGGTGAGGCTGGGAAATCTAGTATCCATATTTTTACAAATGGAAAGGAGGCATGGCAGCTAAACAATTTGCCAAAAGTCACACAGCAGATCATTGTGGAACAGAGCACTAAACCCAAGACTCCCAAATCCTAAATCCCATTGACTGGATCACCTTTCTCTGCCCTGGACTTCCAATATTGCCCCTACTGATTTTGTGCTCATCTCTGTCTTGTCCCTGTATTTTCTACCCAGTTCCTAATGCTGCTTGCCTTTCCATTAGAAAAGAAAACCATGCAAAGAGAACTATGCTTGAGAGGCAGAGGGACAGGTGTGATGGTTTACATTCAGTGCTAGTCAAGAGCTAGGAAGTTCTTTCTTCAATAGATTTTTTGTGAATTTGTAAAAAATGAACTAAGCACTACTGGGGGATACTGCACCAGAAGCTGGAGCTGTGAGAAACAGCACTTGACAAAGAGGAACAGTGATATAACTATTGGGCATATACAATTACACAGGATAAAGCATACCAGAGGCCACTGTTTCACTACAGGAACAAGACAAAAGAGAACAGAGACACCAACAGGTTTTCATTTCTGTATTTCACACACCTCCAGCCTCTGGTGTTATATGGACTCTTGCGTGATAAATTCCCAAAGGTTTGGCCTGTTCTCTGAGCCAGTAGTTGGGGGTGACTTCTTGCAATAGGAGGTAGTCAGACTAGCATGTTCTTGGGCTGAGGTAAATTTATGAAGGAGCCAGAAGAACTAAAAAGGAAGATCATAGTAGCATAGTACTTAGGGTTGGAAGAGATCTAAACATATCATCAGGTCCAACCCCCCGCCCCGGGCAGGAACGGGTGCCAGGATCATATCACCCCAGCCAAATATCTATCCAGCCTCCTCTTGAAGACCCCCAAGGTAGGAGAGAGCACCACGTCCCTTGGGAGCCCATTCCAGACCCTGGCAGCCCTGACTGTAAAGCAATGTCTCCTGATGTCCAGCCTGAACCTGCTCTCTAACAATTTGTGGCTGTTACTCCTAGTAACCCTGCGCGGTGCCCGGGGGAACAGAGCCTCCCCCAATTCCTGCTGGTCCCCCCAGTGAGTTTGTAAATGGTCACCAGATCCCCTCTCAGCCTTCTCTTGTGGAGGCTGAATAGGTTCAGGCCCTTAAGCTTTTCTTTGTAGGGCCTGCCCTGCTGCCCCTTGACTATGCAAGTGGCCCTCCTCTGGACCCTCTCAATGCTAGCCACATCCCTCTTGAAGTGCAGTGCCCAGAACTGGACAGACTACTCCAACTGTGACCTGACCAATGCCATATAGAGGGGAAAGATCACCTCCCTGGACCTGCTTCTGATGCATCTGTAGATGCATGACAAAGTGCGGTTAGCGCTACTGACCACTTCCTCATATCAGCGGCTCATGTTCATCCTGGAGCTACAATGACTCCAAGACTCCTTTTCCCACCATGTTGACAAAAAGGGTGTTCCCTAGCTTATAGATGTGTTGCTGGTTCTGTCTCCCTAGATGCAGCACCTTGCTCTTGTCTGTGTTGAATTGCATTCTGTTCTCATCTGCCCACCTCTACAACCTGTCTAGATCTAACAGGATTCTGTCCCTCCTCTCCGGTGTGCCCACCTCGCCCCACATCTTGGTGTCATCAATGAATTCAGACAGCATGATTTCCATACCCACCTCCAGATCGCTGATATAGATGTTGAACAGTACAGGTCCCAGAACCGAACCCTGGGGGACTCCACTACCCACATTTCTCCAGGTTGAAAATGACCCATCCACCACCACCCCCTGGGTGCGACCATCTAGCCAATTTGCCACCCATCTGACTGTGTAGGCATCAATGCTGCAATCACCTAGTTCTTTTAAGAGAATGTGGTGGGCAACTGTGTTAAAGGCCTTCTTGAAGTCCAGGACGATGACATCCACCCTGACTCCCTCGTCCAGCGACTTTGTGACCTGATCATAAAAAGAAACCAGGTTAGTCAGGCAAGACCTGTCCTAAATGAACCAATGTTGGTTGCCCCTAAGCATTACCTCCCCTGCTGGGCTCTTAGAGATGTGCTCCTTGATAATTTTCTCAAAGGTCTTCTGAAGAACTGAAGTAAGACTGAATGGTCTATAATTGTTGGGGTCCTCTTTTCTCCCCTTCTTGTAAATGGGGACCACATTGGCCCTTTTCCAATTCTCTGGTAGAGCTTTTTAGATACAAAGAAGTATGGAGAATATTTTTAAATATAAGCTAATTTATTGACAAAAAATGTTAACACAGAATTTGGGATTCCTATGAACATAAAGCTATCTAGCATTATTTTCTTTTATCTAGCATTATCTAGCATATTTTCTTTTATCTATTATTAGCTATTCATACATTCGTGTCATATTTTGCTGTGCTTCTGACAATGTCCATGGTTAAAAGACTACTAAGTACAGCTACTGGCACATACTACAAATATTATTACTGAAATGGAGTGTGCTTTGTCTGTCAAGGTACACACATTTTTATTTCCTTTGATAACATATGGGAGGATAGTAGAGATCTAAAAATAGGAAGAAGGGCTCAGACCCCCTCCTTAGGGTCAGTCCCCCCATCACTTTATATTACAGTTATGCTCAGCTACATTTTTCCAATGAGTTCCACCACCATTTAGTAGCCCTATACCTGACATAATAAACACAGCTGTGTTGGCATACAGAAAATTTGTATCAGATCGCCAGAGGCAGATCCAGGATTTTGTTAAGGAGCATGTGGGAGCAGCACCCAGTGCTGCAGGAGTGATGGCACCCCTACTTTCAGCTTCAGTGATGGGTGCGTTCCCCCTCCCTGAGGCTTCTGGGGAACACATGGGGGATAGGGCAGGAAGGAGAAACTCATCTGCTATCACTGTCCCTGGTTGAGCCTGGTTCTCCAAGGAGCCCTGCTGGAGTAGGACAAGTGCAGCTTTGGAGCTGCCCTGCCAGGGAGGCAGCTGTGGACGGCAGCAGCAGCAGCAGGTAGGGGAGGTGAGCATAGAAGGGAAGGGAGGGTAGACTTCTTATTTGCTTGAGGGACTTAAAAAGGACCTCTGTATTGCTTCTGTAGCATTGGCTGAAAGTGTGTGGGCAGGTATGTCTGTGTCTCTGCCCCCCCTTGGATCTGCCCCTCCAGTTCCCCTAGGTCTGGCATGGCGTAGAGTTAAGGCACATACTGATGTAACTTGCATTTCCTGGTTTTCAGAAACTCAAGCATTTTTTAACTCAACATTTGGGAAGGACATGTGACAGAACTGGCCAACTTGCCTGTTAATTACACAGCCTAGTAAATGTGCAGGGATATTCAACTACCAATAATGCCACAATGAGTCACTGAGGAAAGGTCACAAACAAAACTGATTTTACGTGGGAAGGAAACTGGAACTGCTGCATTCTCAATTCAAATAATGTTTTATTCAAATAATTTAATGTCTGTGAAAGAGAGAATACCTGCCCTGTTTCCTTTCCCTGTTACATACAAGACTCTATGGAAAACTGTGAAAAACATCAGCTACTATTCCACTTTCACACTGTCAGAATAGGCAAAGTATCTTCTACTGTTTCGTGGAGGATCTTTATTAAAATGTTACCACACCATCACTAGATGGCGCTGCTGAACAGTTTGGCTTTGATTTAAAAATACTGATACTTTTATAATGCTTTTTTTGTGATGTGTTATATTTAAATGAAAGACATTTCAGTATAAACTTTGTCTGGCTTAAGCATGAGCAAAATGAACAGCATATTTCATGAGTCAAGGAAACCCATCCCAACCTAAGAGGAAGATTTGAAACAGAACTTCTCAATAGTTCATGAAATGTTAAGAGCTGATAATCTCACCATTAGTGAATAGGTTAGGAAGTGTGTCATGTTTGGGCCTGATGCACAAGCACTAAGCATCCTGTGATGATAAGATTCACGACTCCTGCATTCTTATTTCAGGGAAAACCTGAAATAGGGTCTGGGAATAGGCCCAGTGGCTACTCTGTAGCCTCTGAGCTTTTGCTCCTAAGGATTTGCCATATTGCTGTTCATGGCAGTAAGGATGCTGGGGGAGGCAGTGCATCTTTATAGTATCTGGCATTGGGCTAGAGGGTCTCTTTTTCCCAGGCAACTGAAAGCTGGGGAAATAGTTAATTGGATGGTTTGCTCCCTTCCTGAAGAGCTAGTTGATAACCCTGCAATGGAGCTATCAGGTACAGACGCATTGGACCAAAGATATGCCCCTTCCTAGAGTACTCCAGGGGGGCTGGGGAAGTGGTAGAGTACTCACGACTATCTTTACATTATTCTATTTTTGGATTTATCCCCTGGTCAATGGAGAGCCCTTGGTCTGCAGTAGCCTGGGTGGGTCCTGGGAATAGAGGGAGCAGGATATGTGGAGGGTTTATACTTCTTTTATTGCTCTTTGCCATAACTGTGGAGTTATTATGTAGCCACTAGTTTCTCCCTCCATGATAACCTGATCATCCTGAGGTTCTGTCAGGATGCTGTGAAGTTTCTATACACAGAAATATTCAGATAAAGTGCTTCTTGTTCCCAAGAAAGAGGTCAGGTTTTGCTTCTGTGGTTTGTCCATTAATCCGCTTGCTATGCATTTATATGCAGGCTATAGAGAGTAATCTGTATTTTACTGGGTACTTCCTTTTTTGTGGCCTCACAGAATGAAGCAATCTGAATTAATGCTTGCAGTGACCCAGGCACCAGATTAATCAGCTGCTTTCAACTCCTACAAGCAGAGGAAGTGGGTTCTGCCGCAATAGGAACTAGGTCTCCAACTACTTGAAGACATCTCATTCCTCATCTTTTTTGTTTGCTACTTGGAACTCCTTCTATTGTAGTCCAGATAAGCAGCCCTTTTAGATACCATCTTTTCTTACATAAAACACACCTGTAATATAATAAACAACCTAATTTTGGAAGGCATCAAGAAGGAAAAAAGATCTTACCTTGGAGTACAGATAAGTGCATGAGGTCTGGGGTCTCTGAGGCTGGAGGCCCCATGCCAAGGCTGAGGGCCACATGGGCCCAGTCTGACACACTGGTTCTGGGGCCATGCAGTGAGGCCTGATCTGGCAGGGCCCAATATGGCATGCAAGTGCTGGAGCTACATGGCCAGTCCAACCTAGCACATGGTCTCAGGGTTGGTGTGTGGTCCCTGACTTGGCATGCTTAGTCTGACCTTGCAGGTGGCTCTGGAGCCAGTGCACATGGACAAACTCAACATGCTGGTTCCAGTGCCACGCCCTGGACTGGACCCTGTGCCTTAGCCATGGACCAGTCCCACACACTGGTCCAATCTGGCATGCGGTTGTGGAGAGGAGCTCCTCATAAGTAAAGACATTTGGCAATGGGGGTTCAGTGTGTGCAGAGCAGTGACAGTGTTGATTTCTGCCTGAAAAATTGTCTGGATCTGCAAGGATCCCTTTTCCTTACATATAATGCTTACCTGAATTTTCCTCAGCTGGTTTTAGGGGAAGAAGTATGGTTATATGCAAGAAAATCTGGTATATCCTATAGCTGAGAACACTCTGGGAGAGAGGACAGAGGGGAACAATAAATTTACTATTGAGCATTACACCCATAAAACTGACTGCCATGCACTTAACTTGCTACAGCAAACTTATTACCAATCCAATCAGGAAGTTCAAATTCACTGAAGCTGCATGCCTCTCCCTGAAAAAAGCGAAGCAGAGTAAAAACTGTATTAGTAGCTTGATTCATAAATGCATTGCTGATTTATGCCACCATTTTCATAGAACTTGCCATATGTTTCTGGAAACCTTGTCTTGTTGAGCAGCACAGTTGTGGGTAGGGTGACCATCATAGAGGACAGTCTGGTTGTCTTCTCTCTCCTATTGATATGAAACCAGATGCCTTTGTATCCTTGATTTTTCTCTTGAAGAGAAGGTGTCAGGTTTTGTATCAATAGAGGACAGAGTAGCAGAAAACTGATATGTTCTCTATGATAGCCACCCTAGTTGTGGGGGAACCGTCTCATCTTCTTGATGATGATTAATAACATCCCTGTGACAATGGCACCAGTTTTTTTCATGGTGGAAATAGTGTTAAGAATGTATTTATTTGATGTGCATTTGAATTTTTTTAATGTGACTTAGCAGTTGACTGCAAAGTGCAACAGGTAATCAATTGTGCATTAATGAAAGTGTAAATGTATCCACTGTTATGCATTTTCACTGTGCTCATGTCCTACACAATGAACTAGGAAACAGAAATAGGAAGAAGGTGGAGAGGCAGTATGCTCTAATGGGTAGTGTGGCAGACAATGTAATAATGAGGTTCTGGTATGAACTCTCCTGGTTATTTGTTGTGTGGTTGTGAATAAATCACTTATCCTCTCTCTGGCTCAGATTTTATATCTGTAAACTAGATATAATGCTTAACCACTACACAGGCCTTAAGGCTTATTTCATTGTTCAATGTTTGCAAAGTGTTTTGATTTCTAAGATGGGATTTTCTTTTAAATCATTCAGCATTGGCCTAATTCTGCTCCCACTGAAATCTGTGGTAGTTTTGAATGCCTACTAAGCCATCCCTTCCCTTCCTCTGGCATTTATGCTCACAGAAGAGGGGCACAATCTCACTCCTTTAATTTATGGACAACTCTAGCACTTGGAACACCCAAATGCATTGCTGGTGGGTAGGGGGTATGGAAGATTTCCTTTGAGCATGAGAGTAGATGGTGAAACTCAGTGCATATGTTGATTTCTGCATAGAAGTGCTAGGAAGTTGAGTGCAGTTGCACTAACCGTAGGAAATTGCTTTAGTAAAATACAATGAAATGAGGCTGGTTCAGGTAGAGCCATGAGGTCAAAGTCTGTGATCCATTTGCAATTATACACAGAAGTTGCAACTGATTCCATGGGTACATCTATACAGCACAGTGCAGCTCTATGCAAAGTTACCTGCCCTAGGTGTATCATAGTATCATAGTATCTAGGGTCAGAAGGGGCCCAAAGCAGACTTTCTAGTCTGACCCCCCGCCAATGGCAGGAACGAGTGCCAGGGTCACAGGACCCCAGCCCAGTACATATCTAATCTACTCTTAAAGGTGCCCAAGGTAGGAGCAAGAACAACTTCCCTAGGAGCTGGTTCCACATCCTAGCAACCCTAACTGTGAAGTAGTGTTTCCTAATGTCCAACCTAAACCTGCTCTCCAGTAACTTGTGACCATTGGTCCTAGTT
>JAGPOW010003648.1:27663494-27675663 GCA_030014935.1 Caiman crocodilus | reverse complement strand
TGTTCATCTTGGTGTCAACAATGACGCCAAGATCCCATTCCACCTCCATGCTAGCAAGAGGGGAGCTTCCCAGCCAGTATGTGTGCTGGGGTTGCTTCTCCCCAGATGCATCACCCTGCACTTGTCCACGTTGAATCCCATCCTGTGAATGAGTGCTTTGATATGCAATCCTAAGTACTGGTGTGGACTGTGATATACTGTGAAAAAATGGTATATTAAGCTGGGTGGAGTGCCTCTACAGATTCTGGTTCCTGATCTGGTTCATTTACACTGGCTGGGGTATGCCTGCTCAGCACTGTATTGTGCAATACAGAAATACTCCATGTGGGAAGTCTCTTGTGCCCAGACAAATTTCCGCCTCTCCCCTTCCCTGAAAGTCAGTGGAATTTGCCCATGAAGAATCAACTGCAGTATCAAAGCCAATGAGAACATCTGAGCAAGCAGAGCAGAAAACCCTACATTGCTTTTCCACTGCAAAGATAGTCAGGGCAGTTGCTCTTGTACCATGCTAAGGTGGACTCGTACTATTTAAGCCACCCAAAACACCAGGTATTCAAGCCTGCTAAAAGAACATTGATATTTCTTTATATTGCCAACATTGTGCCTGACATTTTTCATACATACTGCTGCTTAAAAATGTAATGCAGATTCATAGCAGAATTACCTCACATTGCAATCTCCTGTTATTTCTCAAGGGTGGAGTAGATACTTAAAGTACTGGAATGAAAATTTTCAGATACTAGTTCAGTATATGGATATGCAGGATGATAAAGTATGTCACTACAGGGGGAAGGCAAAGGTGAGAACTTCAAAGTAAGAAAATGATAGATTAACTGATCGACAGCTAGTGCCAAAGGATGTTTTGCCTTTCAAACCACTGTGCTTCATCCACAGATTCAGAGTGCTTACTTATACTCTATGTTAGGGTTGTGCGAAGCTTTGGTCCCTGATTCGGTTCGGTCCAATTTGGTGGCTGAATCTTGAATCTGAATTGAATCAGAGGACCCTTTAGTCTCTTCAAATCGAATTGGAACCCTCTGAATCAAGTAGGAGAGATTTGGAAAGATTCAGTGATTTAGACATAGATGCAGCTTTAAATGTTTTTCCTACACACCTCTAGGTAGCAGGTGCCTCATGAATGCTGCAGTGCTGGGGCACATGGAGCTTTCCACAGGAGCATGGGAGCACCCCAGTGCCCTCGGCAGCAGACCCAAAAGTGGACCAGAAGCACTTCCGGTCCACTTCCAGGTTTTCTGGAGAGTGCACTGGGGGGTACCCCTGCACCCCCCCCGGTTCAGCAACTAGTGTCTTCTGGGTCTGGGGGGGCACCCAGGGTACCCCCGTGGCTGATTGCTGAGCTGGGGTGGGGAGGGATGGAGAGGGCTGCGTGCTTCCCGGTGGACCTGGAAGCAGACTGGAAGTACTTCTGGTTCACTTCTGGGTTCACTGCTGAGCATGTAGGGGGTCTCCTGCACTCGTGCGGGATGCTCCATGTGCCCCATCATTGTAGCATTCATGAGCCTCTGCTACCTAGAGGTGTGTAGAAAAAACACTTAAAGCTGTGTCCGTGTCTGAATTGCTGATTCTCTGAATCAGCATTGAATCTTCAGATATGGATTGGACCAAATCACATCAGGGACAGAGTTCCGAATCAACGAATTGAATCACTGTCCCCGATTCAGGCCAAATCCAAATCTGAATCCAATAGGGTCCACTTTGCACACCCCTACTCTATATCAATATAGTTATTGGTGAAGTCAAAGCAATTTAAATCAGTCTCAAACAGAAAAGCTAGAGTAGCACTTTTTTGGGGGGGAATAAACAATAGTGGTGTGATGTGAAAAAACTATACTTTCACATCACACCACTATGTGTAAGATTTATTAATCTGTGGCTTCTAATTGAAGAGGCAAACTGATTCCCTTAAGTTAAGCACTGTCTAACTAGGTCCTAGCACTGATGTCACTAGAGCTGCTAGTGCAGTGAGGTTCAATTTGCTGGGAGGAAAACCAGCACAATCTAGGCAAGTACTTAGATGCGTATACTTCAATAGCAGAGATCGGTCTTAAAGCCACTGTGGTAGGGTGTAACATTTTTTACTGGTTTTTCCTCTCACAGTTATGCAGTAGAGTAGACAAGACAATGTGTTGCAAAAGTAACCAACTGGAAACATCTAGTCTTATAATACAGATTTACAGATGAAGGAAGGAGAACAAGTTCCTTTCAATGGATGAGGCTTGATAGGTCTCTTAATTTATGTATTAGGCACCCTGGTACTCAGACTTTAGAGTGGTGGATACTCTAGAAATGCTTACTGCCTACCGACTATGCTAACTGTAGCAAGTTGAACTTATCTTGGGTCAAATTGAGGTCTCCCATTAAAACTAGAGCTAAAAAAATGCATAGTAATGTCTGAGAGCTGACATAATGGAATTGTTCTATGCCAGGATCTAGAGTATCAATGCATTTTCTACTGTGTATTGTAATACAGGTTGCTGTCCCTGCCCTACTTCTAAAAAGGGGGTTGAGTTTGGCTCATGAACTATAGAATCATAAGTGTAATGGCCACATCCCCTTACCCTGCTCTTTGTCTTCTGCCTCGGGAGATCCCTTTCTGCAGTTTCTTTAGATGTCTTACCCCCTAAGATCTGTAACTGAGCCTTGCCAGTGTAGTTTCTTAGACTCACAGTTATTAATGTATTTATAACAACAACCCTATTAGGCAGGGAATTTGTTATTTTTACCCTCTTATGAATGAGGTCTCTGGACCAGGCTGGGATGTGTGGTCAATATACTGATGAAAGAATATAGGTCTTTGTTGGCTGGCTAATGTTAACACAGCTAGCACATGTTCAAATGCATTAATTCCTATATTGTGTAGGAAAGACAAATAAGCCCTTGAGGCAGAAGAGCAGGTAGTAACAGGGCTGTGAATAGTGGGTGAGCAACTTAATGGTTTGGTCTTGCCATCACTTTGGCTAGGAGCTGACTTATGGGTAGTTTTTATACATGTGAGTCATGTCGCTGAATGCGGTTATTCTTGTGACAGGATTTGGACTTTAGATGTTTCTAAACTAGGTCTCTTCTTACTTCATGGGGATGGCAAGTTTCATTTGTTTAAACAAATTTGTTTACAAAGAACAGATTTATTGTCAGGACGAATAAAAGAACTTTTAAAAATATGCCAAACTCTTTTCAGTAATGACATAGCTCAGACCTGAGAACAGACATGCTGGATCTTGAAGGCAAGGGGTTAAATGAAAAGTGCCTTCCCTCATAACCATGGAATGATGTTTCTAACATGAAGTGGTAGTGAATGGCAACATTCCATTACAACATTGGGACTTTGGCTTGAACTGGTTTGGGGGAAGCTGTGTAAGGCTCTTGGGGCTGTATCTTGGGCACAGTCTTTCAGAGCAGCAGGATTGTGCACTGGGGATCCTTGAAGGGAGAGATGCTCATCACTGGGCAGGCGTTCCAAGGGCTCCCGTACCTTTTGTGAATGACTGACCATTCTACTGAGGTAGGGCTTTTGCCACTTTTCTCCTCCCTCAGACTGCTCCCAAAATCTCTGTGCTCTGGGGCTTAGTGAGTCTCTGTGATCCACAGAGGGCACTGACAGATGTGCAGCTCCCTGGTCTAACTCATGGCACTTCACAGAAAGTGCCATGAGTTAGACTGACACTCCCAACCCAACACACATTCACTGTTGGATTGGGAGGGTAGATGATCGAGCTGTACTTTAGAACTGATCTGAGGAGAGAGGCCGTGTGTCTCGAGGTGGGGAACCCTAATCCATCTGCCCTACCCTCCAGTGCTGGCTGGGCAACCCCCAGACTGAACTCACTCCCCTCCCTTCTAGCCCTCCCATTCTGAAGAATGCACCTGGAGCAGGGCTGGGCTGTATCAGCAGAGCCTTGCTTCCAGCGTACACTGACAGATGTTAATGAAGGCTCTTTGCTTTGGAGCACCTTCATCTGAATGCTTATGTAATGAGGGCTCAGATTGTCACATGATCAGGTATTTTTAAAGCTCTTTGCAGCTGTCAGTGCACAGCTGTAAAGTACTTTCAGTTACTGATTGTGTGACAAACCATCACATCTGTCAGTGTCCAGAGGGTATTTTCCCTTGTACTGGATTCCAGGATACTGATCTTCATTTGTGGTTTTCTGTTATATGGGTGGAATCTACCCCACTACTCCCTGTAATAAGTGAGCCTAGCTGGAGAGGGAAATGTATGCAGGTGATATCTGGCAAAAAGCCTGAGGTTTGCTGTATGTTCCAAACTACTGATAGACTGAAACAGACCATTTTCCTTTAGAGCACTGCAGGAAAGTGGGCAGACAGTATCTAAGCCCATGTGTTGAATATCGCCTTTGGTTTTATTATGCTGATATCAGGGGGTGCTTTGTTTTTGCATGTGAGATCATTATGTCAACAGGACGAACAGGCAACTCAATGCAAAACAAAGCTCGGAACCATGGGAATCTTATCACTTAGCTCACAAACCAGACAGAACAGAGTCCCTCGAAGGGGAATTAGCTGCATTGGCAAAACAAGCGCTTGTGTTCTTACATGCTGTCTTGACTTTCAAATGTAAATGGGTTGTGCAGAAGAATGAAAGCAAATTAACTCCACTGCTGCTGCAAGCATGAACTCTCACCCACACTGCCTGTATCCAGCATCCGTCTTTCAGCTGTAATGCTGTAGAACAGAACTAACAAAAATCACCCTTTGTACCCAGGGACCCCAAGCCAAAGCTCCTCCTCCAAGAACTCTTCTAAGCTGGAAACTGAAAGCTTTCCTGACTGCAGCGGCTAAGCTGAAATGCACGGATTCATTTATGTATAGCATACCTGCTGCCCAAAGGTTTGGTCCAAACAGTAACTTTCATTAGCTCTGTAATAGTCAATGTTTTGGAGAAGCTGCAGTGGAAAGTATTCCTTCTTTTCACCCTGCCCTGTCAAAATGCAGCCAGGCTTCTGAGTTAATTTTTATCTGTATGCATCCAGTGAGATCCTGATCTCCCTTTTATTGGTGGTGTCTCCACTGATGTAATTGGAATTATATCATGTAAAACTAGTCTGAAGTTCGGATTGAGTCATGAGTCCAGTTCTGTCTTTTCTACCTAAAGCAAGACAGCAAAGAGTATTGCTAGTCTGATTTTTCACTTATTTGTAACCAATGAGACAACAGAATCAGCCCAGCAATAGTTAATATTGACAGAATCAGTTTAATAGTTAGCAATTCATTTATTGCCAGTTGCGTATGGATCACGTTACTGGATGTGGAGCTGCAGTTCTGCAGACAAAGCCTTGGAGGACTTGCCAGGTGCCTTTTATGCCTGTGTATGGGGTACAGCAGAGCTCAGTGGGTGATCAAAGGCATGACCTCTGTCTGCTGTGCTGTGCATTTCCAGGTGATGGAGAGACACAGCAGCCCCTGTACTGAAGAGAATTCTTGCTGGCGCTTATGCAGCTCAGGCGAGGCATGTGAAGGGGAGGAGGGAAGGAGAGCCTCCTTGCACCACTTCCAGCACACACTCTGCACTTCCTTAAAACCTGGGCAGAGTCTGGCCCTCATTAAATGGGTTCCTTGGGGATGAATGGTGCTATGTAAAGGAGACAGCAATATGTGAAACTCTTATTTTCTTCTTCCCCCCTCCCCAGCCTTCCCTCCCCTTGAGTCTTTGTGGATTTGGCCAGTTGGATTTTTGCTGTGACTACGTCAGAATTCAGAGCCCTTACAGCAATGAATTTCTCGCTGCTACTGCTATGGCCATAATAGCAAACATCTGAGTGAAGAATGAGGTCCCGACTGAAAGACAAACAGAGCTTTCCCTCCCTTTCTTAAGCTGCTGCAGCTCCAGTGTTATTGTAAGCCCCTGATGTTAGAAGCCAGTACTGGGGTTGTAAGTGTGGTTATATTTAGACTGCCTCCTTTTCCATCATTGGAGAATGGCCTACTCTGTGCTCCCTGTCTTTTGGAAGGGTCTAGACTGAGACCCAAGCAGGGGAACTCAAACTCCAGTTTAGCAGTTTCTCCCGCCGCAGACCCAGTGGCATAAACAAGAAGAAATAGGTCCATGCTCAGATCTGATTTTTCTTTATTATAAGTAGTGGGTATCTGAATAAGCAAGGGAGTTTTTTGAACAGTTAAACGTTTTACCATGACTTACCTTATTTGAACAGAGCGAAAGCTGGCAGGGCTGCTTTAAACCCCGAGCCTCATCATCGTTTGGGCTGCTATACAGCAGTTGAAGTTGTGCCAACCTTTCCATTATAACATCTCCTTTCTTCTCATTTTCAGGGGTTTCAAACTTGGCTGTAAAAATTCACTCCAGGCTGAAATTTTGGCACCCGAAGTCTGGACTGAGGTGTGACTTTTTAAAATCATCTTGGGCCAAATCTTAAAGTTGGGGTTTACTTAGCCTTTAATCATTCAGACAAAACATACATTCGCTTCAGTCAGAGTTTTGCTGGGGTAAAGGTCTGGGTGGAGACTGAGGAAGAACTTCAGGATTTGGCAAAAGAAACAAAACTAACATGCAAGTATGCATGAGATGTATGTGCCTTTAACTGAGACTGCATATATTTCAATTTTTGGGGGGCATTTTGCTGCCTTACTTTTTTGAGTTATTTCAGACAGGACACCTCAAATTAGTGGCCATTTCTGGGCCATAAAATGTGTTTATATGTAGCCAAGATTTTTCAAAATATGCACTTGACATTTTCAAAGCAAGCTGGAGCACCTAGACATATGGATCCCATTGAAGTATTAATCAAAATGATTTGAATCCCTCTGCCTGAATGAACACTTACATGTCTAGATGTGGGCTTTTAAACCTCTATCAGTGGCTGCATTTTTCAAAAGTGCTAAGCACGTAGAAGCTACTAGTAATCTTATGAGCTCTGTTCTAGGTGCTCAGGGTACAAGCCTGTCTTTGTTTAAATCCATAGAGATTTTACTGTTTGTTTCATGGGGAATAAAATTTGTTCTCTGCTATTCAAAGCCTGGGCTACCCTTTATTTGTGTACGAGTAATGTACTTCCTTTTGGTATTTTTGCTTCCTTTAAAAAAAGGCTTTTAAAGACTTCCTAGATACTTAAAATTCATTCAGTTTGCAAAATTTGGGTCCAAAAAATTCTGAGGTTCTTACTCTGAGATATTGAAAAGCTTAAAACTTTGATATCTTGCTCCAGGAGGACAATCTCACTTGACCAGGTTTAGGCACAGGTATTTTATACAGCATATGAGGGGGAGGCAGGCACCTCAGAAAAGCAATTTGGAAAGTATAGGGATATGTTTGAAGTCCTGCCCCTCTCAGGAGCTTGTATCTGGTCCATGCTACTAAGCCCAGACACTTTTAGTTGTGATGATACTGCCCATATTTGCCTTGTGTTCAGAGCACCTAGCCTGATCAACCTGATTGACTTCTATGATGAGGTGACTGGCTCTGTGGATGCAAGGAGACCGGTAGATGTGGTGTACCTTGCTTTGAGCAAGGCTTTTGATATGGTATTCCAAAGCAGTCTCATGGGCAAGCTAAGGGAGTATGGGCTGGATGAATGGACTATAAGGTGGATAGAAAACTGGCTAGAGCATCAGGCTCAGAAAGGAGTAATCAACGGCTTGATGTCTAGTTGCCAGCTGGTATCAAGTGGAGTGCCTCAGGGTTCATCCTGAGGCTAGTTTTGTTCAAAATCTTCTTCAGTGACCTGGAAGATGGTATAAAGTACACCCTCAGTAAGTTTGAAGATGACACCAAGCTGGGGGGAGTAGTAGATATGCTATGCTGGAGGATAGGGCTAGGATTCAGAATGACTTAGAGAAATTGAAAGATTGGACCAAAAGGAACCTCAAGAGGCTCAACAAGGACAAATGCAAAGTGCTGCACTTGGGACAGAACAATCCCATGTACTGGCACAAGCTGGGGGCTGACTGGCTGGGCAGCAGCTCTGCAGAAAAGGACCTGGGGGTTACAGTGGACAATAAACTGAATATGAGACAGCAGTGTGCTCTCATTGTCAAGACGGCTAACAGCATATTGGGCTGCATCAGTAGGACTGTTGCCAGTAGATCAAGGGAAGTGATTATTTCCCTCTATGCAGCACTGGTGAAGCCACCTCTGGAGTACTGTGTTAAGTTTTGGGCCCCCCACTACAGAAAGAGTGTAGACAAATTGGAGAGTCGGGTGGAGGGCAACGAAAATGGTGAGGAGGCTAGGGCACATGACTTATGAGGAAAGACTGAGGAAACTGGGCTTATTTAGTCTAGAGCAGAGAAGACTGAGAGGGGATTTAATAGCAGCCTTCAACTATCTGAATGAGGTTTGGAGGAGGATGGAGCTAGACTGTTCTCAGTAGTGGCGGATGATGAAAAAGGAGCAACGGTCTCAAGTTGCAGCAAGGGAAATTTAGGTTAGATATGTGGAAGAATTTTTTCAGTAAGAGGGTCATAAAACCCTGGAACAGGTTACCCAGAGAGGTGGTGGAAGCTCCGTCCTTGGAGGTTTTCAAAACCTGGCTAGACAAAGATTTGGCTGAGATGATATAGTTGGGGATGATTCTGCTTTGAGGTCCCTTCCAACCCTAACTTTCTATGATTCAAAGCAGTTAGGGGCTTCAGTCCTAGGCCCTCTTCTACCTGAGGATGATTCAGGATCACATTTCCCACTTCTCAGGATAGCTTGGCTGCAAGCACCAGAACTCAGGTCTTCCCTGTCCTGGGGCAGCACTGTAACCACTGTACTAGAGGCATGGTCTTCTTGCCTGTTCGTTTTGCTAGCCCTATGACTTCTGTACTTTTGGGCTGCCTGCACACAAGTGCAGAGTCTGCTCTGACATGCTGTCATTCCAGTGTGATGGACCAGGCTTGATTAATCAAGTCTGCTGGAGTGTGTTAATTACTGAACTCCAGCAGCCTCCCACACCTCATGTATCAGCATCCCTACACTTTCATCAAACAAGCTTTAGTTCAAGCACCCCCATTGCCATTTTGAAGTGCAGGGATGCTGATACATGAGACACTGCAATGCTTTAATTAGAGAGGTTCTTAGTGCCACCTCTCCCACCCCTGGAACATGTGTAAAAGTGCCCTTGGGTGTCTAGTAATGAAGCTTCAATGAGAGAGGTTAAAGATATTCTTACCCAGGTTATTTTATAGTTGGTAGTTAAGGCATGGTCCTGGGAAGAAGGAGACATATATTTGAATTCCTTCATGCTGAGGTAAGCCTACATCCCAGGTCTTGCACTTCCTGCATAAGCATTCTCATCAGGCTGTTGGGCAAAAAGTGAGCACTACCTCTGTTACTCCTAATCTGACTTCAGTGCTGCTGATGGCAGTTAGGCATGCTCTTAACACATCTAATGGATCAGTTGTCTCTAGAGACTTAGCCACCTTCAGATTGCCATGGAGCTTAGGTGGGCATTTAGGTGATCAAATAGGATTGCATCTGAGCATGTTTAGAAGCCCATGTGTAGGCACCTAGGGAATTTTGTAGGCCGTCATAGAGGCAGTGCCTGATCTAATTAGAACACATTGGAACAGACTTGATTAATTATTCGATCAATTAGACTGCTCCAGCAGCCTCTGCATCATGTATATTCAGTGTTCCAAGTTCCAGAATGGCAGCAGGGGCTCTTTAACTAAAGTTTGTTTGATGAGTTTTACTTAAAGTGCCCCTGCCACCATTTTGAAGTGTGGGATGCTGAACGCACAAGACACTGCGAGTGTTTTAATTAGAGGAGCTCCCAAGAGTTGCTCTAACTAAAACACCTCCTTCTCTCCCATCCTGGAGCATGTGTCTTCTCAGTCAAGATGGCCTTGGTGTAAAGCCAGAACCCTTTTTTCACTTCTTCCTATCTACAAGAGCCTTGAGGTATCTCTCTGCCTCATCAAATCTCCTCCACATCTAAATAATCTTTCATGTATCACCTAATTTTTTTCTATTTGCTATTTTTATTTGCTTCTCTAATTGTAGTTAAATCTAAAAAGGATTCTAGAAAGCAGATTGTGTGGCAGATCCTATGGGAAATGAGATGCTGTGGTGCATTATGGTGTAAAGTATGCTGTCTTTCTACTGGTTCTCAGCTCTGTTTTAATATGGAAAGACATGACTTTCCAGCTGAAATTACATTTGTTCAATGAAACAAGAAACATAGCTACTTGAAGGCTTCTTTAAACAGGAAGACAAGGAAAACCTGTGAGCTAATTCCCATTTTAAAGGAGAATGTGTTTTGTGGCCTTGCCACTGTCCTTTGCAACACCATGATATTCCTTCAGCACCACTGAGCCTCTATATATTCTTGTCTGTCTTTTTGTGTTAATCCATATCCATACTTCAATTCTAAAGATCAACTGCTTTTTCTTTCCAGCCCCAGATTCCTAGATGTTTTTAGGACACATGGTCTGTTTCCCCTTTACCTATTGAATTTCTTTTCATTTACACCTTTCAGTGAGCTGCTGTTGGGAATATAACATATGGAATGGAATAAAGCAGGAAAGCCTGTGCTATGGTCAAAAATAATTTAAAATAAGCAAGTGCTATTTCCAAAAATATTCATGTTTTGAGGAAAAAAAAGAAAAAAGCAAGGAACGTAATTACAAGGTAGAGATGGAGAACCAGGCTCTTACTGCTTCTGTGCTGCTGATTCAAATAATTACTCTGGAATGTCAGAGGAAGAAGTATTAGTTGCTGTAGCCTGAAGTTGTTTGCCAAACGTATTCCCTTGGGGAGTGTAACTCCAGTGAACATACTCTTTTGCTCCACTAATTGCAATTGTGGCTATCAAATTTTAGTGCTTTAAAGATGGTATAACTGGAATGATTTTGGCTCTATGGTGCATAGCCTACGTAAAGCATCAAAGATGTTTATATCACCTGCGAGAGCTTCTCCATAGCTTCATGCTACCCACAGTTACCTCTTTCTCACAAGGAAGACTAAATCTCTTCTTCCACCCACACTACTTCAACATGTACCAGCCAGCATCAGGCAACAGCTGTTTCTAGTTTCAAAGAAGAATATCATAAAAAAAGCAGAAGTCTAGTATGCCAGAAAGTGTTCCAGATTACCCAAAAGTATGAATATAGTTAAAAGGAAAAACCTCCATTTCTAGTCATCTCTCTGAAGCATTCATTCACATTCACTTTTTGCTTATGAGTGGGTTTTAGTCATTTCTCAACTTCAGTAGGAGGAAGGGGTTTGACAGTGGGAAGTGAGGGGCCATGTCTCCATCTGCATGGCACCTTGCAAATTTTTAGATGCTCAGTGAAAGCATAATATGAACAGGAATATGTCAAGCTGTGATGGTTTGCACAGCAGGCAGGGAGAGACTTAAAAGAATGAGATGGGAGTATAAGCCTCTTGCAGTGTCTCTCTCTCACTGCAATTTAAAAGAGGTGGTTTTGTTGCCACCATCACTTCACAGTAATGCAAGTCTCGTCTCATCTGAGATTTGCCAGTAGCTCTCCAGTGATCATAGCAACTGTGTTCACAGAAAAATGAATATGGAAGGGAGCTCAGCTGGTGGCTCCAGGGGTGACTTTTCTTTCAGTGGCTGTTAGTAGAGGTTGCTGGAATCCACCTTCTCATTGGTGTCTGTTTTTTGCGGGGTTACAAGATCATCTGCTCTGGTCTGCTTTAAATTAATCGTGATGCCTACATCTCCAAGGGGCTGTTCCAGCAGATCTGGCTCACAGGGGCCTAGAAAGTCCCTGGCTACTATGGCAGTCAACTCTTTTACTGTCAAGGATAAGTGATAGAGAAGCTGCTTCCCTGGCACTTTGTTTGCCCTGGGTTTTCCTCTGCTGAAGGAAATCCTCCTTCTGGCTTTATATTCAAAAGTATGCCAGTCTATAGGATGAAGAACACACATAGGTCCTGTAATAGGATAAATATTTGCCTTATTAGACATTAACTTCATAAACAATTGAACTGAAGCAACTTGCCTGTGTGGGCACTTCCTGTTCATTTGGCAGCATTATTTAGCTTTACCCATTAAGAATCAGCACAAGCTAAGCACAATAGGCTTCAAGTCCAGGAGGGATCATTATGATCACAGAAACGTGATGGGACTCATCGCATGACTGGGCGGTGAATGTCAAGGGCTATAGGCTATACAGGAGGGACAGGATAGGAAGGAAAGGTGGGGGAGTGGCACTCTACATC
>JAGPOW010003648.1:27652398-27663394 GCA_030014935.1 Caiman crocodilus | reverse complement strand
CCTGGGGATTTTTAAGAGGAAGTTAGATGAGCACCTTGCTGGGGTCATCTGACCCCGGTGCTCTTTCCTGCCAAGGCAGGGGGTCGGACTAGATGATCTTCCCAGGTCCCTTCTGACTCTAGCTACTATGATACTATGATACTATGATCAATTGTCTGGCCTCCTGGATAACAGGTCAGAAAAACCTCACCCAGTAATTTCTGCACCAAGCTCCACAACATCTGCTTAAACTACCTCACATCATTTACAAATTATCCAGCTTTGATTTAGAGGCTTAAAGTGATGGGGAATGCAGCAGATCCCATGGTAAGTATGAGTATACGGCTTTAAATCTCTTCTGCCTATGGGTGTGAGCCTGGAGAGAGCAGAACACATGATAAATACCAAACCTTTGATCCTACTTTAAGTTTGTCAAAAAGTGTTGTCATGATGGGTAGAGCTGGATAAATATTTAAAAAAGAACTATATATTTGACCCAATACAGTAGAACTGCTATCTTTTCGGTAAAAAGGTACAGGAGCAGAGTTCTGATCCAGCTTTCCAGATCCTTAGTAGTTATTTAGACCCAGAGTTTTGCTTTGTCCAGTTACACAGAAAGATATTTTGATTAGATTCTAAACAAATAAGAGAAAGAGAGGTACTTGAACTAAAAATAATATTCTGATTCAGGAAGGATCTCTTTTTCAAGACATTCATTGGTCAGAAAAATATCTGTATAATTCCTCCACCCAAGCCAGTGCTTGTAGCCAAACCAGAATGAGCTGCTATCTTGTCAGACCATAAATTATGTGGAAATTCCTAAGGACTGAACAATTGCTAAAGTTGTGTCAGCATTCAAACAGGGCAAATGGACAATCCAGGTAACTACAAACTGATTAACTTGACATCAGTTGCAGGAAAAAAAGCTGGGTGAGGATTCAACTGATAATGAATTCAAGGATAGGCCTATAATGAATGCTGATCAATGTGGGTTTGTGGACAATAAGTCAAGTTAAACAAACTCAATTTCATTTTTTGATATTTTAAATGTAAGTGACTAAAAGGTATTTATCTAGATGTTATTCTACATGTTACTTAGATGTTCTATTCTAGATGTATTTAGGTCTTGCAACTTCTTCACTTAAACTGTAAAATGTTCTGGTTTAATAAGTAGCAACTGTTATAAAGCACATGTTAAATGGGTTAAGAATAGATCTCAATAAGTCCTTGTCAATGAAGACTCATTGTATGTGCTGTTTTGAGTGGGATTTCACAGAGTATTTCACAGTGTTAAGCTTCTTGCTCATCAAATTTTTCAGTAATGATCTGAAAGCAAATAGAAAATAACTGCTGAGGAGGGTTTTCCGTGGTGCAAATTTCAGCAGAGTGGTAAATAATGAGGAGGGCCAGGCAGTTATACAGTGTGAACTAGATTGCCTGCATTTTGATATGACTGACTGTTAAGTAATACTTTTAGGAAAATATTACAAGGCAAACTTCCTGTGCCAACCTTCATCATTCTCAGACATGCTGAGCTCTTTGTGTGGGTTATCTGTGCAAACAGATATGGTAGAGACACATTTGTGTAGAAATGCAGCATGTTGAAGCTAATAAGTACATGCAAAACATGAACACGTGGCTCATCAGCAGGTAGCCCCACATAGGCAGCATCCACGCAAGCAGAGGTGTGAGTTTGCAGCAGCACAAAAAGTAGCTGCACAAATTGATGCTGCTACTGTGTGCTGCAGTGTACCCCCCTATCTGTACGTTTTGCACTGGGACACATTGTTCCACTGCTGCATGTGCTGTGGGAGGGGCTGGCTGGGGCACAGGGTGCCTCAATGTGGGGCTAGCTAGCAGGCAGCCCCCGCACTGAGGCACCCTTGTGCCCCAGCCAGCTGGGGAGTGGCACAGGGCTGCCTGCTCCCCCATCTTCGTGTGCTGAGACACCCTATGCCTCAGCCAGCCATTCTTGGGGTGTCTGGGGCACAGAGTGCTTTGAGACTGGGGATCAGGCAGCCCTGGGCCTGAGGACCCTTTAATCTCTCTGAATTGAACTGGAATCCTCCAAATCAATTTGGAAAGATTCAGAGATTCAATCATAGACACAGCTTTAAATGTTTTTTCTACACACCTCTAGGTAGCAGGCGGCTTGTGAATGCTGCAATGCCGGGGCACATGGAGCATTCCAAGGGAGCGCAGGAGGCTCCCTAGCGTGCTCGGCAGCAGACCTGGAAGTGGACCAGAAGCACTTCTGGATCCACAAGAGAGCATGCTGGGGCCCCCCTGCACCCTCCTCGGCTTGGTGACTAGTGCCTCTTAGGTCTGGAGGGCACCCAGGGTTCCCCCATGGCCAATCACCAAGCTGGAAGCGGTGTGGGCCTTCCCCTCCCCACTCCCTGGTGGACCCAGAAGTGGATCAGAAGTACTTCCGGTCTACTTCTGGGTTCACCGCCAAGCATGTGGAGCCCTGCCCACTCCTGTGGGATACTCCATCCGCCCCAGCATTGCAGCATTCATAAGCTGTGCTAGTATCTCAAGGTATGTAGAAAAAAACATTTAAAGCTGTGTCTATGTCTGAATTGCTGGTTCTCCAAATCATCATTGAATCTTCAGATTTGGATTCGGCCAAATCGAAACAGGGACAGTGATCTGAATCAATGAATTGAATCACTGTCTCTGATTTGGGCTAAATCCAAATCCAAATTGAATAGGGCCCACTTCTTACATCCCTAATAAAATGCTCTCCAACAAGAGACAGAGAGAGAGCTCAAACTATTTTATAATCAAGCCACTTAGTCTTCTTTGGATAGTGTACTAATTTTCTAACATGAAGAAAATACCAGGTATGAAAGGACTGTTCATTCTAGTTGAGAAAGAACCTCAAATGGCTTGAAGTTCAAGCCACCTGACTTTAAAATAGTTAGATGGCACATTTTTAAAATGTTCTTATCTACTGAAAGAAAAATGACCAAGGGAAGTGGTGGATTCTCCTTCTCTTGATGACATCATATCAAGATGACGCTTTCCTGAAAAAATAATCTTTAGCCAAACAAGGTTTGGGCTTCACCTGAGAAGTAAAGGGATGGAAGGTTATGGCTTTTGATAATATAGGAGGTCAGTCTAGATCAGTGATTCTAAACTGGGTATGCCTTCATCCTCTCAAGTGTGCTGCAGGGTACTACATACTGTTAGCACTTTTAACTGTGCAGAAATGATTTACAAGATAAACCCAGAGATTTCACATAAGAATTCATAGTGTTAAAAACATTCTAACCTGTTACAGTCTTGAGCGGTTTGCAACAGAAACGTTCCTCTATTATGTTTCTGTAGTAAAAAAACAAGTGAAAATTAAGCTTGCATTTTCTGAGGTGGTGTGTTGAATCTAACAAGGAGTGCCTTGATTCTCAAAAGGTTGACAACCTCTAGACTAGATGATATAATGGTCCTTCTGGCCTCAAATTCTCTGCATCTATAAGTTTTGTTACACATGGTCAAAAGGGTTCATTTAAAACATCCAACAAAGAAACAGGTGCTTTCAGTAACTGTTGCTGAGCCACTTTGATGTACTTAATGTTCCTTTTAGGTTGTTATACTAGGAGATGCAATCTTGAACACAGTATTTAAAAAAAATCTGAAGACTTGATTTCTTCCTATCAGTTACAGGCTTTCTTGCCATGGTTACAAGTTATTATATCAATACCCTACTTAAATTCTAATGGGGATAAATACATTCAACACCTTTGTATTACACTAAAGTGTTTACTGGAGATTATCTTCTTCACTTCTTGTCATACACTGTGTAATGTTATGGTAGTGAATGCATTCTTGATATTAAGTGAAGTGCTTTGGAATAACTTCAAAGAATTGCTTAACGAGAAGTAGTTGCTTTATTATTATTTTATAATAATGTATAATATAATATTACTTTATCATATAATCTTTTATAATATAACATATATATTTAAAAAAATCCAAAATGTGTCTCTGGGCAAGGCAAGTCAGTTCTATTTACTGTTCTAAGCAGAAACGATGGCATCATGGCTGTAAAGCGTTCCATAAACACAACCCCGCCAAACATGTAAATGAACTTTACAAGCCAAAGCAAATGATCAATAAAATCAAGTGGAAAGTCTCCCATTAATTTCAGTGTAGCTTGAGTTGTCAATAGAGTACTCTCTACATGATTCCCCCATGGATGGATATTTTGTGCTTTGTTTTCATATATCTAGAGCAGTGGTGTTCAACCTCTGGCCCACAGGCTAGATCTGACCTGCAGAGCCATAGCATCTGGCCTGTGGGGCTTTCACTTGGGTCCAGAAATTTGGCAGCTTCAATTAACACTGCCACCACTTCCCTGCTATCCAAGTTTCCAGACGGATAATGTGGCCCTCCGCTCAAGATTGAGACAATGTGCAGAATCCAGTTACATGCAAGGTTGGGCTGTATGTGAAAAACTGAATGAACTGAAATACAATATCATTAATTTTGGATTCTGATTTGGAAATCTCTAGTTTACGTAGAAAGAAATCATGTTTCCACTTTTTCATTTGAAAGGTCACTCTTTAGGGTAACTGTGTTTCCTGAATCTTATAGTGTGACTGGTTTCCGTTCCTTTACCCCCAAATCTCTGGTATACTCAGCTGTTTCTAAGCTCAGAGTTAAGGGTAAAGAGTGCGTCTGGATAAACTAAAGCATGTGCCTGTAATCTAACTACTTTTGTGCAATTTAGCAGCCTTCTGGTATTGCTTTGTTAACTGTTTGACAACGAAGAGTGCTGTGTTATATTTTCCCAAAGCTTTTTCCTCTTCTTACTGTAAGGGTTTGTCAACATTTTAAAATTTCTCAAAATTAAAACCAGTTGAAGCGAACTGAGAGAAAAGGTTCTTGATGCCAGAACTATTCTTATAAGGGGTGTAGTTTGTATTAGCTATCAGAGACTTGCCTATAGAGTGGCTCTAACTGGGTATAAAATGGTTTTGGATTTTAGGTAAAATTTCCCCAGTGCACTCCAGGCTTTTTAACCTATTCGATACCCAGATGGGGGTGATCACTGGCATACCCCCTTGCTGACAAGGCTAAGGTTACTTGAGAATGGAACAACTGGGCAGAGGGTGCTTTCAAGAGAGCTCTCCCAAGCTGTGAGATTTGCTCTCTCTGGCTCATTGTTGAGTTTCTAAGACTGTAGAACATTGTGTAAGCCAGATCTTTTCCACCAAAAATTTGGCAGGGAAGTTTGTTATTGCTACCCATTTCAGTCTTTTGTAGAATGGCATTTTAATTTTAGGAAATGTATCCAAATGTCGATGCACTAAGTGCATAATCAATTCTTAAATGGAATTTTAAAACTTTTCCTTTTGATACAGTTGAAGTATGAAAAACTGAGAACCACTGGGATGCAAGAAAAGGAGGAAAAGAGGGAAGAGACTTTGAATTTTCAAACTTCTTAGGTCAGACAGCAATTCTCTGTATCTTTGAATCACAGTTGACATGCAGTTTTTTTCAATGTCAAGTATAGTGTGATGGGTTACCTGGCAGTGACTTAGCCCGGGGGTTTTGACAGTGTAAAAGATGATTGGAGGACTTGGGATTCCCTTTCCTCACCAATCAGGCCCCAGAGACTCACCCTCCAAGTCCCCTGATTGGCCCCTTGGGTCACCTGGAGGGGGATAAAAGAAGCAGCAAGGCTGACTCAGGAAAGACCAGGGAGGAACCACAAGGAAGGAGCTTCAAAAACCTGGCAAAGAGCTAGGCCAGTGGGGCGGGAGCAGTTGCCCCAGAAGCACTTGAAAGGGTGGGACCTGCAGGCAACAGTTGGACCCTCAGCAGCATGGCGTGCAGCCAGAAGGAGAGGCTCCCCTCTGGACTCCAGGATCCCCTATGAGAGGCTGTGGCCAGCAGGAGAGGCTCCCCAGCTCCAGCAAGGATCTGAGAAGCAACCTGAGAGGTTCCCAGCTCTGTTTCCAGTTCCTCCAGCAAGAGGCCAGGCAGCTCAACATGAGGCCGGGACTTCTGGAAGGCCAAGACCCCTAGCAGCTTTACCTAGTACCAGCACTGGTGGCTGTGTAGTAGAGTTTCTGCCTACCATATATGGGATCTGAATTCAAGTCCCAGCTGTGGTGAGTGAAATAATACTGAGAAGTTCTTGTTGCAGTGGAAAGGGGTTATTGTGTTTTCCCCCTTTCTTCCCCTCCAGGTACCGAGGCCCTATATTCCCTGTTATTTGACATTTTGTATTTTGTGCCTTTTATATTTCACCAACCAGTATTGTTTGTGTTTTATATTTTGTTAACCCTGGCTTTTGTCAACTGGATGAATATGTCTATGATTGTGAGTGTCTAACCTTTATTGACTCCTGCCCCCTCGGGGTGTTGTAATGTCCCCTATACCCTTTGGTTTATACTGGTTATGTTCCCAGTACTGTTCTCTCAAGAAAAGGTATATGGTTAAGTCCCCATTGGTGCTCTGGTTTTGCTCTATAGGGGGAGAAGAGTCCCTACACCTTCTACAGCACTTTTGCACCTGCTTTGATCCTTTCAATTGGAGGGCGGGTACTTCTTGCCGATGAGGCAGCAGGGCAGCTGATGAGAGAAGGTTGGAGGAGCGAGCCCTCGTGCAGAGGGGATCAGCTGCCACACCTGGCAGCAGGGAAAACAAGGGGTGAAGCTAGAGTAGGCTTCTAGAGAGCTGGTGTGTAACTGGCAGCAGAGCCGGTGGAGAAGCCGGCTGTGTAATTGACAGCAGAGCCAGTGGAGAAACCGGCTGCATAGCCAGCGAGAGAGCCGGCAAGGAGGCTGGTGGCAATATCAGCGCAGGAGCCAGTTGGGAACCCATCAATAGCACCGACAGCTGGACCATCTGGGAAGTCTGCAGCACAGATGGCCATAGAGGCAGTGAGGAAGGCTGGTGCCACGCCAGCGGGGAAAGCGGCAGCTATGCCCACAGCCAAGACAGCAGCAGTGCTCACAGAAAGACCGGAAGAGAGGTAACAGTGGGGCAGGGCCAATGAGTCCCCATCAGGTGGAGTTAGCAGATGGGCTGAGTCCCAAAACAGGGCCGGACAGTCAACCTTTGTGGCCCCAACGGCTTGGAGAGGAGAAGGGGATCTGACACCCCAGCAGGTGAGCTGCCTGGGCAGTGGGCCTGAGCCCAGAGAGAGAGCTGCGCAACCCAGAGGCCAGGGGTCCCCTCTTGAGTCTCCAAGCCCAATTAGTTTAGAAAGCCTGGTTAATCCTGGTGGTGGGAAGGGTGCACACCGTCACGGGGTGGTTAGGATAGAATATTAGGAGCTGTGGTGGAAGGGCCAGGTTGACGGCCCTACCAGGCTATATGTTGAGCCTGAAGACCTATACGTACGGTGGACAAGCTGTGGGCAAGAGAGGGGGGAAGCTGAAGACACCAAGGAAGCCTGAAGAGGGAGAGCCTAAAGTGGCGACTGGCCTGAGTGTAAGGGAGGTTGGAGCTCCAAGAGTGCCCGCCGGGAGATGCAACGGCCCTGGAGGCTGCCCCAAGGGGGAACCCCACACTGAGGTACCATCTCAAGTCGTGGCAGAAAAGTTAGGGGGACCCCTGACGTCTGCAGGGGTAACCTGTGGGGTCCACCCACAAGCCCAGGGCAGACGCAACAATTGTCCTGGGCGAAGGCCATGCAGGAGTACCTATTAGAATGGAGGCGGGCACAGTCTGGAACGGGCTCCCAAGGGAGGTGGTGCTCTCCCCTACCCTGGGGGTCTTCAAGAGAAGGTTAGATAGGAATCTAGCTGGGGTCACCTAAACCCAGCACTCTTTCCTGCCTATGCAGGGGGTTGGCCTCGATGATCTATTGAGGTCCCTTCTGACCCGAGCATCTATGAATCTATTTAATGTAGTAGTAGGGGTGGTGGAGATTTTGGCCAGGCATAGACATTACACTTTTTGGGTATAAGTGATGCGAAACTGGTCTATACCTGTAACAGAACAGAAGTTTGGCACACAGGGGCACATCTACACATAAATTTACCCTGGTCTAGATTTACTGTGGAGTAAGATACTCCTGAGTAAGGGATTTTGGGCAGGCATCTACACATATGGGACTTAGGGAACAGATTTGCTGTGGGAGGAAATTGGGACATGTGGGACTTAGGGAACAGATTTGCTGTGGCCCTGTGGGGCTAGGGGAGTGTGGGCAGACCAGGAAGGAAATGGGGGTGGGGCAGGGACTAGGGCCAGGGGCAGTGGCAGGGGCAGGGGTGGAAGCTGGGGCGGAGAGGGCCTTCCCATCAGTGTGGGGCTTACCACATGTCCAGGGCTGGTGTGGCTGGTAGCTTGGCGGAGTCCTCCCAGACGGCCATGGCATGCAGCTGCTCCCAGTGTCTTCAGCCTGCAGGAGGCACCATTCAGGTTCTTGGCTGGGCCACCCCTGGGGAGCAGCTAGCACTGCTGGTGGTTGGCAGTGTCATGGCTGATCATTCCTCGTGGCTGGTCCTGGGGATCTGCTGCTGGCAAGGCAGGTTCTGGCCAGTACTCCCAAAGCTGCTGGTGGAGGCTGCAGCTAGGGAGTTGGGTGGGATGGGGTGCTGCATGCCTGAGAGTCCCTCCTTTGGTGATGTCACCAGAGGAGTGGGGGTGGGGTGGGGGCTTGGGCAGGCTGCCTATGCCCATTATACCACACGTTTGCCACCTGGGTCCTGGGGTGCCAAAATATTGGTCAGCTGCTGCATAAAGGGCACAGTCTTGTGGGCATGGTCAGACCAGTGATTGTGTTTGGTCATGGTGACCCACTGTGTCCACAAGGGCTTGGTCTTCATGCAGCACTGCTGTGCTGACTGGCTTTGCCCTTGCTATCACATCTGGCCTGACAGGGCCTCATAAATGTGGGCATTGGAGAGCCAGAACAGGGAGGATGACACCATGCCAAGTCTCTGGGCCTCTGCGCAGCTGTCCTGGTGTTGCTGGCCCTGGACAGCTTCCAGAAGCACCCAGAATAGGGCAAAAGCATGGGACTATCAGCCACGCAGCAGAGACTATGCCCCACAGCACCTGCAGGTGCAGGGCAGGCTGCTGAGAGTGTGCTACAGGCAGGTGGCCCTGGCCCTGCTGCCCAGAAGCTGCCTGCATGTGGCCTTGGTGGACTGATAGATAGAGGTCCAAGATGGGTGGTTGTTTCTCAAGGAGATGATCCTCTGAGCAAAAAGGGAATTAGTCTTAATGCGCACCAAGGGGGACAGAAGTGCTAAGAAGTTCCCATGGCTCAGCAAAGGCATCCAGTGACTTCTCCCCCACTAGAACTGTGGATGGACCCAGAGGAGGCACCATCATGCCTAGGATCACGGATGACCTAGTTAGGGAACTTCTGGAGGGGCTGGACATGTTTAAATCGGTAAGTCCAGATGCTCTTCACCCAAGGGTGCTGAGGAAATTGGTGGGGGTTATAGTGGGGCCCCGGCACGGCTCTTTGGGCACTCATGAGGCACTGGTCAGGAACCAGAGGATTGGAAGAAGGCCAGTGTGGTCCCCATTTACAAGAAGGGGAGAAAAGAGGACCCCGGCAATTATAGGCCAGTCAGTCTTACCTTGGTTTTTGGGAAGACCTTTGAGAAAATTATCAAGCAGCACATCTCCAAGGGCCCAGCAGAGGAGGTAATGCTCAGGGGCAACCAACTTGGGTTCATTGAGGGCAAGTCCTGCCTGACTAACCTGGTTTCTTTTTATGATCGGGTCACAAAGTCCCTGGACGAGGATGTCAAGGTGGATGTCATCTTCCTAGTCTTTAAGAAGACCTTTGACACAGTTTCCTACCACATTCTCTTAAAAGAACTTGGAGGCTGTGGCATTGATGCCTACACCGTCACATGCATGTCAAATTGGCTAGTTGGTCGCACCCAGAGAGTGGTGGTGGATGGATCATTTTCACCCTGGAGGGATGTGGGCAGTGGAGTCCACCAGCGCTCGTTCCTGGGGTCTGTGCTGTTCAACATCTTTATCAGTGATCTGGATGTGGGTGCGGGAAGCATGCTGTCCAAGTTTGCTGACAATACCAAGTTGTGGGGTGAGGTGAGCATGCTGGAGGGTAGGAACAGAATCCAGCTAGATCTAGACAGGCTACAGAGGTGAGCAGATGAGAATAGGATGCAATTCAACACAGACAAGTACAGGGTGCTACATTGAGGGAGAAAGAACCAGCAACACATCTATAGGCTGGGGAACACCTTTTTTGTCAACATGGTGGGAAAAAGGAATCTTTGAGTCATTGTTGGCTTCAGCATGAACGTGAGCCTCCAACTTGAGGAAGCAGTCAGTAAAGCTAACTGAACCTTGTCGTGCATCTACAGATGCATCACAAGCAGGTCCAGGGAGGTGATCCTCCCCCTCTATGTGGCACTGGTCAGGCCGCAGCTGGAGTACTGCGTCCAGTTCTGGGCGCCGCACTTCAAGAGAGATGTGGCTAGCATCGAGAGGGTCCAGAGGAGGGCCACTTGCATGGTCAAGGGGCAGCAGGGCAGGCCCTACGAGGAGAGGCTGAAGGGCCTGAACCTGTTCAACCTCCACAAGAGAAGACTGAGAGGGGATCTGGTGGCCATTTACAAACTCACTGGGGGGGACCGGCAGGAACTGGGGGAGGCTCTGTTTCCCCGGGCATCACCCGGGATTACTAGAAATAACGGCCACAAATTGTGAGAGAATAGCAGGCTGGACATCAGGAGACATTAACTTACAGTTAGGGCTGCCGGGCCCTGGAATGGGCTCCCAAGGGAGTTGGTACTCACTCCTACGTTGGGGGTTTTCAAGAGGAGGCTGGACAGATATTTGGCTGGGGTTATATGATCCCTTGAAATTTAGAAGCTGATGAATCTCAAGAGATCAGGAAGGAGCCATTCAAACTGTCCTAGCATGCCACTTAGCTATGCCACCTCCATCCTGACCTATACCATTCTGACCATTCTCGACCTGGAAGGACGTGGGCAGTGGGGTTCCGCAGGGCTCGGTCCTCGGGCCCGCACTGTTCAACATCTTCATCAGCGACTTGGATGAGGGGGTG
>JAGPOW010003648.1:27636661-27652298 GCA_030014935.1 Caiman crocodilus | reverse complement strand
GTCATCTGACCCCGGTGCTCTTTCCTGCCAAGGCAGGGGGTCGGACTAGATGATCTGCACAGGTCCCTTCCGACTCTAGACACTATGATACTATGATACTATGATATACAAAGCTCTGTTAATTTTACTGTACAGTCTTTTGGAAGATACTGCCAGTTTGGCTAATTTACAGGTTTCTCTGGGGGACTAGATCAGAAGTAGACAAAACGGCTGATCCGTCCAGCAGCCAGCTTCCATTTCCCAGCAGCCTCTGCCTGCATGGCTGGGACCAGTCACCATGGAGACCCCAGATGCAGCTGCACAGGAAAGCTCAAGGCTGAAGTTGCCTTGGAGACGAGCTATAGCCACGCCAGCTGCGTGCGTGGCAGGGACACGCAAGCAGGGGATTGCAGCTCTGCCTCAGCTCCTTGCAGCAGTGACAACCTGATCTGGAGCAGGGGCAGAGACATGATCTCATGCCCCTGCCCAGAGTCTGCAGGCTATAGATCATGGCTTTGCCCTGGCTCCAGAGCAAGAGCCCCTATCACAAGTTCTCAGCAGCTCTGGAGGAGCCCCCTGCCTGCTTTGCTGTGCGTGCTGCCAGCACCGCTGTGACTGGTCTCCATGCAACCTGAACTTTCCCATGCAGCTGCACCTGGGGTCTTCATGAAGACTAGCCCTAGCCATGAGCAGGGGTGGCTGGAAGATGGAGTCCACTGCCAAATGGATCCAGCCCATGGGCCAGACTTAGCCTGTCCCTGGACTACATTGATGAGACTAAAGGAATGTTCCCTTCCTAACTTTCATGACTGATTCTCTGTTCCTTCTTAAGTTATTTTTATAGCAGTATTGTTAGTATTAGCATTTACTGAATGTTCTGAATGTATGATTGTAACAGAGCCGAGGCTGCTCTGTTACTTGCAGACTGCCTGCTGCTGCTGTTCAGGCCCCTGCATCTGGCTGCTATCCCAATCAGGAATGCTGCCTGATTGGGGAACAGGGCCCAGTTGTATTATAAGGACTGGCCCCTGATCAACAGGGGCAGCAGTTTGCTGCCAGTAGCACAGTCAACACCACCTGGCTGAGCTGCTGCTCATGGAGCATCTTAGAGGTAAGATCTGGGGCTATGGGGAAGGAGGAGGCTCCCCTTGGTTCTGGGCATGACCAGAAACTGCACCCTGTCAGGGATGGGTGGCCTGGTGTGACTGTCTGTGGCAGGACAGTCCCCTAGAAGTGCCAGGCCAGTTACCTCCCCCATGAAAGGCAAGTGTGGGATGCTTTCTAACCCCAGACCCAGATCCTTCATGGCTATGAAGATTTGTACAGGGCGAGCCCAGGCTCACTGTGAGCGCTGAGGCAGGGCCCAGCCCAGGTGGAGGGACCTGTGGCAGTGCCCAGGCTCTGAGATGAGCCTGAGGTCACAAGGAAGCTTAAGCAAGGCTTTTCGAGGGTGGGGACCTGAGCCTTGAGGAGCTATTAAGGAAGCTCCTGGACTTGGGGATAAGGGAAATCCCAGGGGGGCTCAAGGCAGGGCTTGGATCCCTGATTCCCATACATGGGCTTGGAGGTCCAAGGTGGGACTTGGAGCCCAGAAGAGTCTTGGGGGCCCAGTGTGGGGGGCTTGGAGACCAATAAGAAATTAATAGAGGTATGATAAGGCTGGGTGTTGGGCCATGGTACATCTGCAAGACATGGGATAAGATAAGGGAAGGTTGAGCTCCTATATATAGGCCCTTGTCATCAGGGCAGGTAAATGGGCAGCCTCCCACCTGAGTATTAATCATTATAATGATGTTATCAAGGCATGTCAGGAGAGGAGGTGGGCAGCTAGTTCTAAGGTAAGTGGGCAGGCCTACAGTTTGAGACTGGCCCTGGGATGCCCACTTATTACAATGATACACATGATATTGACCTCAGCCAAAAACTGTTAATCTCAGATTCTTTGAGTTTTCTTCTACATTTCACTTATGCACTATACAAGGGAAGATGCAGCTTTCTAATACCTAATATAAAGAATACCCTAAAGTTATTTGCCTAAAACAAAGAGTTGTGTTTTTTATTATACATATAGCACTTTACTTCTCATATACATTTTCATTTCACCCAGCTTCCAAAACTGTCAATTTTAGTCTGGTCCTTTGTAGTAATTTTTATCTTGATATAATGATAATATGGCAAGACTAGGGGTTATAGAGAATCCTCCACTGTCCCTGTCAGAACACATATAGGCACATATACACACACACATGCAATGATGGTAGTGTTGAGATGTCTGGATTTAGAAATTAAATTTAAACACGAAGCTTCAAAAGTTCATAGACTTCATAGATTTCATAGACATTAGGGCTGGAAGGGAACTTGGAAGTTCATTGAGTCCAGCCCCTGCCCCAGGGGCAGGAAGTGAGCTGGGGTCACAGGATCCCAGCAAGATAAATGTCCGACTGACTCTTAAAAGAGTCCAGAGCAGGTGCTTGCACCACCTCTGGCAGCAGTCTGTTCCAGGCCTTGGGGGCCCGGACAGTAAAGTTCTTTCTTATGTCCAGCCTGAAATGGTCTTGGAGGAGTTTGTGCCCATTTGACCTTGTCATCCCATAGGGTGCTCTGGTGAACAGACATTCCCCCAGATCCTGATGCGCACCCCTTATATACTTATAGGCAGCTACCAGGTCCCTACTGAGCCTACACTTTTCCAGTCTTTAGAGTCCCATAGCTCTCTGCCTCTCATCATAAGGCCTGTTTTCCTGCCATCTGATCATGTGCATGGTTCTCTGGACTCTCTCAAGCTTTTCCTAATCCTTTTAAATGGTGGAGCCCAGAATTGGATACAGTACTCCAGCTGTGGCCTCACCAAGGCCAAGCACAGCTGGAGGATGACATCTTGGGATTTGCTAGAGAAGCATCTACGGATGCAAGCCAGAGTTTTGCTCGCTTTGCCAGCTGCAACATCACATTGGTGGCTCTTATTCATCTTGTGATCAATCATAACCCTCAACTCCTCAACCCTCAACTGTGGTAGAATGTGTTGAATCTTGAGCCAAGTCAACTAAACACTCATCTATCCATTCAAGAATTTGTGATTAAGGGAGAGAATTTTAAACTGCCCCTGTAAAAATAAATACGTTAGTTTACTTCCATGAGTTGTCTGATTGCATCACCTACCCATTTTTTTCCAGTCATTTATAGTTGCATTCAGGATTTATCTTTGCAGTTTCTCCTGAAATTTTAATGAAACAAATTTAAAATATTTTTTAAAAAATTCCACTTTCAAACCTTCATTATCCAGCACAAAGCAGCCAGAAACGCACTCAACCTCCTCCTTCAATTTTATTATGTTTAATAAGCTCCTTAGTGTAGTGACCACACGTTTTCTACAGGTGTTTTGTGCACCTTCTAGAAAATTTAAGTGCTTAAAAAATTCCACCAAAACCCTATAACAAAAACCCCACAGTAATCAAATTAAAATGATGTCACAGCATAACCCAGATATTAAAATATCTGGCTAATATTTATTTTTATGAATTAAAATGCCAGTTTAGATTAATTGGTGTAATGAAGTCATATTGGTGTATTTAATTTTATGGTCCAGATTCTCAGAGTCCATGCTATCTTCAGTTGTGGAGGACCAGAAGGAAAACAGACTCAGAGCCATCTTTCCACTACCCTGATCCTAGTCTAGGCCAGCTGGAAGGTGAAATAGGCCTCTAACATAATTTAAAGAGATTTAAATGCTTTTTAAAGTTATTTTGGCTGCAGTGCTGAGGTAGCACAAGGCAGACCGAGTTAGGGCCAAAACTCTTGCCTTTCCTTTTTTTGTGTATTTTTCCTAATATGAAAACTTAGCCAACTGCATAATTTGTTTCCTTTTATTTTCTATTTAAGTTTTAGAAACTTTCTACTGATAGTTGATAATACAGAATAGTGTATTCACAGATGCCACGGCAAAATTGACATCTTCCAGAGAATTAACACTGACATTGCAGCTTCCAAACATGTATTAGGCACTAACTACCAGCCTCAAGCAATATGCTAGCATTTGAATTCTTTCAGATCATAATAGGGAAGATGTTTTTAAAAATAACTAAGGCCTTTAGGTTTCAAGTTGGCTTATTTGCTCTGCTCAGGCCCAGCAGTGTGGGAACATGCCTGGGGGGTGGGTACAGGGATGGGACTTCCTACCCTTGCTGAACTTGGGAAGCAGCTGTGAGTGGCACAGCCTCCCCACCTGCTCTGTGCAGCCCCAGCCCAGATGGGCAGCGCAAAGCTCCATGCTCCATTCCAGGAGCTGCCCAGCTGCTACAAGGGGGTTCAGGGGCATCAGGTAGCTGCCAACCACGTCTGCTGCTGGGGGAGCGAGGCAGGGGGAGCCCTGCACATCTTGGAGGAGTGTGGGGTCAGTGGGAACCAGCTTTGGCCTCCTGCACTGAAGCCAATGAGCTCTGGCCTGCTTCAGCCACCAGACCCTACAGACAATATCACACATATAGGCTAGGGGATGACCTTCTTAGCAGCACAGCAGCAGAAAGGGATCTCAGAGTCATAGTTGACTCCAAGATGAATATGAGCCGTCAATGTGATGAGGTAAACAGTAAAGCTAAGCACGCTCTATCATGCATTAGCAGGTGTATCACATACAGGTCCAGGGAGGTGATACTTCTCTATGCAGCACTGGTCAGGCCATAGCTGGAGTACTGCATCCAATTCTGGACACCACACTTCAAGAGGGATGTGGACAACCTTGAGAGGTTTCAGAGAAGGGCCACTCTTATGGTTAGGGGCCTGCAAGCAAGGCCCTACGAGGAGAGACTGAGGGACCTAGAGAAGGCTGAGAAGGGATCTTGTGGCCATTTACTAATTCATCAGGGGTGAGGGGAGGAGGGAGGAGAGGGGCAGCATGAAATAGGAGATGCTCTATTTACCAGGGCACCCTTTGTGGCCATTTACCAGGAACGATGGCTACAAACTGACGGAGTGATTTAGGTTAGACATTAGGAAGAACTTCTTCACAGTAAGGGTTGCCAGAACCTGGAACAGGCTTCCAAGGGAAGTGGTGCTCTCCCCTACCTTGGGGGTCTTTAAGAGGAGACTGGACAAGTGCCTGGCTGGGATCATATGACCCCAGTGCTCTTTCCTGCCCAGGGCAGGAGGTTGGACTCAATGATCTATTGAGATCGCTACCAACCCTAACAACTATGAAACTGTGACCCTGCTGGAGCATGTATCTAGGTCCTGGGGGCAGAGACATTGGGGGATGGAGGGGAGGGAAGCACTGCAGTGGTTCATGGGGCTGAGCACAGGTTCAACCCTGGGTCAGCAGGAGGAGTGAGCATGAGCCTGCTGCTTCCTGCAGGCGCTGAGGCCTGAGTCCAGCCTGGGCATTCAGAGCGTTGAGCCGGTCTGGGAGCCACTGCGGCTGCTGGGCATTCTAGGGCTATGGTGTTGGCGCTGCCTAGTGGGAACAGCGGGGCAGGAGCACTTTGCCCAGTCCCACTACATCCTGGTGTTTCCACTCACCCTGACCCAGGAGGGGCCACTGCATTCCAGGATGCTGGAGGGTTGCAAGTTGGGTAGAATTGCTGCCTGGAGTGGCCACACCTTAATGGAAAAGGAGAAAAATTAGGTGGATTAGAGATAAATGTGCCCTGAAGTGGTGTAATTTAAGACATTTAAAAGGTGTTAATGTGCAGCCAGTCCAGGGGTTATGAGCTCCAGAAGCCACCTAAAATTACCATGTAACAAGGCCCTCATTATGGTCATTTTATAAATCTTTTGCGTGTGGCAAAAAATAGTTCAGTTTATTCTGTATAAAAAAAAATATTGAGCATGTCATGCCAAGAAGCTATTTTTTTTCTGCCACTTTTGGTATGCTAAAGGAATAGTGGGAGAGAAACATTCCCATGACAGCAAATAGTTTTGAAATTTAATATCAACCTAATAGTATAGTCTGCAGGAAGAAGGAAAGCAAACATTTATATCCAGAAGCTAAATGATGTGTCAGCAGTCTACTGTAGTATATAACAGACTAGGCACATGCCATGTATATCACCAGAGATTCTTTTCTCTTTTTTTTTAACGATACCAATTACGATTTGCTGACCTAGCAACAGAAGTCCAATTGATCATATCCAGGCTGTCTATTCGCTAATGGCTAAAAGTGAAGAAAATATTAGGATAGCAGATTACTCTTAAAGTTAAAGTTTAGTACAAAATCTGTGATTGCCAAATTTGTGTGCTCACACAAAAGGTGATTATACCTATAAACACCTACATGCAGGTACATAATAATGTAGTTGCATTAAACACATACAAAACTGGTAACTGCATTAAAAAATAACCACTTGTTTGTGCTAAAAATTAATTTTGATTCTACAAATGTACTTGTGATATTTACATACCTGCACATGCATAGCATGCCCTTGGTTGCAAAACAGACAATTCTATAATGTCTACCACCGATGCACATCCTATATACAGATATCCAGTCTAGGCATGAAAATATATCTGTATGTCACTTATACATATCTGCAGCCACTTATACATATGCATATTTTGCAGTGAAAATTTGGCACTCACAGTAAGAATAAAAGCAAAACAATACATTCAAGCAAACTGGTCTCCTTCAGCCTGGCTTCATATTCTGACAGTTGCCTTACAATAAGCTACTGTAAAACATTCATAAAGAGCCTGTTTCTTAAAAATGCCAAGTATCTAACACTGTCTTTACTGACATTAGATCATTAGTTCCTCTTAATGTAAAGCAGCAGCATGATTTTATATATTTTAACCTTGATTTATCATATATATATATAGTCTATCTTTCGCAGTGTCATAGACTTTAATAGAGCAAAGAATCCAACATCAGTATTTCCATGTACCCCTTTGTTTAAAACAAATACTGAAAGGGAAAAAAAAGTTCTAAATGGGTGGCTAAATATATATTGCCTTTGAAGAGCAGTGTTAGTAGTCAAAGGCTGCTTCCAGATGTGCACGCACATGTGGTTTCTGGTGCCACAAACCTCTTTGCCGTACTACAAACCATGCACCTTGAATGTTAAAATATGCCCTGCACTGCAAATTTGCAGCACTGGGCAAATTTTGCTACCAGAAAATCCTGGTAGCAAAGAAAACAATTACATGAAAAAAGTGGTGTGGTGCCTGTGAAAGGAGTGTGCACCAGCAAACAAAGCATCTTGATCGTCCTGGGAGATGCTCTGGCTGTTAGTCAGAGCATTTCCACTCCTTTAGTAGTCTCCTGGCTCCTCTACCATGCTGCGAGGTGGGAGGAGCAGGGAAAGACCAGTTTGCTCAAAGTAGGGCAATTTGCCCAACAACAAAGTACACATGCGGGGGCATGCACTGAGGCAAAAAGTAGTGGCACAAATTTGTGTCCCTACTACTTTTGCTACTGCAAACACATGGCTCTGCATGTGGGAATGTGCCGAAAGAAGTGAATATTTTTTTTGCCTCCAATGATGTGGAAGATTTTGGGGTGGCTGAAGTCCTTCTGGATGTAACCAGGGCTCCCAGGTCTTCAGCATTAGATGGGATGGTCCTTGCTGCTGCCCTGACAGTCCTTCTGTTTCTCCTTTCAGCTCTTGGTTACAAGGGATCCTTCTGCCTGGCCTCTTACCTTCTTCAGCTTCCTCATCTCCTACTCTGTTTTATAGGATTGTATGGAAGTAGGTCTGGAAGGGACCTCAGTAGGTCATCTAATTCAGTCTTCTACTCAGGGCAGGAGTACACCATCCCAACCAGTTGTCTGTCTAACCTGCTTCTGAATGTTCCCAAGGATGGAGATTCCACAGTTTCTCTAGGAATCCTGTTCTACTGTCTGTCCACCCTCATAGTCAGAAAGTTCCTCCTAATCACCACAATATATATGCCCTCCTGCATCTTGAGGCTGTATGCTGCTTTATAAACGTTTTTTTGTACTGCTTTTCCCTTTTGTAGCTCAACAGTTGGGGAACCTGCAAATTGCCACATTATCTTATTAGTCTACTGTTTTTTCAGACAAGTTTACAAAAAACATGTAGAAAATGTATGTGATTCAGTTAGATTTTTTCGTGGCTTTTAACATTTTTGTTATCTGATTTTGTTACTTGGCTCATATTATGTCATGACCAATGGCCTGAGTTCTGATAATTCCTTCCTTTTCAGTAAAGTTTTTCAACCCTCTGGTGAATAATATTTCCTCCATGACTTAAAAAATACATAGCCTCCAGATAAACAAATTGACAGGCTTGGAGAGAGGAATCTTTGATGGAGAAAGTGTCTGTGTCTTATTAAGTGTTGAAAAGATATTGTAGGTGGTCCAGGAAATATACAAAAAGCAAGAATTTTTGTGGGTGGTATTTTTTATTGGACCGATTGGATGATTGGGATGGACTTAGTCTTTTGGGCATCACAATACTCTTTCTCTTCCCAAAAGCTTGTTTAAGTCTATCCCAACCATTCAGCTGGTCCAATAAAAGATGTCACTCAAAAGGGTGTCTTACTAAGAAAGAATTACAAAATGAATTACAGTGTAGAAACAGTTGAATTGGAGCTATGCATAACCTGCCTGGGGTTAGTAACACAAACTCTCTGTTCTCAGTAATCTGAATTCCTTTGCAAGTCTCTTTCTCAGTGAGCACATCTACATGTGCAATTAATCGTCAACAGTAAACTCTGTCACAGTTCACACCTGAGCTTAATGCTTCCAGGCACTGCGTTTGAATGTGCACCCAGCACCACAGCTCTTTGAGCTGGGTCAGAGCAACCCCAGCTAGCAGGGGGCCCAGGGTTTTTACAAGTACCATCCTCCTAAATTGATTAATTTACTCCATCCTTATAACACCACATGTGATGTTTACTGTGGAGCAAAGTAGGCAACCATTGGTAAACATCTTGTGTAGACACACCCAGTGTCTTCTATCACCTAAAAAGGACCCTTATTTCACTGTGATTTCAAGCTCTTTCTACTCCTGCCCTAGTCTCTCAGGCACTAACAACCTCACTAGCATTTCTTTCACTGGGGGCCTTGTTACGTATTAATTTTAAGAGGCTCCTGAAATGTAACTTCTGGACTGTCCACACATAAACACCTGAAACTAGTTTTAAGCACACTTTAGGTGGCTTAAAATTATGCCACTCCAGAGCAGGGTTATCTCTGACCCATGTTACCCAGATCATGTTCCATTAATGTTCCCCATACATGAGACACCCAAGAGGCAGTCCTCCATCATCTCAGGATGCAGTGTCCCCTCCTCCTTCCTGTTATATGTAGGCAACCTTTTTATCCCCTGAACTCTACTGCCCAAGGGGTGGTTTTGGCACCAAGCCAACTCCCACTCCTGCCTTTGGGGGTGTGGCCTTCCCACCTAGTTGTTCAACCTCATATAAACAAAGCTGCAGAGTACATGCCAGCTAGCTAAGTTGCAGGGCATGGATGGGTCTAGGAGTGCAGTTTAGGGAGGAAGTGGGAGGAGAACAAGGTAGGGGGACAGATTATATCGTCATGAGCTGGGGCTTCCTTCCCAGACCTGGGGCAGTAGCTTCCCCAAAAGTGACTTCTCTTACTGCTCCCACCTCTCAGTCACCCCAGGAAGCACAACCAACATCTCCCACATTCTAGTCCCAATCCCAAATAAAAATCGCAATCCCAATCCATTAAAACAATAAATCTTCTTTATTTACTTCCTCTTTATTTCTTTTTAAGTTTTTTTGTTACCCTTCAGTGGCTGACTTCCTTTATTTCACCATCTTTCCCCCATCCACACTAACGTTCCACCTCCCATTTTACTACCAACTCCCATCCCATTAACTCTCTGCCTCCCAGCTCATGTTCCTGCCCCCCAACCCAACTCTGTAACACACGCTCAGCTACAGCAGGGATAGAAGCCTGTCCTGGCTTGCCCAGCCATCTAGTGGCAACTCACTGCTGTAGCTCCTAGCCTATCCCATTCTCACAAGTCCTCTAGTGGCAAGTCACAGCCATGCTGATTTCAGATGGTCAAAGAAGATTTTTAGTCTTAAGGAGTGGAGCTCCACCTTAAGAGCTTATTGTTCTGAAGTTAATTGCTCCCTGGTGTATCTTCAAATGATGCACCTGGGAGCAATTAACTTCAGAGCAATCAGCTCCACAGTTTATTCATGTGCCATAATTGCATGTGTAGACGTGCCCAAATGGATCAACATTTGAGCAGCTCAAAGTTCAATGTGTAACATGGCCTTTAGAAAACTAAGGGACACCTATACCATCTCTGTAGTGATCCCCAAACCACTTTTGAGAAACAAGCCCTGCCCACTTATCCTACTCTGCAGATGGTGCATACTGAGGGAGAAAAATGTGTTGTCAGCAGTAGAACAATATCAGGTGTGCCCAATACCACCTCAGGATCATGCCCAAGACTGAGATCAACTCTGTGTGTCCCATGGAACACCCTTAATAGTGACTATACAAAGCCATTTGCTCAGTCTGTGGCGCACACAGAGCATGAGTATGTGGGTGGGACTTATTTCTCATTGATAGTCTTGGGATTGCCATGGGAACTGAATAGATCTACATGTAAATGATGTGTGTCCTCAGCGGCTGGGGGGGTCACAGCAGCAGTGGGAGCACAGCAGCAGTAAGCGGGAGCTCCTGCAGACACTGCTGGCACTGCTGGCAGTGGGTGGGAAGAGAGGGGGAACCAACCAGGGTTCAGTAGGTAAGGACTTCAGCCACCCCAAAATCTTCTACATCATTGGAGGCAAAAAAAATATTCATCTCTTTGGGCACATCCCCACATGCAAGGCCATGTGCTTGCAGTGGCCAAAATAGTGCAGCCCAGTGGTGGGAGGTGGGCAGAGCCAATGTTGCACTCTGTGGGGCTGATGGAGCTGATTGGAGTATGGTGCTGGCTCTGTCCATGTCTCGCTGCTAGGCTGCGCTCCATGCAGCTGGCGGAGTCAATCAGACCACAGCCCAGAGGTGAGAGATGAGCATAGCCAAAGCTGTGCTCCACCTCTCACTGCTGGGCTGAGCCCCATGGTGCCTGGCACTGGGCATGGGCTGAGCCTAGCACCAGTCACAGGTGACAGTGGCAGCCTTCTGTCATCTGGCTCGCAGATCCAGGGGCTTGCATCCCCAGGAGGAGTCTGGCATGGCCCCGCAGCCCTCCCTGGGGTGTGGGCCCATGGATCTGCACTTGGATGACAGGAGCCTGCTGCTGCTGCCTGGGGCCAGTGACATTTTCTGTCTTCCACGGTGCTGGGTGCAGGCTGAGCCCAGTGCTGGTCCCAGGTGGCAGCGGCAGCCTCCTATCATCCAGCACAGATGTGGGGGCCCACACCTCCAGGAGGACTCCAGAACAGCCCTGTAGCCCTTCTGGGGGGAGGGGGAGGGTGGGTGCAGTCCCCTAGATCTGCATGCTGGATGACAGGAGACTGCTGCTGCTGGCAAACTTTGCTTTCAAGAATTTGAGGTGTAGTTTCTGAGAAACCTCTGCACCTATCTCCTTGAAACTTGGCAGGCTTCATGCCCTCAAAGGGACTACCATCCATGCAATTTGCATTTGAATCAGGCAATAAATGACAACGTTTTAGGTATTTTCATGATTCCTCATTATAGCCAATGGGCAAAATGCTGAAACAAGTTGAAACAGCAAAGCAGTTTTGACGAAACAAAATAGGACAGCGCTTCAAAACAAAGCAAAACAATGAAACAAAACACTGTCCCTTCAAAATGGACATCAATCAAAATGAAACAATGGTGTTTCACACAGCCCTAGTTTCCATTGATGCATACCATGCTAATGCAAATTAGTACACCTACACATGTGTTAATGCAACTTTAGCTATTTGCACCTAAATTTGATACCTGCTGTATGCAGATAGCATATTTAGACTCACATAGCCTTTAATCACTATTTTTAAAGTACATTAAGGGCATGCATGTAGACACATGCCCTTAATTCACCTTAAAAATAGCAATTTTAGGCTAAGTCTGCTTAAAAGAGGCACATATAGATGTGCCCACTAAGTATCATGATCTGCAAGATTGCCATCTGTGCTGTTATTAACTGGTTGATCTGTTCAAAATGCACAAGCTTCTTAGGTTTCTCTTATCAAACATGCCTCAGTGTGTCTTCTACTGTCTGCTTAGGCCATTGGTCAGGCCTTTCCCTGAACGAAGGAGGTAGGCACCAGAGAACACTGGAGGGAAAGTCTGCTCATGAGACCCGAGGAACATGTGCACAATTCAGAGTACATCTGGTTTCTGATTCCTACAATGATATTTTGCTGGAAGGGAAGCCATCTGTATCAAAAGGTACAGAGCCAGAGAGAGGCCAAAATTCTGGAGTGTGAACTTATTATAGAAGTGGGAGGTGGCTAGATTTAGCACATAGTAACAATGGCAGTATCATAGCCTGTGCGGCTGAACTGATGTGCAATCATTCCTATAAAAATATTTTCCTAAACTTCCTGCAAAATTTTGCTCCCTTTGCTCATGTCTACTTTAATGGAGCTGTTCACTTTCTAAGTTGTTTCTCATTTGGTAGGAGGATACAACTGCAACAATGAATGGGAGACCAAAGAAATGGACACCAGAGGGAACCCTGAAGGGAATGGAAGGAACTATAATTACACCAAAGACTTTAAGCAAGCAAAATTGTCTTTCAGTGTCTTGCAGATAAGATTTGTCCTACATACCATGGATCTATGATGAATGAGAAAGACTAGCTGCATCCTATCTAGTGGTGATGCGTAGGGAGTGCACAGGGGTGCACATGCATCCCCTGAGAGTGTTGGGCACCCCCTCACAGCCAGCATTCCCCGCTTAGGTGATGGACAGGGCGGGGCAGCGGAGCAGGCGGGAGCACTGATGTAATGTCTAACCCTAGCCAAAGTGACACATTACTCGACATTTATACCAGCTTAGTAGACATAAAACTTGACCTGTTAGGAATAAAATAACAAACAACTACACTTATTTGACCTAAACTTCATGACTACATTCTGAACAGCAAAGAACATATGGTAAGCATTAAGGTTTTTTTTTTTTAATTGTTTAAACCCATTTTTGCTTTAAAACGTTTACATAAATCAAGTCTTAAAAATATGCATAATATGACATTTTCCAAAACTCCTTTTTCCTTGTTAGTGCTGCGGTTTGTATTAGTACTGCTGGACATTCAAGAAAGGTTTTTGTATAAAAGTCCTACAGAATTGGTATTGACAGAGCTTCTTTAGTCCTAGAGCAGCAGCAGTAAGACTATTCCTGCATGATCCTGATCATGTACCTTGACCCAACTATTGAGAGACCAGCTCAAAGAGCGTAAGGGTAGTTTCAGCCTTCCATTCTTCTGTTTCTTTTCTGAGACTGCCTGTGGTGTTGGTGAACATATTTTGTATTCCCCTCTGGTATGTTAGATTCATAGATTTATAGATTCATAGATGCTAGGTTTGGAACGGACCTCAACGGATCATTGAGTCCAACCCTCTGCCCCATTGAGTCCAACCCCCTGCCCATGGCAGGAAAAAGTGCTGGGGTCATGTGATCTCAGCCAGGTGCTTGTCTAGTCTCTTCTTAAAGACCCACAAGGTAGGGGAGAGCACCACGTCTCTTGGAAGCCCACTCCAGATTCTGGTAACTCTAACAGTGAAGAAATTTTTTTTCTGATGTCCAACTTTCCAGATCTGGAAGGTCAGTAAATACTGTATTGATAGATCTGCAATAACCTCAGTTCCAAGATGCTGTCAACAGCCTGGATGGATGTGTTGTCTATATCTGGTAAGCTGAAGGCACATATTTTTCTTGGATGTGGGTCTTACCACAGCCATCTACACATTGCAACTTTACTCCAATGGGGCTGCCTGTTTGAACTTCACCTGATACAAACATGACAGCTGGCTCATAGTTTCATAGTTGGTAGGGTCAGAAAGGACCTGCACAGATCATCAAGTCCAACCCCCTGCCATGGGCAGGAGAGAACACTGGAGTCAAATGACCCCGGCTAGGTGATTATCTAGCCTCCTTTTGAAGACCCCCAAGGTAGGAGCGAGCACCACTTCCCTTGGAAGTTGGTTCCAGATCCTAGCCGCCCAGACAGTGAAGTTGTGCTTTCTGACGTCTAGCCTGAACCTACTCTCAGTCAACTTGTGGCCATTATTTCTAGTTACTCCTGGTAGCGCTTTGGGGAACAGGGACTCTCTTGTTCCACGGTATTTCCCCCTTGTAAGTTTATTGCCAGCCACCAGATCCCTTCTCAGGCTTCTCTTGTGGAGGCTGAACAGGTTCATGTCCTGTAGCCTCTCCTCATAGGGCCTGCCTTGCTGCCACCTGACCATGCGGGTGGCCCTCCTTTGGACCCTCTCAATGCTGTCCACATCCCTCCTGAAGTGCGGTGCCCAGAACTGGATGCAGTACTCTAACTGCAGCCTGACGAATGTCACATAGAGGGGGAAGATCACCTCCTTGACCTGCTCGTGATGCATCTGTGGATGCATGACAAGGTGTGGTTAGCCTTACTGACCACGTCCTTGCATTGGTGGCCCATGTTCATCTTAGAATCAGTAGTGACTCCAAGATCCTTTTCTGCCTCTGTGCTGATGAGAAGTGTTCCCTAGCCTGTAGGTGTGTTGCAGGTTCCTTCTCCCTAGGTGCAGTACTTTTCACTTGTCAGTATTGAATCCCATCCTATTCTCATCTGCTTACCCTTGTAACCTGTCCAGATCTAGCTGCAGCCTGTCCCTCCCTTCTGGCATGCCCACCTCTCCCCACATCTTAGTGTCATCTGTGAATTTGAACAGGGTGCTTTTCACCCCTTTGTCCAAGTCGCTGTTGAAGATGTTAAAGACAAAGGGCCCGAGTACCAAGCCCTGTGGGACTCCACTGCCCACATCCCTCCAGGTTGAAAATAACCTGTCCACCAGCACCCTCTGGGTGCTACCCTCCAGCCAATTTGTGACCCATCTGACTGCGTAGGCATCAATGCCACAGTTGCCTAATTTTTTAATGAGAATGGGGTGAGAGACAGTGTTGAAGGCCTTCTTAAAGTCCAGAAAGATATATATATCTATATATATGAATTATTACACTATATCCACTGTGATACCTGCATCCAAGGATTTTTGTGACCTGGTCGTAGAAGGGCACCAGGTTGGTCTGACAGGACCTGCCCCTAATGAACCCATGTTGGTTGCCCCTAAGCATAATCTCCACTGCTGGCGCCTCACAGATGTGCTCCTGGATAATTTTCTCAAAGAGCTTCCCCAAGACTGACTAACGGGCCTATAGTTTCCCATAAGGCTTATCCTGCTGCCCGCATATCAATCTAGCAGCCCTCTCAAGGCTGTCCACATCCCTCTTGAAGTGCGGCGCCCAGAACAGGACACAGTACTCCATCTGTGGCCTGACCAATGCCACATAAATGGGGAGAATCACCTCCTTGGACTGGCTTGAAATGCATCGTTGGATGCATGATAGGGTTCAGTTGGCCTTCCCAACCACCGGCTGACATTGGCAGCTCATATTCATCTTGGTGTCAACAATGACACCAAGATCCCATTCCATCTCCGTGCTAGCAAGAGGGGAGCTTCGCAGCCAGTATGTGTGCTGGGGGTTGCTTCTCCCCAGATGCATCACCCTGCACTTGTCCACATTGAATCCCATCCTGTTCTTGTCCGCCCACTCTTGCAG